>OY856399.1:4008969-4256469 GCA_963693495.1 Malacosoma neustria | reverse complement strand
ATTTGGATAATAATCATCACGTATAAAAAAAACACAAGACACGGAAAAACTGAAATTTATTTTATTGCATAATATACATTTTAAGACCAATTTATTATAATAATTCCAAAACCATTTTAAATCCAATAAAATACATGATATATTTTATTATTGAAAAAATTAATTTTAAACTAATTTAGTCATAAATTTCAAGCAACTCATTTAGCAATAAATTTGTAATATAAAAATTATATAATTGTTCGTATATATGTTACTGTAAAAGCCCGAACTACGGTAAATCCTAAGATTTACCAACTCTTAATGGTAAAAGTCCGAACCGTTCTATGGTCATAGTTTATTTAGGACTTTTACCACCATTCACTTGGTAAATCTTAGGATTTACCTCAGACACGGTAAATGTTGAGATAAACATGTCAATACGTGTTCGGCGTATGATAGCCTTGTACTCGTGGCAGTCTGCAGCCCCCCCGCTACTCGTTCCATCTCCCTCTACTGTTTAAGTGTCTACGCTCGCCTTAGTCAATCGTTTAACACGTTGGAATAAGCACATTAATGAGTGTAAAACATAGATTTTATTAACTAATGGACGAAATCGTGGCAAGGAAGAACGATAATAACTTTTATCCTGATAATGAAAAATACGCTAAGTGTTTGGAGGAGGTTAAAACTGCAAAGAACGTAAAAAAGAAAGAAGCTGTTCATTACAGACGTATCAAGCGTTACGATATTTTGACTTTTAGAAAAGTTAATTGCGCCAATGAAAGAAGAGAATAGAAAAATTAAGTATTACGTTTGTTATGACGACTTATTCAACATTCTCGATGAATCTCATGTTGCAGTTGGACACAGTGGAAGGACAAGGATGCTTAAGGAATATAGCCGCAAGTATAAAAAGATAACAGTTGAAGCTATCATGATATTTTTGAAGCTATGCGAGCCTTGTCAAAAGAAACAAAAGACTTTGAAAAAAGGCATTGTCATCAAGCCTAATGAAATGAACTCACGTTGTCAAGTAGATCTCATAGATCTACAAACCAACCCTGACGGTAATAATAAATTCATATTAGTTTACCAAGATCATTTTACTAAATGTGTGATCCTTCTTGCGCTTCAAACTAAACGCGCAACAGAAGTTGCATATCATCTCTAAGATATATTCACTACTTTTGGAGCGCCGAACATCCTTAATTCCGATAACAGTCGTGAGTTTTCTATGTGGCCTATGTGGCCAGATGTTAAAATCGTACATGGGAAACCAAGACACAGTCAGAATCAAGAATCAGTGGAGCGTGCCAATCAAGACATCTCAGCACGTGGATGGAAACCAATCAGTCGTCAGTGGTCAGAAGATTTGAAATTCATTCAGGCCATGAAAAATAGAGCATATCATGAGGGAATCAAATGCTGATTGAAATGAAGCAATGTTTGGCAGTCCAATGAAAATGGGCATCGCGACGTCAACGACCCCTAAAGATATGATTGGGCTTTTAAAGTCTGAAGAAGATTTAGAGAATTTGTTGCATTATTAAAAAAAATACGGATGAAAATATTACCGTCGAAAATGCATTTGGACAGGACAAAGAAGAAAATGTTGTTAAAAATGAGTCAGAAAAGGACATAAACAATATTAATTTGAGGAATAAAACACAAGAAAATGTAATTGAAATTATGATGGAGAAGCAAATAATCAATAAAACCTATACAGAGACAGAAAACTCAACTCAAGCTCAAGAAGATCCAATACCGAAAAGGATAGAATCAGTCCAGACAATAAGAAAAAAGGCAAAAATTAATTTGGAAAACCAAGCTGAAAAAATGAAAACCATATGTGTCTGATAAATATCCAAATGTGAAAGTTGGCTAAAATGTTAGACTGAAAGTAGCTGATATTGATAGAGCTAAAACTGACCTAAAAAGTATTATTGCAGTTGTGGTAGATGTAAAGGACAATAAGTTTTACCAACTGGGTACCAAAATTGGAGTACTAAAGCAGTTTTACACAAAGAATCAATTTACGCCATGCTCTGAAGATTTTGTTAAGATAAATGAAGTTGTTAAAGATAAAGAAGTTAGTCTTCGTGAAGTTGTCGGAAAATTGTCATTGACTGGAGGACAAGGCTTCAAGAAATGTAACTGCCTTAAAAATGCTTGTCGAAGAAATGCGCTTGCAAGTCATCAGGATTATTTTGTAATTCCAAATGCCTTACCAGCGCTCCGTGTTGTAACAAGTAATTTTTTTACTAACAGTTAAAAATGACAATTGATTAATTATAATAAATTGTCATTTCGCTTGACTTCAACTTGTTTATAAATCTAAAATATTAAAAAAAGAAATGATTTAGTTAGATTAGCCATAATAGTAAGCGTTATGTTTGTCAAGATAATTTTATTTGTTCTTTTTTTATCCTACAAGTGTTTAAAAATTGTTTATTACTAGTTATTAAAACATAATCAATAAAAATACCATAAAAATATAGGTAACTATTTGACTGATTAGTAGTACAAATGATTAATATTACTCATAGATATGTAAGGATTTGAATAATTATTAATTTAAATAAATGATTGAGAAGTATGCATTGTTTTATTTCCAAAACCAACATTTATCAACCGTCACTGGTAAAAACTAGCATGTATTAAATTTTAATGGTAAAAACCCGATAAAATCGTTTCTTTTTTACATATTCTTACATTTACCGACTTGTGTTGGTAAACCCTAAGATTTACTGGTAAAACCTAAGATTTACCAATATTCGGGCTTTTATAGTAACATATACATACATATACAAAATGAAACTAAAATAAACATCTGTAATCATACATAGAACATATTATGTGCATACACAAATTTGAAAAAGTACCTGAGTTAATGTTGTTATTTGTATTTAGTACAGTTTTAATTTAAGCTGTTTTTGATAATTTCATAGTTCTGAGATTAAATTTATGAGATTAGAGAATAAGAGGGTTTAAGCCAAATTTCTAAACGGTTTCTTTCTTCAAATTTCTGGACGGTAGAGGATAGAACTGTCAGTGTTTGAGTGTCCGTCTAAATGCGTTAAACTAAGATGGCGCCACAATAGCATCAGTGTAAATTACAGAGGAAAGTGCCAAATTTTCTATTAGTGATAAAGAATTTTTAACACAGTCTGTTATTGAGGCCTCTAGTTAACACTTTAACCCCGCGTAAACTCAGGGAGCAACGACACCCTGATGACGTGGTTCAAGCTGGCAGCACACGTCCATGTTGCCGTGGTGTCACCGCATCTCTACGTCGGCCCGTCTTGATTATCAACGGCCATCAGCGGCTTGTGGTCTCGCGACATGTTGCCCATGGCCAAGGCCCGACGAGCGTACTATTAAGTCATTTTGGGTCAGTAGCCAAATGTTACGGTGATCTGGTGATGTGTGTGGGCCATGATCGCCACAAAATCCTCCAGCGTACTTCAATTCATCTACAACAGCTATACTCCGGACGCCGAGCAGGAAGAATTTCGTCCATTGACCTGTTATTATCTGTCTCTGTCACTCCCGCGTAAATATAGTGCCGCTTTGCTCGCACAGAGCAATGACCAACGGTGGTCATGCTGGGCGTCCGGAGTATATATTTATATCATTACATCTGGGCACTTTTTCAGCCCTCTCATATGAGATGGTTCCATACCTACTACCCTCCAGGTTTTATATGTACAATCTAGTCATAGAGCGGCTATAGTCCATTCGCATCAGCAAAATAGTGAGTCATCGCTGTCCGCTGGACTAGCCCCGCCCGCGGCTATAGTCCATTCGCATCAGCAAAATAGTGAGTCATCGCTGTCCGCTGGACTAGCCCCGCCCCCCGACCAATTAATTTAAAAACCAATTAAAAAAATTACTTTACAATAATCATCCAAATAACGAAGTTAAATTTATTATTGTTAACTAAAACGAAGTGATATCAAAACATGCAATTACTTAAATATATTTACTATAACGTATTACATTAAAAAAAAAAAGATAAGATTAAACATATTATGCATTGCTTGCATACTAAAGGCCATTAGGTTCTACCATCGGTACCTATGCCATGAGGACAAGGCGTGCTATTCTTCGCATTAACTCAGAACAGTGTAGGTTTGCTAAAAGTCCTTTTTACCCGGAATAAGACAGGCCGACGCCGGTCTGGTTGATTGTATGAAGGTAGCTTTGAGTTTAGTGATGTCAACTCGCCCCTTGGGTTAGGGCGGAAATGGGGCACGCATAATACGCGTCCCCTCACCTTCGTAGCTTAGGTACGGGCGGTGGAACCTCCCCCAACTGAACAAAAATACTTTGACCTCGGGTGCATTCTTTAAACGTAAATTGTGATAGTTATTTATAAAACAATTTTATATTATTAATCTAATATATAAAATTCTCGTGTCACAGTTTTCGTTGCCATACTCCTCCGAAACGGCTTGACCGATTCTCATGAAATTTTGAGTAGGTCTGAGAATCGGCCAACATCTATTTTTCATCATCCTAAATGTTAGGGGTGACCCAGCCCCAAAATTTTTTTTTTAATTTTTTGACATTTTATTATTTATATGGCAGAACAACGTTTGCCGGGTCAGCTAGTTTCATATTATAAATTTAAATTTATTAAGCCTGACATTTTATCTTTCTAGTAACTATTCTACATTGTTACATTTGTCATTAGTTTTCCTAGCCAGAATTAGAATCCAAGATATGAGTAAAAAATAAAACATTTTTGGAGTTAACTCCATAAGAATCGATTTTCATATATAAGGCGCCCGGTATGAGAAAAATGTGAGAGTAAAATCTACCAATGAATGACCTCGTTACGTTTTTAGTGCGCGTGCACCGGAACACACTAAACAAAACAAAACTATGTATATCTCAAGGCAAAAATTACTTTATTTGTTACAACTTAAGGTTGATTTCACCATAAATGTTGTTTAACGTGTCTTTTCATTTGTGACAAGAGTAATTTATTGCTTTGCTCATTTTATATGACGAATGATCGTAAGTATTAGATAATGTTTTGGAGATTTGTGACTATATTACTAGATGCCATAGTTGTAATTAGGTTGAACTTAAAACTGTTTTAAAACTTTTTTTATATAATTATGTATATTATTTTCATTAATTTGTTAATTTACCCTTTCATATGGTATTAATCTATTTTCAGTTAAATAAATTCTTTTTGCGTATGTTTAGACAATCGTACTTAAGTAGTAAACTCCAGTCGTGCGTCGGAGCTGACACACACAGTTTTTGTTTTATTAAGTGCACGAAAATTATTAATTCTCTTAGAAATAAGCATTTATTTATTTAATAAATATACTGGGACAATTAACATAGCGCCATCTAGTCCCAAAATCAGTAGTTTTTGTTTAGAAAAATATATTTGTTCTAATTATTGTATAATATTATCTTAAATTATTTTGTAACATAATTTTTCTTTACACCTCCTTATACTTTTTCAATTAACTCATAACACAAAAATTTTAATCTGTATAAGTACATACATACAACCTACGAAATAGTATTTGGAACTAAACCAACCAAACTTATTAGTGCAGAAGTGTGACAAACTAATATTAACAATTGCTCGTGCAAAGATGATAAAAGTTTAAACTTGTTTCAAAATGCACCTCTATGCAAACTGATAACTTTGAATTCTAGAGTGTTTGAAGCCTATGAGTTCAAATTAATGCGTCTAGTTTTTTTTTATTGCTGCAGACAGGCTTACGGTCCGCTTAGAATTTAGCAATTACCGTCGCCTATGGGTGTTTGTAACGCCAGTGGCATCACGAACACGCTGCTGTCCCATAAAAGTACAGGAACTTGGGTCACTAATGCCGGAACACAACACAAGGTTATTATGGCGGCATACTTAAGACCAAAGTGGTCGCCATCCAGACGGGCTTGAGGCCCTACCACGTTGCTAGGGTGGGTTATTTTGTCGCCTTTTACGACAGGCCGACCCCGGCCGCAACGGTTAGTATTCTTTCTCCGCCCCTGCACGGATAAAAGGAACAGGAACAACAAAATGTCCTAGAGAACGCGGGATAACTTGGAATCATAAGAGGTTCGAATTATCGCAGGTTGGAAATGAGAAGAGTCGACATATATCACATTGTAGCGTGATCGAAGACGTTCGGAATGGTATACATACCGTCACGAGTTTTGAGCGCTGGACTTGAATGCGCAGTTGTCATTTTTGGGTCTGTTTGGCGGGGGGAGCGGGGTGCGACGGGTGAGACGGCCAGCGCCGGCGCCGTATTGGCTTATCACTTGGTCGCTTGCCGCTCCCGCGTACCGTTCACACGTTTGCGTCGTAATATAATATATATGACCGCGTGTGACATGTGCAAGTCTCCCCACTACTTTCGCCGATCCCTTAAAACTCGTGACGGTATGTATATCTGTTTAAATAATCTATCTCTCACGTTCTGCGTCTGAGTGTTTATGTATTTATTTACAAAAGAATAGTATATTAGTTGAACAGTACCCATAACGCAAGTGCAATGCTACTTACTTTAGGACTAGATGGCGTCATGTAAAATCAAATATATTTCATAAATAAGAAGTATTATTACTATTTGTATCAATAAAAAGAAGACATTTTAAATCATGTGATAGTTGTTATGGAAACGTCAAAATATATTTTGACAAAATTTTGAAATATTTCATTGAACATTTATAACTTGTAAGAATTGAACACTTAGACGGTATCGCGTTATAAAATTACAGTGTATTGTGGGTATTATTCACTATCTGCTCTCCGCTCTGGCATAACTCTACTATAACTGCCGTCCCTCTAAGGGTAAGGGAGTGAAGATTAATCTTTCTCGACCTTCTTTAATTTATCTCTTTTCATAACTACCTCACGTTTACACTTTATATTGGTATTGCTATATAATTTAATGAAATTTTTATACGTATCCACAAACTCCGGTTTCTCAGGGGTTATGGCCCGTTTCTGATCTGTTATCGGCTTTTCCTGTGTTTTTATTACTACCGATTCGATTATTAAAGGGCTTTCATTATTACAATTTGTATTTTGTATTTTTTGCATTTTTATGGGTGTTTTTTGTATGACAGTTAACTTTGAATTAGGAATCTGACAGTTGATATTTGTGTTTTTAATTATCGGTGACATATTCGATACTGACACCATATCTTTTTTATTCATAGTGCATACATTATTCGTATCTAATGTGTCATTTTGTAGTTTAGATGGATCTAATACAATCGAAACTGAACTATTCCCTACTGTATTATTGGTGTCAGTTTCGATTTTTATAGGTACGTTCTCGATTATTTGAATTTTATTCGATTTTTGTTTCGTTACATTTAAATTTGTAGAGCTTGGGTTCTCTATAGTAATCGAAGATGTGTTTTTTGACTGTGCATTAATAAGTTTATTGGCTGTTCTTGTTTTATTCACGTAACTTCTACATTTCTTCTGTATTAACTTTTTACTTTTGTCTAAATTCAATTCCGTTACTTTAAAATCTCCAGTTTCATTTTTGACCAGCATTATTGAATCCAATTTGGTTTCTAAACATTTTCCTTGGAAAAATCTTAACGAGATCAATTTATTTGAAATCACCATAGACAGTTCTGGAACATTCAACTCAGAGAGGAGTAATTCCACGTTTCCTCCGGCGTAGTTCTCTATGGTCGTTTGAGCGCCATTTTCTAATAATAAATCTAAAGTTAGGCGATATTTATGTGATAAGTTAGCTTTATTGGCACGATCTGAAAATAATATACATTATGTATATGAATTATTATACCAAAATATTGTCTAATTTAGTAATTTTTTTTATTGAAGGTTAGGCTGACGGCCCACTTAATAGTAATCAGTTACCATCGCCTATGGATGTCACACGCTGCTGTCCCATGAGAGTACAGGAACTTCGTTCACTAATGCCGGAACACAGCATGAGGTTATTATGGCGGTATACTTATAGACCAAGGGTGGTTGCCATCCAGAAGGGCTTTGAGCTGTTCTAAATTCAAATGATTGATGACTTTCTTTTAGGAGATGACATGGAAAGACTTGTGCATTTTATCAATGTCATGTAGGAGATTGATGATTCGATTTTGTGGATAGTCCTGAAATATTTTAATCGTAAACAGACGTGCGGAACCCTATGACAGTGGTCAGAAGCTGACCTTGAACTTGAAAGTAAAACTTTAGAGTGTAACAAATACATACCTAGGGCATCTTCATAGGCAGCCGTCACAGTGAGATATAAGGCCGTATTCCCACTGGTTGGCATCCTCAAGTTCACCGCATTAGGTCCGGACATGACCAACAATTGTGCGTTCTCATAATTGCCTAATCGAGCGGCCAGCATTAACGGCGTATAACCTTAAAAAGTACATATTTTTACAACTGAGGGTACTTTTACCTTCTTTACTTGTTAGAAATATCGAAGGATTGAACTCTTTAATCCAGCTTCAGGTCAAAGCCGAGTGAACTTAATAGTAGGCAGTTACCGTTGCCTATGGATGTTTGCGACGCCGTTGGCACCGCCAGCAAGCTGCTATCCGCGTAGGTTCCCCTAGTATTTAGGTCACTTATGCCAGAACACAACCAAGAATATTATGACGTATTTAAGACCAGGGGTGGTTGCCATCCAGACGAGCTTAGAGCCCTACCACGTAGCAAGGGTGGGTTGTTTTGTTGCCTTTTAAGACAGACAGCCCCCAGCCGTTAATACGGAGAATACTGCACGGAGAATAGATCTCTTTCTTGACAGGCAACTCTTACCGATGGCCATCAGAGGCTTAGGTAAATAATACTGATAGTAAAAATACTGACCTCTGCGGCCGGGGTCGGCATGTCTGCTGTCCCACATCAATAATAAAAAAGCAGGTAATCAAATAAAAATATTCAAGATAAATGAAGAATAAAATATGAATATAATTTGAATAAAACAAAAGGTTTATATTAATCAAAATATTGTCACTGTGAAATTATTGAAATTTCACTCTATATTATCTATGTTTTCATATATTTACCTTGATTATCACAAATGGAGCACATCGAGTCAAGTAGATATTTTGCCAGTTGATCGTCAGATATATTATCATAATTACATTTCCACAAGTCCTCGTTGTCTTTAAGTATTTTCCTGTGAAGAACACAAATCATAAAATTTAATGATGATTTTTTTACTGTTGTGAACAGAACAGACAGGCTGACTGCCCACTAAATAGTATGCAATTACCGTCACCGTTAACACGCTGCCGTCTGAATGAATGGTATGAATTTGTTTTTAGATAAAGGTCAAGTGTCTAATAAATAAAACTTAGAACATTTAATTGAGTTTATCCAGTAGTTGCTGTGATGTGCGCTCAACTAGAGACCTCTATCATTTTATTTATATAGATAAAATATTCCATCCGATTTAGAAGCTGCAAAGCTCTATCTTCATTTTTTTTTATTGCTGAGGAACAGTTGTTTGCGACGCTAGAGGCACCGCGAACACGCTGCTGTCCCATAGGAGTACAGGAACCTGGGTCACTAATATCAGAAGTTTTTCGGGCGCATCACCCGTAACGAGGACTCGATGGAACGGCTGGTTGTGCAAGGGAAAGTCGAGGGCAAAAGATCTCGCGGGCGCTCTCCAACATGGTGGACAGACCTCATCAAATCTGTGACGCACTCCGGTATCGATGATTGCTCTCACTCTGCCAGGCATAGAGGTGAATGGCGGCGCATCGCAAAAACAGCGTTAGCGCAGAAATTGACCGACGCATGACCACGACCACTATGTCAAGATTGCACGAATAAGAAGAATATCGGAACACAACACAAGGTTATTATGGCATACTTAAGACCAAGGATGGTTGCCACCTAGACGGGCTTAGGGCTCTACCACATAGCTAGGTTTGTTTTGTCGCCTTTTACAACAGGCCACAGGGGTTAGTATTCTTACTCCATCTCTGCACAGAGAAAGATATTCAACCAATTAATGTTGATCGTCGCTTCACCTCTCCTCAGGGCTTCCTACTCTACATCTTTTATCCGTGCAGGGGCGGAGAAAGAATACTGACCTCTGCGACCGGGGTCGGCCTGTCGTAAAAGGCGACAAAACAACCCTAGCTACGTGGTAGGGCCCCAAGCCCGTCTAGATGGGGACCACATTTGGTGTTAAGTATATCGCCATAATAACCTTGTGTTGTGTTCCGGCGTTAGTGACCCAAGTACCTGTACCCTTATGGGACAGCAGCGTATTCGCGATGCGACTGGCGTTGCAAACACCCATAGGCGACGGTAAGTGCAAAATACTAAGCGGGCCGCCAGCCTGTCCGATGTCCTACAGCAATGAATAATTGATATAGTATTTAACTATAGAACTTTTCACATAAATCTCACCGAGCATTCTCCTTGCAGAACTGCAGCATAACTTTGGTGCAACCCACGTTTCCTTCCGCTGCGTAATGTAAGGGTGTTCTATGATCTTCGTCAATTTGTAACGGATCAGCCCCCATGTGGAGTAATACACCAGTGCACGATGGAAAGTTTTCCACTATAGACATTTTCAGAGCTGTCTGCACAAAATAAGGTTAATAGGGTGAGAGTGGTCCTACCAAAACCTGCGTTGGATTCAACCTCACTAACTGGAGCATGGATTGGCCATGTTGGGGACTAGGAAATAGAAAAAACATTACAGAATGGTACCCAATAGCTAGTAAGAGAAAAAAAGATAGACAATATAAGAGATGGTCTGATGAAGTGGTGAGTATTACAGGAATACTATGATTCCACAAGGTCAGATACTGAGAAGAGTGGTGATTATGGGGTTCCCCGGAGAACACATTACAGGGTTGTTAAGGACATTAAAGGCTTCTAGGTGATGTGTCACAAGGATATGGATGGTCCTATCGGAGTTGGGAGGTTCAGTTCACAAAGTTTAAATCATACTTAGTGAAATCCTTATCCTATGCTGAAATGATATCCTGGCTATGTTAAAATATACATAGGTTTTTGACAAGACAGGAATTGAACTGGGTTTCCGACTTTTTCTACTCTACTTCGCACAGTCTTCAGCATCCCTGGTAGTGAGCCCATTGGCACGCGTATCACCCTTTATAACGTCAACCCAACACTTTTTGGGTCTACCCCGCCTGCCGGGACCCGGCGGAGGCGGCATGGCCGGACAATTGTTTCCCACATAAGCATCCGTACCAACTGAGCCGACACTCCTGCAATTTATCTGCAATGTCACGGTTATGAAGACCGCCGCGAATGCGGGAGTTCCTAACGCGGTCCTTCCGCGTCACTCCACACATCCACCGCAGCATATTCATCTCCGTGATACGCAGTTCTTGCTTGTGTCGCTCTAACACAGGCCACGTTTCACAGTCGTATATCATCTACGCGTCGAAAGGTAATAGTCTCATCCCAGCAAAATATTGTGAGAAAACCTGCATACCGTACGTGTGACCTGCCAATCCGCCTTGAACATGCATAGTGAGTATACTGTCTAGCCCAGAATTGGGAGATCATGGGCTGTTATGTGTGTAAAAAACAAAAAGTTTTTACTTAATTGTATGGAATCAGAGCCTCTTTGTAAACATATAAATCTGAGGTTAGAAGAAGTCATACATTTGTTTCAAATAATGCAATGAGTAAGTCTTTTTAAATAATTTTTTTTTTATTACTTACATAGTTCCCAGATACAGGTATGTCGACAGACTGTTTTTTAATTTTCAACATGGCACACTGTCTTTTCAGTAGTTCAATATCATTACTTTTCACAGCTAAGTGTAAAGGCCTGAAATCATTACAACATACCATTAAAATATGATTGAAAACTTTGTAGAGTTAAAAGAAGTGGAACAAGAATACCTGCGGTTGGATTCAGCCTGCCGGAAAAGGCTACGAAACAAACCTAGCTGTGTGGTAATATATAATCAAGCGCACCTGAATGGCTCCCACCCTTGGGTCTTAATGCGACCATAATAATCTTATGTTGTGTTCCAGGACAGCAGTGAGTTCACGACGCCTCTATTGTCGCAAACATCTATAGACAACGATAATTTCTTACTATTAAGTGGATTGTCGGCCTCTCTGTTATTCCTCAGCAATAGAAAATATCATTTCTTTCATTTAACCTCAATACCAAATTTTAGTCTGCAGGATAAAATCAAAGATGTTGAACATAGTGGCATAAAAATACACAATATTTTTATGCCACAAAATACATAATATTTTTATGTTTAGCAAATGTGCAAAATTTTATTTATAAAGGAATAAATGTTCATATAAGACCTTTTAAGTGAACGAAATTTGCTATAACAAAAGAAGTATATTTATCAATTTATGTCTCTTGTTCACAGAATCTAATCTAGCCTTAATAGAAAAGTATTAACTATTATCCGTGCTGATCCTGAATACTGATCCCTGCAGCCAGGCTGCAGAGACAGCCTGTTGTAAAAATGTGACAAAATAAATCTATATATCTATATATCCATTCACATAAAGAAAATAGCGAGTCTTTGTTGTATGCCAGCCTAGACCTGCCCTGGTACCAATTAAGCCACAACAAGTTAAAAACTATGTTCACCATGACCAGTCTACGGCAAATCATCGATCAGATATGATGACCTGATTGGTGGGGGAGTTGGGCTAGGCTGGCGGACAACTCACTATTTTCTTAATGTAAATGGATTATAGCCATGTAGAGAGCTCCAGGCTCATCTGGATGGCAACCAGTCTTGATACCTTGTATTTTGGCATAACTGACCCAGGTTCCAGCTCCCTACTTGAATAGCAGTGTAACACACTGCCTTTGGTGTAACAAACATCCATAAGCGATAGTAACTGCTTTCTGTTAACCCATCAAATGTCTTATGCTCATAAGAAAAATGCTCCAAATGTCATACGTACATAGGTACATAACAGCCATCAACAGTGACGGGATATATCTTTTTTTTTATTGCTGTAGGACAGCAGACAGGCTGATGGCCCACTTAGAATTTAGCAGTTACCGTCACCTATAGGTGTTTGTAATGCCAGTGGCATCGCGAACACGCTGATGTCCTGTATGGGTACAGGTACTTGGGTCACTAATGCCGGAACACAACACAAGGTTATTATGGCGGCATACTTAAGACCAAAGGTGGTCACCATCCAGACGGGCTTGAGGCCCTACTACGTAGCTAGGATGGGTTGTTTTGTCACAGATATTAGTATTCTTTCTCCGCCCCTGCATAGTTAAAAATGGTCTATGGTCTATCTATGACCAATGGCGACGGTCACTGTTGATAGCTGTTATACCTATGCAATACGTAAAACATTTGGACTGTTTTCTCTTATGTACAGCCGTATGAACATAAGACATATGAGATGATATTGATAAATATCATCTCATGAGTTATGTCATAGATATATCTATAACATTTGGAGTTTTCTCTTATGTACAATCGTATGAACAAAAGACATTTGAGGGGTTAAGTGGACCGACAGCCTGCTATTCCCAAGCATTTAAAAAACTTACATATTTCCATCTTCATCCCGGTTCAAACAATTCTCAAAATCAATTGTGGCTTGGTATAGTAGTAACTTTTGTCTGTCTACCGGACTTAGAAACTTAAGATTATCACTTGTAGCTATATGAAACTCATCTTCAGGTTTTGAGTGTAGTTTTATTATTTGTCCTCCGATGTTGAGTGAAAACCCTCCTAGCTGCTGCATGTGTCTATCGACGTTGTTCAACAATGAAAGGTCATCGAAAATACTATTATTTGTAGTAAATGAAGACAAAGATATATTACCAATACTATCCCTGGAAGTTTCATCATGTACGTAAGGTTTTTCAATATTTCTATCTAGTTTTTGTTCTATCTCAGTATTTGATGCTTCAATGATCTCCATTTTTAGTTCAGTTGTGTTTTCTACGTAATTTATATCTGGTATGATAAAATCCCTCATATCTGATTTCGGTGAATTCTGAACATCATTCTCAACTTTATAAGGATTTATCACAATTTTTTTCTTTTTTTTCACAGTCACATCTGTATCTTTAACAATGTACGGTGTAGCTATTTTACGTTTAGTACTTGACACTTTTCTACCCACACTTTGCGTTGCACTTTGCACGGTCTGCGTGGACGCATCAGTATATTTTTTCTCACTCTCTGTTTGACAATAATTATTAATGTTATCTTTTACAATAGTCAATAAGGCTATTATGCCTTTCAAACGCAATTCCTGGCTTAATACAGAACTTAAGGCACAAAAAACCGTATCATAATTATCCTGACCGATTAAATTGGTAATATTTTCAGAAGTCTTCTCTACAACTCCATTCTCAGTGTAACACTTCAAGACTGTTAGGCTTGTCTTCAACATACGATGAGATCGGTTAAGAAGAACAATCTTACTGGAATTTTGATTTTCTTTTAAAAAATCCCCGCTTCCCTCATACATAATATCATCTTTGTATAAAAATTTATGTAATTCAACTTCGTTCAGTAGTTTATTGTTAAAAATCTTGTAATTGCCTATAACTACAGGCATTTTTTTCACTACGATTGTCGCTGGTTTGTTTTGTTTAGGAGTAGACATTTTTAAAGAATTTAAAGATTAAAAGATTAAATGATAAATTAATTCATAATTCCACCAAAATCAAGTTCTTAAGCAAACAAAAATTACGCACATATTTCACACTGACATAAAATGTCAAAAATACTAAACATTACTGAAAATGATCGGGTATTCCCACTTCTCTGCCGTATGCCAATAGGAATGTTCATATACTGTACATCGATTTTATCTATGAAAATCGTTACTTATATGTAATTGTTATTATGATATACAACAAAATTTTGAATTTTTTGATTGTTCAAAGTGTGTAAAAATTGAGCCCAAAAATTCCATTACATAGATAAAAACATACAGGTCAAATTAATATAAAGCGTGTATTAATGTGAAAAAACTAGTGTATCTCGTTTATATTTCAAAGTATCGTAACTCTAATTATACTCGCTAAAGATTTTTTATAAAGAAATAAAAATAACATATTAATAACATTTTGGTGGTTGGTATAGGTATACAATTTTGTTCTGGAGTTGTAATACATGACAAATAGCAGGGAACACCCAAGAAATGTGTCAAAATTCTATGAATATAGTAAAAACATATCTTCAAATTTTGCTGAAAATGTAAACTGCTTAATGCTTGTAGCATAGTTTTTAAATTAATCTAATTACAAGTTGTAGATTTTTGAGATTAGGGGCATGACAGTGGGAGCAATTATTTGTCTTCAGCAATTCTCTCTTTAATTTTGACCATTTTTATTTACGAGACAATCATTTACATATTATAGTTTTCGTTTTCAGAGTACAATTGAACGCTTGTCAAACCCTTATGCAATAAAACCTTTCCTAACAGTAAAATAGGTCGCTTTAAGTTATTTCTCTAAGAAACATCGAATGAAATATTTCAATATAAATCGATTATACTAATCGTATCATTGCATCAAATTTATCACAAAAACAATTTTCAAAAGGAACTTACATGTTTATAGAATATTTGTATTAAATTAAAATCTATTATTAATTCTTTTCTGGATATTGAAGCTTAGAGTATATTTGTTTTTTTTTTTGGTGGTTAGTATACTTATACATTTTGTTCTGGAGTTGGACGAATACCAGGGAACACCCAAGAAATGTGTCAAAATTCTATAAATATAGTAAAAATAATTCTTTGTCTATGTATAAATACAGGAAATATTTCTATCTATAAATACAGGAAATATTTTTTAGTCTATGATATCGGGAAACATAATGGACGCCATACACGATCCAGTTTACGGTCAAGTTTGCAGCGCGCTTGAAGCGGTATCAAGTTTGCAGTGCATCCTTATTTACGAGACAATCATTTACATATTATAGTTTTCGTTTTCAGAGTACAATTGAACGCTTGTCAAACCCTTATGCAATAAAACCTTTCCTAACAGTAAAATAGGTCGCTTTAAGTTATTTCTCTAAGAAACATCGAATGAAATATTTCAATATAAATCGATTATACTAATCGTATCATTGCATCAAATTTATCACAAAAACAATTTTCAAAAGGAACTTACATGTTTATAGAATATTTGTATTAAATTAAAATCTATTATTAATTCTTTTCTGGATATTGAAGCTTAGAGTATATTTGTTTTTTTTTTTTGGTGGTTAGTATACGTATACAATTTTGTTCTGGAGTTGGACGAATACCAGGGAACACCCAAGAAATGTGTCAAAATTCTATAAATATAGTAAAAATAATTCTTTGTCTATGTATAAATACAGGAAATATTTCTATCTATAAATACAGGAAATATTTTTTAGTCTATGATATCGGGAAACATAATGGACGCCACTCACGTTCAAGTTCGCCGTCAAGTTTGCATGATGACGCACCAGTTGAAACCATGTCATCGCCAGTGATGGACGACGACGCGTTAGCCATCCTAAGCTTAATGCTAGCAATTAAGAAAACAGACTCAACGAATTTATTTTTTTTAATCAATTTCACGGTCTTCGTTTTCTTCTGCTTCTCTATACTTCGCGACTAGTTTATCTAGAGCTGCATTTTTCTTTAGCCTAGTCAATAAAAAAGAAATAAGTATTAAAATAGGTGAATAATTGGGGAAGATATCGCGTAACATACAAAAAATACAGTAGAATTATATAACATCCTCCTTTTTCGAAGACGATTAAAAACCAACTTATAAACTTATAATACGTTATTATGTCTCAAAATAAAATCCAATTAGTTCGCGTTTGCATTAATTTTCCTTTCTTTTGGTGCACTAAGTTAAAAAAAGGATTTAATTTGCTGCGTAGTAAATATGTAGGTAGGTAATGATATGAAGTAAAGATATATTTTTTATTTGCCACAAATATGGCTCATTGTTTTAAAAATAATGTAGTCGCTCAGGATTTCTCTATAACGTGCAGTATTTTGCGACATGGCGCTTAACACGCGCGGTGCGTGCGCACGTCTTCGCCTGCCGACCGATGCCATTGCCGGCTAACGTCATGCATACTTGACCGCTCATACACACGTTCAAGTTTACATGATGCTGCAAACTTGATCAAGTCGGCAGAATCGAAATTCAATTTTTGCTTCAAGTAGACTTGTCATGCACACTGATAGCCATACACCTTCAAGTTTACCAGACACCGCTTCAAGCGCGCTGCAAACTTGACGGTAGACTGGATCGTGTATGGCGTCCATAAAATATATAAAAATAATTTTGTTTAAAGGGTACAAGTACCTTTAGAATGGATTTGAAAAAAAGGAAAACATTTTTTGCTGTAGGAGTAAGTGAGACAAAACTACTTGTACAAAGTTCCCCAGGGCGTAAACACCAAAGTACATAATGAGAGCGTTCTTTTTTCCATGGTATCTTTGGAAGTATGTAAAGTATAAATACAGGGATGTCGGAAGTAAAAAGAAAATATAGATATATCGATATTTGTTAAAATATCAATATCGAGAAAAAAAAATTCAATAGATTTCCGTTTTTAAAATAATAGTGTATTTAGCTCACTGTAATATCAATAGTAATTTTTAAACAAAATGTACAAAAATATCAATAAAAACGGAGGTATTTGTATCAGTATTCCTATATATTAGGCAATAATTAGAAAAATATTAAAAACTAAAAAGCTATCTTCTAACTAATATCTTATTGTATCAGGCAAACTAGTATTTGTCCGGTAGCGAAAGTAAAAAAAACTTTGCTCTTTACATGCCCTGCTGTCAACCGGTTCTTATTGTTAGGAACCGCCAAATTAACGGCAGAAGCCACGCTCTCTGAAGGCACAGATGAAGCTGTAGGTGTCAAGTATTTAACTGCTAGAACACAATACTTAACAAAAGTACTCACGATTGTAAATGACGTGACGGTTGATGAATGATGGACGACCGCAGATACACATACACGCAATGCAAACATACTAGTCAATACTCTGATTCCATAGACAATTGGTAACTAACACTTAAGAGTGGCTTAGAAAAAACTGAGGGAAAATAGGTGTAACATTTCTATATATTACGTACACATATAAGATAGTATTAGTGATCACAAATAATAATGCAACGACGATAGATTTGTAAGCTATTATTAGTTAAAAATTTCAACCGCCAGATGTCATGACCCAATTGATCAATTTCCAATGCAATTACTTTTTTCCGTTCGTTCCTATCCTTTAGTGGTTTGGATTCTAGTGACTTTAGTTAGATAAATAAAACACGTGATAGAAGTGAATCCTTGAAAAATTATAACTTCAATATACTTAACACCGCACAAAGAAGAAACCACAAATATGGGAAACACTTTATAATGTCTTTTATCTAATTATCTCCATGTTATATTCTAGACATATATATAAAGATCTATAGGTCTCTTTTTACTGTGACTTTTCCGTTTCATCGAGTTTCAGATCCAACGATGATTAAGAAGTTTTCACTTCAAAAATATATCGTTTTTGCTACTATTTTCGATATTTTGTATCGATATATTAAAAGCTTAATATATCGATATATTGAACTAAAAGTATCGATACTTTTTCAACAAGCCTTTAAATATATATAAAATAATTAAATTTAATCTCTGAGGGTTTTATACCAGTATTGTATCGTAGAAAATGAAATTTAAATTAAAGGATGTAGTGTCGTATAATTTTCGACTGTTGGCTGAAAATAAGTATTGATAGGGCCGTGGTCGGACATCATAAGGGAGTATGCATACGTATAGTATAATATACTTAAATATGGGTGGGTTTTGTTGGTACAAGCATTGATAAAGACGCTCTCATTGTTAGTCCCACAGAATTAGCATATTTTTCCAAGTAGATTGCAAAAAGAATTCAGTGCAAAGCAGTGGTAGTGTGTATAATGTTTCTTTTATTAATATAATGTGTTTTGTAAAATTATAAAAAAAATATTAGCTGTGTATATATGCAGTCCTTCTCCATATAAAATTTAACTGTGCCAAATTTCATAATCCCTCGTCCGCGTAAAGGTTTAGCTTCATGTATTATTATAATAAGTAAAATAGCCTTCAGGGATGTCAATAAGAAGCGTGCTTTAACTGGAATACTATGGCGTCCGTTTTAATGAGATCTCTGAGTCAAAATCCGAATTTGACAGTTGATTCTGTTGATTTATTATTTAAAATTGGTTCTAAGATGGTGGTAACGCTAACAAACGCGACGATACCGACGATGATGAGTTAGTAGCGGGTCTGGGAAGTTCTTTCTAGTCTGTACATTTTCTTCTCTTAGCAGTTATTATAATAGTTATTCCACTCTGAAGTGGGGGTGTTCAAATTGGCCGATTTGAAAGCGTCGACTGCTTCTTCACTGGACTGGAACCTTTGACCACGAAAACATTTCTTAATTTTAGGAAATGTAAAGAAATCGTTAGGGCTTAGGTCAGGACTGCTTGAAATACTCAATCGTTTGACGAGCGATGTGTAAGCTTGCGTTGTCGTGGTGCAGGATGATGCGTCGCTTTGAGTCAGTTTTTCGAAGTTCGGCGATGTCTTGTGGTAAACAAACTGTGGTATACCAATCTGTGTTAACCGTACAACGATCTTCAAGTGCAATAGTCGCAACATGACCGGTTTTTCCAACGAACGTGGCCACCATCTTCTTTGAAGTGCTTCAAGAACGAACAACTTTAGTCGGCTTTGGCTCGTCTTGAAAGACCCAAATTGTAGATTGTTGTTTGGAATCAGGATCGTAGGCATAGATCCAAGATTTGTCACCACTGATGATATCGTAGACGTGATTTGACTCTCCTCGGTTGAACCTATGCAGAGTTTTCTTACACCATCTGACGCGGACCGCCTTGTGATCGTCGGAAAGCAGATGCGGTATCCAATGGCAAACTAGCTTTCTCACACCAAGCGCTTCATGCAATATGCGCATCAGGTTATCCCTGAGATGCCTAATAGAGCCTCTATCTCTCGATACGTCACATGACGATTTTCGAGAATTAGTTGTCTCACAGTAATGATGTTATCTTCAGTGAAGGCGGATTTTGGGCGTCCTTCGCGAGATTTGTCACTAACACTAATGTCCACGCTGGACATTCTAAATACTAGCTTTCGACAGTCCGCAGACATGGGGGCTTCATCACTGAACACTGATGTTAGCTCTTCAAAACACTGAAGTCGTGTCAGGTCTCTTCTAAAGTTGTAGAAAATTATTGCACGAACATTTTCCTTAGAAATATTAGTTTTCGTACGTGACCCGACATATTCCAATCGACGCTATGACTAAACAATAGCATAATACTTTCAACTGTTTTGAGATTCAAAATTTAAACACATTCGATTATAGAACAGTTCCAAATTCAAAATTGCCGGGAAATATGGAAACGACAGAACTCAAAAGGCATGCCTAGTATAGCGACATACATATGACCAAAGGTGGTCGCCATCCAGACGGGCTTGGGGCCCTACCACGTAGCTAGGGTGGTTGTTTTGTCGCCTTTCACAATAGGCCGACCCCGGCCGCAGAGGTTAGTATTCTATCTCCGCCCCTGCACGGATAAAATCCTGTCATAAACTATCTTACCACACCTCATATCACAACACCTTAGTTACAAAATAATTTCAATGTTTCAAATCTGCCAGGCATCGCGCGACGGCTCATTAGCTTTTTTGTTTTTTTTTTTATTAAGAAAATAAACAATGATGTGAAAATTTTTATTACCAAATAGTTTATCCACTAAACAGAGATCAAAAATACAGTCTCAAATTTAATGCTTAATTTATAAGGTGGGATAAAATGGTCATTACTTATTGTATTGTAGAACAAAATTAGTATATCTATCAGTGGCGTAGTGGGGCAGCAGGGGCGACACCTTTCGTGGGCGGCGAAGTTTATTATTGCTGTTCTTCAGCAGACAGGCTGACGGCACACGTGCACTGAGCACCGCGAACATGTTACTGACCCACCATAGGTGTACAGGAATCTGTATCACTATTGCCGGAACACAACTGGTTATTATGACGACATAGTTTAGACCACGGGTGGATCCCATCCCGACGGGCATGTGGCCCTACCATGTAGCTAGGTTGACCCCGGCCGCAGGCGTTATTCTTACTCCGCCCCCGCACAGAGCGTTAAACACAAAAGGGTAGGCAAAAGGAACGAACAGGACGGGTATGAATAAAAACTTAATAAATATTAGTAATAATAATTAACTTGTATAAATGTTCACATAAAAATGAGTATTACAAAATCAGTCTTAAACGCTAGTAACAGAAAGTTGGAAATAAAACATTAACAATATGACGGTATTTTTAGTTTTTACTATGGAGGGTAGAAGGAGAAAAATCTGTTTGAAAAACTCACGTTATTAAAGTGGGATAGAGAATTTTCAACTCAGTATACTTCAATTTGCCATCTGCAGCTACATTCATAGCATACACTGTAGCCGCACTAGCGCCATTCTGGCGGGTTTATGAACTACAGTTTACAGCGTACAGCTGGACTCTATCAACTTCTTCCCTATATGGTTCACTCACCTCTACCCTCTTTTTATAATTTTTTTTAAATGATACACCAGCTGTATATGGCATATATTTTTGTTTCGCTCTCGATCATGGCCAGAACGAATGCCGGGAGCGAGGTCCGGTCTTAACATGTCAATGTGGGCGCGGCGCTACATTCGTCTTTTACGACACAGGTACCTACCATGCCCCGAGTAGCAGCGTCAGACAGCAGGACAGCAGCGTGTTCGCGGTACCCCAGCGTTATAAACATCTATAGGCGACAGTAGCTGATTATCAAGTGGGCCGTCAGCTTGTCTGTTGTTCCTCAGTAATAATAAAAAAGCCTCGGCAATCATTTGCACACATAGTGAGCAATGCCAACTATAGCTGTATCCATATTGTTAATGATTTACCAAACATCCTGTATACATTACAATGACTAAGGCACAAGTTCTTATAATATAATACATAAACACCTATATAAACTGGAAACGGAAATTGAATTCCTAAACCCCGCGGACCTATCCTCTCGTTAACGGATAGAACATGATTTTAAGAACACCTTGTATACAATTACAATTAAATTTAAAAACTAGCATCATACCCGGGCAGAAATAAGAATACCACCATTCCTAGTAAGTCGTAAAGGGCGCCAAAATTGTTTATTACAAGACCGACTGGCCTCCATCCATCCCACAAGCCGGGAAGAAGAAACCCAATGGTGCCCCTTTGCTGATTGTAAACTATCAAAGTGTACGTTAGTAGCATTTCACGACGAACTAAGGTAGGAGGATAGTAGCAATTATTTCTGACCGTTTTATTCCAATAATACATATTACGTATTATTATTAACTAACTAATAAATTTACTACACAATTACAGATATAGGTACAAGGTTATTGGTAATTCGACGTATTTCCATTAGGAGGTGATAGGGGTGACTATTTGCGATGGAGGACCCATTCCGTGGCCTGCGAGGAGTCCGGACTTAACGCCGGTTGATTTTTATGTCTGGGGTCCCATGAAATCCCTAGTTTACGACGTCTCGCCTGTGTCATCCGCGGAAGACCTCAAAACAAAAATTATAAACGCAGCAAATGCGATGCGAAAGAATTTGACTACTTCGGTAGTTGTCACAACTCAGAAAAAGAATGCTAGTTTGCGTACGCAATAGGGGAAGTCACTTCGAGCAAGAACTTTAATTAGGCTAAATTACAAAAAAATTTAATTGTTACTTATTATTAATTGTTATTACTACTAAACTGTTACTGGTTCTGAATTTTATTTTAAATTTGTATTTTTTGTTTTATTTACATTGGGTATTGTTTTTAATTAATTTTATGGAAATTTTAAAGAACGACCTTAAGTTTAGTTCGAATATGAAATTTCGCCTGCAGCCTTTATGATATTTTTTTTCAGTTTATTTGAAATAAGTTCGTAATTGTTATGCATTGTTGGAGAGCTAATAAAACAGAGTAGAGTAGCAGATCGGAGAACCTCAGGTGAGTCGCCGCTCTTTCTGACTTGCTGGGTATTTCCGTCTCCTTTCCTTTCCAAGTATAAAACGGTTATGTTTTTAAAATAATCTGCAAGCCATATTTCATAACTTTTTTTGTTTTTAAGGCATTTTAAAGGAAAAGAATCTCAAAAAATATTGAAATAACATCGTTTTTCGTCTTGCATTTTTAAATTTGGAACGATAATTGTTGTTTTAAGAAAAAATTAATTTAAATTGATACTATATTTTTAAATAAACTTGATGTTGCCTTATTTTGAAAAAAAAAACTAAATAACATGATAACTCAAAAATGGTTCACTTTTGCATAATGCATATGGGGGGGTTAAAATTATCGCAAATAGTCACTCCTCTTAACGTGAATACGTCGAATTATCAATAACCGTGTATGCGGTGGGGTTTACTGTAAAAAAAATACTAAAAATTAAAAAAATAATTAATACGAGGACCCGTCATCCGAGTACGGTACTCTCTAGTGGGTAGACATACGCTACATCCCACAACCGTTCAATTTCGGTTGCCGAAACTTTCAATTCGAAGACACGCTGCGGGTAGTCTATTCACATTATATACACCCTCTTGTCGCATTTTTTTCAGACTACCGCTCACTGCCATATCTTCCCACTGCTCGGGCCTCCCCCTAGGAGGAACAGACACTAACCACGGCACCGTATACCAAGATATACGTAACCCGGCAATCCGTCTATCAGAGCAAACACTATACCAAATAAGTATTTCATGGTGTTCGTACCGTGAGTGTACAGTGAGATGTTATATGTATAGCTGCTATTATTATTTTATATTTAAGAAATAGTGTATGTAGACTTTATATAACAAAATTTAAGAGAATACGTATTTATTGCGTTAAAAAGAGTTTTTGTTAAATGGAGAGTGGAAAAAATATATATAATGTTACAAATAAGCACGTTTTAATTTTGACTAAATTAAATGAAAAAGACACGTATACCGAGCGCGTTCAGCGCCGAATCAGGTGGTGGCTGCTTGATGAAGTCACGTCCCAGGAGTTCGCCTTAGCCGTCGGTGACAAGTGCACCGGTGGTATGGGCGAACCAGTTCAGGCTTACTGGGACAAGATTCAGGCGGCTATCCTTGGGTCGGCGAAGGAGGTGCTTGGGGTGTCTAAGGGTGGTCGCAAGTGTGACAAGGAGACATGGTGGTGGAACGACACAGTCCAGAGGGAGACTAGAGCGAAGAAAGCCCTCTTTAAGAAGTGGCAAGCGTCCAGATCTCCTGAAGACCGCGACGCATACCGGATAGCAAAGCGCGCCACTAAGAGAGCTGTTGCCAGAGCCAGGCGAGACCACTTACAACCACTTTACGATAAGTTGGAATCGTCTGAGGGGCAGAAGCTCATCTATAAGTTGGCGCGCTCCAGGGTCAAAGCGGCACAGGACATTTCCAAGTGCCGCTGTGTAAAAGACCCTGTGGGCAACCTGCTATGCGAGGACCTCGCGGTGAAGGAGAGATGGCGCTCGTATTTCCACGAGCTGCTGAACACGCAGCACAAAGAGGTGCAGCCGCCTGATCTTCCTCCGAATCAAGGACTAGTGCCACTGATAACGCCTGCAGAAGTCCAGAATTGTCTTCGCCGCATGAAGAATCGGAAAGCTGTTGGATCCGATGGAGTCCCCATCGAAGCCTGGAAGGCGATGGGCTCGCGTGGTGTGGGCATTTTAACAGACCTTTTCAACCGGACACTCCTCACCGGTACGATCCCGAGCCAATGGAGACTGAGTATCATTACTCCAGTCTTCAAAGGCAAGGGGTCGGTGCAGGAGTGCGGTAGCTACCGAGGAGTTAAGGTCATGTCCCACACCATGAAGCTCTTCGAAAGGGTTATCGACTCTCGGATTCGACAGGAGTGCACTGTCTCGGATTGTCAATATGGGTTTCGCCCTGGTCACGGGACAATGGACCCTGTTTTTGCCCTAAGGACTGTCGCGGAGAAATACAGGGCGAAGAATACGCCTCTGCATTGCCTTTTTCTCGACTTGCAGAAGGCCTTCGACTGTATTCCTCGCGCGATAATCTGGTGGGCATTGCGGTCCAAAGGGATTCCAGAGGCCTATGTTGACATCATCCGAGACATGTACCGTGACTCCGATTCCGTAGTTCGGACCGCTGTTGGCGACACAAAACCTTTCCCCATCACCGTCGGGGTGCACCAAGGATCCGTCCTTAGTCCGTTTCTGTTTAGCGTGGTATTAGACGTATTGTCAGACAGCATCAGAAACTCACATGAGCAGCCCCCGTGGTTGCTCATGTATGCTGATGATATCGCGCTGGCAGATTCGGACAGGGGTAGGCTGGTGCGACGTGTGAAGGCGTGGAAAGAGTCGCTTGAGAACGGTGGTCTGAAGCTCAATGTGGCGAAGACCGAGTACTTGGCCTGTAACTCCACAGATCCCACACCCGTACGCATAGACGGCAACACGGTCGAGCGCACGGACCTTGTGAAATACCTGGGATCTGTGTTTCATGCATCCGGTGACATCGATTGCGACGTCAAGGCACGCATTGCTGCCGCGTGGGCCAAATGGCGTGAGGTAACTGGTGTCATTTGTGACCCCAAGATGCCGGTAAAGTTGAAGGGACAGGTTTATAAGACCATCATTAGGCCTGTCCTTTTATACGGTTGTGAAGCGTGGCCGGTGTTAGAGCGACACAAGCAAGAACTGCGTGTCACGGAGATGAATATGCTGCGGTGGATGTGTGGAGTGACGCGGAAGGACCGCGTTAGGAACTCCCGCATTCGCGGCAGCCTTCATGTCCGTGACATTGCGGATAAATTGCAGGAGTGTCGGCTCCGATGGTACGGCCACGTTTTACGGCAACCGGATGCTTACGTGGGAAACAAATGTCTGGCCATGCCGCTTCCGCCGGGCCCCGGCAGGAGGGGTAGACCCAAAAAGTGCTGGCTTGACGTCGTAAAGGTTGATATGCGTGCCAATGGTCTCACTACCAGGGATGCTGAAGACCGTGCGAAGTGGAGAAGAAAAAGTCGGAAAGCGGACCCCGGGCGCCGAAGCGAGAGTTTGGGCTGCAACCGGGATTAATCGCTGAGATGATGATGATGACTACCAATACTGATGCTGAGTTCAGCCGAAATGACTCGAACATTCATCCTACGGTCCTCCAAAATGATTTGTTCTACGCGGCGAATGTTGTCTGGTGTGATGCTGGTTCGGGGTCGACGATCATGCGGCTCATTCTCGACGGTTTCGTGGCCATCTTTGAATGCTTTAGCCCATTTAAACACGGCAGCCCTACTCAGGCACTCACTACTGAACTGATTTCACAAACGCAGAGAAATTTCCGTGTTTTTAACGCCTTCCCACACTAAAAAAACGAAAACAATACGTTGCGCAACGGCGCGGCGGTCGGCACTTGACGTTCACTCATGCTCGTAGCACGCGCGTGAAACATGCGCTCCCGACGAAAACTATGCCACACTGTTCGTAAGGGACCCAGCCTTCGTTCGTAGGGGACCCTTCAAAACAATATTCACGCCATCTACAGCATTTGTCTCCTTCATAATTGAACTACCCTCGTACAATAAATAAATTAACACATTGCTTAGAATTCTATGGCAGTGCGAAATATTTACGACTCTGTATCAATATTGTGCTCGAAGGTCAGATAAATTAATAGTTATTGCGGTTTAAATAACCATGTATTGTTTCGCTATTGAGAGAGATTGCTACGTTATAAAGAGTTTCAATACAAAGGGCAACAATGTAAACCAAAATTGAGATTGAGAATTTTGCAATTTATGCGTTTTAAAAAGCTTTTCTTTAAATAGAAGGAGTTTATACTGTATATCAAAAATCAGTCTTTAAAGTAAACGTTTACGGGAAATCCAAACTTTCATCTAAAATGAAATTATTAGATTCAATAGAATCTTTTAGATTTGGGTTACAGATACTTCTACTGATTTTAGAGGCCACCTCAAGACTATCATACGTTTTATCATTAAGTTTATAATCTATTAAACTTTCTATCATCTTTCCGTTATCAAATATTAATTTATCTCTCTGAGTGTCATCATTAATTTTACTGTAATTAGTATTTGCTAATATTGATAAGCGATTTATCCTTTCGTTTGTTATATTACTAGTTTCACTCTCTGCAGGCTGTTTAATAGTATCAAAATTTGTTTTGCTATCATTATAATCCCTTTTACTATTAAATAATAATCCATCAATTTCAGTGTTATTAACACAATCAATGTAGAAATGTATCCTACTTTCACTACACGGTAATATATTTTCATATGCATCTTCATTCAGTCTATTATTTTTAAAATACTTAGTATCACAATCATTTGATATTTTACTTTTGTTTACAGTATATTCATCACTAATAGGGTGATTAGTTACTTTGTTGAGGTTATTGGTTTCCAATTTCTGTATATTATCATTACTCATCACTTTTTCAACCTCACTATTATCATTAATTTTACTATTTAAACTATTACTTTTTGATATAACATCTAAATATTGATTCATTTTAGAATCTATATCATTAAAGTCACCTAAATGATTATTTTTAATATTTCTGTCATTATTTTTAAGTAAATTTACTAAGATTGGATTCGATTGAACCATCAACGTTTTGTTTATATTAAAGTTTTCCTTTTCCAGCCTCTCGAGAGCCCTTTGACTGTGTTGTCGTTGGTGAAGTAACAATATGTCGGGATCTTTGAAACATTTCGTGCATTGACTGCATTTGTATGAATTTATCTCTTTGTGTTCTCCGTGTGATGAATTTTGACCCTCTAGATGTTGTAATTCTGAAATTTCGGAAATTATAATCGATTAAATGGCAGCATTATGAATTAGGGCTGGGTCACGAGTCGAATCCCACGATGGCATTCAATGCTTGGGCATATTTTCTTGCCTTATATACATAATATATTTGCCACATACCCACAGTAAAGGAAAGCACAGTAAGGATTTAAAGAAATAAAATACAGCATGCTTGCAAATTACATACTTTTCGCTAGGTGGTAGCTCAAGCCTGTCTGGCAAGCACACTCGGTCTATAACGGTGCCGTCAACAACCTTGTGTCGTATTTCGGCATTTATGACCCAGGTTCTAGTACCCATAGGACAGCAGCGTATTTGCAATGCTCCTAGCATCGCATACATCCATAGTCGACGGTCATCGTCATCGTTTGCAACGCCAGTAGCATCGCGAATACGCTGCTGTCCTATAGGGGTACAGGAACTTGGGTCACTAATGCCGGAACACAACACAAGGTTATTATGGCGACATACTTAAGACCAAAGGTGGTCGCCATCCAGATGGGTTTGAGGCCCTACCACGTAGCTAGGGTGGGTTGTTTTGTCGCCTTTTACGACAGGCCGACCCCGGCCACAGAGGTTAGTATTCTTTCTTCGCCCCTGCATGGATAATTTTAGATAATTAGCCTAAAAATTAAAAATACTGCCTAAAGTAACTATTCCAAGCGGACGAAGTCACAGCTAGTTTACTGATAAACAGACTTCTTCAAGTTTATATGCCTTACTCAACGAGTCACACTTAAATTCTTCCTGCCCTTATCCTACATTATGTGGGTTGGCACATCATGTTCCTCCTTCCACTCTCCTCTATTAGTTGTCATTTCAACATTTATACCTTTTGGTACTTACGTATTAACGTCACCGCAGCTACAGATTTTTAGCCACACAGATGTGGGTGGTCATTAAAAAAAATCAAACTTAACCTACAAGCAACCTCCTGCAGTGACGTTAATACGTAAGTACCCACATTTCAATATATCATCTTTTTTTTTATTGCTGAGGAATAGCAAACAATTTGAGAGCCCACTAAATAGTAAGTAGTTACCATCGCCTATGGGTGTTTGTGACGCTAGGAGCACCGCGAACACGCTGCTGTCCCATAGGAACCTGGGTCACTAATACCGAGACACAACACAAGGTTATAATGGCGGTATACTTATAGTGATCTATAGGTTGGTACACATAGCATCCAAACGAACCTGGAGCCCTACCAAGTAGCTAGGGTTGTTTTGTTACTTTTACGTTACGTATGTACGTTACGACAGACTGACTCTGACTGACAGTTTTACACAATGCATCTTTTCTTTGGTCTACCCCTTTTTTTGTATCCACCCACTCCCATTTCTAGCATTCTCCTTATTATATGGCATTTATGACAATAAAAAGTATCTTATCTTATCTATTCATCTCAAGCATTCTTTTTCACAAAGAGATGTATTAATGAATATAGTCTTACCATCACTTGCTGTATCCATAATCGAATTAGAGGCACTGGCAGCCTGCATTGCTAACATAGTTTGCATGTAAATAGCATGAGCTACTTGCTGTTGTATCTGCATGTATAACATAATTTTTATTTTATTATCTTATATCTTTAAACGAGCAATTCTTGTATATATATATAATTGGAATCTCGGAATCGGCTCCAACAATTTTCATGAAATTTAGTATACGGGGGGTTTTGGGGGCGATAAAACGATCTAGCTAGGAATCATTTCTAGAAAATATCATTTTATTCGCTTTTTTTTTATTGGAAGAAAAATAACAAAAATGTGACTCTTCCTGACATCTATCGGCGAATAGTAATACTATTTTTTAAATTGCTTTAACGACACAACACTAAAGCTATTCCAGCAGATGGTGTTGTTAAGTAACAAGAAGTCAATGAGTGTTTGCTTTGAGGTTAGACTAAGAAAATCAATTGTTAAATTCCAAAAACACAATTTATAAAAAAAAAATACCGAGCGAAGCTCGGTCATCCGGATATTGTATATAAAAAATCACACTACCTTCCCTTTTTCATGCAATAAGGGTAAGAAAATATATGGACTCATATAAATACAGATAAATATCAATGCTTTACACACAGCCCCCTATTCGTAAACACTACACATTCCTGAGACAGACAATTTGCTTTCGGTAGTGTAAAAGTAATATGCATCTTAATAATTAACAAACAATACCAGTTTATATGCATTCAAACTTTTCACTTTGAGGCCCATATGAATCTGGTGTTTTACACAAAACACCAGCTGTTAGCTGAGATAAACTGGAGTCTTAAAGATTTGCACAAGGCTCATAAAGTACTTCATAAACTAAGATGATAGATATAATACCATACCACTGAATCAATAATGTTCAACGACGGGGGAACACTGGGCCAAGGGTCAGAATGTCTTCTCGGGTGTGCCGTTGGGCTTTCTAATGGTAAATTCTGTGATGGTACTGCATCTTTCTTTAATGTTCTCCATTGTCCTAGAAAATATATTAAGTTTAATTTATGTATGTAGAAAATCTATTTATTGTATTTAATGGCACAGACATCATATTGTATGATAATCTTATCTTATTTCGGGGCCGAGATTTGACCCAATGGGATCTTTTGTGTTCCCCTAGATAGCAATCACTCCTCTCCAATCTCATTAAAGATTTGCTTCATGAGCCTAACAATGAGATATGGAGATAGAAGCCTGTAGTCTTCCGGTGTCGGATATCCTACCCTTGTATGACAATTCTAAGACCTGTCATATTGTATGGATCAGAGTGCTGGGCCACAAAGGGGAAAGATGAAACATGTAGTAGAGATCTGAATGTTGAGATGGATGAGTGGAGTTACAAATATGGATAAAATTAAAAATCAGTATATTAGGGGAAGTGAAAATAGCGCCAGTGATTGAAAAGTAAATAGGTTAGCCTAGTACAGCCATATAATCTGAAGAGAGGAGCGTCATGTAACAAGGAGGATTTTAGAAATGAGAGTGAATGGATACAAGGGGAGATGTAGACCAAAGAAAAGATGGATGGATTGTGTAAAAGAGGATATGGTTAAAAAAATGTGCGAATGTTCAGATGATGGCTAATAGAGGGAAGGAGAGGACATGATGTGTCAACCTCACATAGTTTGGGGTGCTTTATTTTTCTTATTGTATTGTAATGTCTTAGAGACATTACAATACTACTATAAACGTCAACCTCACATAGTTTGGGGTGCTTTATTTTTCTTATTGTATTATAATGTCTTAGAGACATTACAATACTACTATAAACGTAAAATATTACGTCTTAGAGACATTACAATACTATTATAAATACCATCACAAGTTTTCAGCGCTCAGCAAAAGTAGTGGGGAGACTTACGCATATGTACACTCTCGCTTATAATTATTACGATGCAGACGGATAAACCAATGGGCTAGCGCTCAAAACTCGTGACTGATACTATGGCAAATAGTAATGGCGGCAAACATCACCAGGCGTCGTGACCCTCTCGAACACTGCTGAAGGTGTTATGAACATGTCTCATTGTAAGGGACATATTTATTTATTAAAAATGTGTCATTATAGACTACATGTAACTATAATGAAGTCATTATATCTTTGTTATAAAGGATTTTATAAGAAAATCAAACTTCGCTGTGTAATTAATTCATATTATGTGATAATAAACGGATTCTAATGCATATTGAAATGAAAAACCAAAACGTGTTATTATATAAACAAAAATACCTTTATTTTTTCCAACGCTAGTGATGGTATAATCCTCCCGTTTGAAATGCAAACTGCATACTTTTGAGTATTTAGTATAAGGCTTGCCTCTTTTCAGTACTAAGTTCCATAATTTGGCTAATTGTTCATCTCTAGGAAACTGATGGAAAGACACATTCTTTACTTTCCCTGCCATCGACGTACATCGGGGAACGGTGCAATAATATGGCATTTTGTCACAACAAAACACGTTTAAATGCATTAATTAACATATCTGCTATAGTTTCTGCTATGTTTAAGTAAGTACATACATAATCAATTAATCATATCAAAAACAAATAAAACTTTTGCGGAAACCAAGCCACGGACGTACTCTATTATGTCAAAATAACTTTTTTTAGGAAATGTAATGTTGCTAGTTGTGATGTATTGTATATGCCTATGGTTAAAAATTAGTCGATATTTTAGACAGATCTAATTAAATACTTATTACTTAACATCATCCTGGCTGCTTGGCGAGAATTCGAAAGAGTGTGGTTGTAATTTTACACATAAATTGAATTAAAAATTATTTATTTGTGAATAAGTGTATATAAACAAATAATGTGTAAATTTTATAAAAATGGACGGAAACGAGAGGGCCGGGGATAACCCATCCTCTTCAAAAAAGAGGTCACGGTGGTTCGAAGATATCCAAGATGTTTTTGGTGCTGGCGGTGGCGGTGAGAGCGATTTTTATCCATACCGTAAGCTTCATTAAAAAAGACTTTACCCTGAAAATTTCATTAATTTGGAATTCAAAGTCTTCATTTAAAGTAAAAACGTACGTTTTAACGTTTAAAATAAAAGTCCAATATATTTAAACCATATATTTTCATTATCAAAAGTGTCATGGCAATAAGGTGTATTAGAAAGAAAGAAAGAAAATGTATTTATTTCGGACTTAAAGTTATTATTTATAATTTTATATTTGTCCCAAATTGGTCCCAGCTCAGCATTTGCTGATGGTATTTACCAGCGCTGATGGAAGATTGGGAGCTGGGGCCATTAAGTGACACCACTAACATTTAAAAAAAAAATAATATATATATATATATATATATATATATATATATATATATATATATATATATATATATATATATATATATATATATATATATATATATATATATATATATACACAAAATAACATAACACGTGTGCAGTTTACACATGATAGAAGTGAAACCCTGAAAAATGTAAACCTTAATGTAATAAAAAGCATAAACAGAAAAGTAAAAGTTTGGAGTTATGCAACTTAGAGCTACAAATCGCTCGAACTTTGAGGTGAAATTCTCAGTGTTAAAGTTAACTAAAGTTTACAAATTTCAAATTTTTCCAAAAAACTTTCAAAACTATATTAAATCATTCCTCAAAGTAGATTCCATATAAAGAAAGAAAAGAAAAAAAAAACTGTGTAGTCAGCTCCGATGCACGACTGGAGTTTACTATATACTTATGTACAATTGTCTAAACATACGCAAAAAGAGTTTATTTAACTGAAAAAAGATTAATACCATATGAAAGGGTAAATTAACAAATTAATGAAAATAATATACATATATAAAAACAGTTTTAAAACAGTTTTAAGTTCAACCTAATTACAACTATGGCACCTAGTAATAAAGTCACAAATCTCCAAAACATTATCTAATACTTACGATCAATTGTCATATAAAATGAGCAAAGCAATAAATTACTCTTGTCACTTACAAATGAAAAGACATATGTTAAACAACATTTAATGTGAAATCAACCTTAAGTTGTAACAAATAAAGTTATTTTTGCCTTGAGAGATACATCGTTTTGTTTTGTTTAGTGTGTTCCGGTGCACGCGCACCAAAAACGTATCGAGGTCATTCATTATTAGTAGATTTTACTCTCACATTTTTCTCATACCGGGTGCCTTATATATTAAAATCGATTCATAAGGAGTAAACTCCAAAATAAATAAAACTCAACTGTATCTCATTGTAATAAAGTGGCAATTCGAATAGATTTATAATAATAGAAAATTACTCTATAGAATAAGCCTTCAGCTAATATTAATAAGGTTGGTATTAGTGGAGCAAAAACACTCAACTGTATTTCATTGTAATAAAGTCGCAATGCGAATAGATATGTTTATGTAATGCAATGCAATCATTAATATTAATAATCTTTATTTGTAAGAAACATGGTGAATACATAGGTGACTTGTTCAAATTTTATAAATGTACAACACGTTTCCCCATTTCTGGCATACAAATTTCTTTATAAACCTAAAAAATAAAAATCTTAACATTAAATTATTTTATATATGTTACATATTTTTGTTAATCTCTTTCCCTGTAATGTCCATAAAGATAATATAAAGTATGTCGTCAGTAGTATTTAAAAATAAATGTCATCGAATTAATTATTGTCATTGAATTTTAATTTAATTACATGTTCTTTGGTTACAATTATATATATATATATATATATATATATATATATATATATATATATATATATATATATATATATATATATATATATATATATATATATATATATATCATGTCTATAATTAATTTTTCCATTGCAGTGTTCACAATACCTGAGTCCGCGTGATTTAAAGTAATTTTAAACAATTTATAAAAACACATAAAATAAAACATTATTTAAGTCTGATAATTTATAAAAACACCTTTCAACCAGCCATACAAACATCTTTTCCTTAAACTGTTTAAGAGGCAACTGCCTTATCGAAGCGGGTATTCGATTGTACACTTTAATAGTTATAACAGGTATATTCTTATGTCCTAAAGCAGTGCCACGGATCGGCATCATTAGTCTTGTGGGATCTCTATTTTTTATTTTGGAATATTCGCAGTCACCGTATGCTGTAAAATAATGTTTGTGTTCTTTTACAAATACACATGATTGATAAATGTATAAAGCAGCTAAGGTAAGTACTTTTTGGTCTACAAATAGGGACCGACAAAAAGTCATAAGACTCACTCCGCAAACAGCCCTCAGACACTTTTTTTGAACTACAAAAGCCCTACCTACGTCAGTTGAATTTCCCCTATAAGGCCATAGCGTAGGACTGACATAACATATCCATGAAATGCTGTCAAAGCGGTATTTTGACCGGCTGTACAGCGTAATCGTTTTAAGGCAAATACGAATTTATTTAATTTCTTACATATAAGATTTTGGTGACCGGATGATATGGTGGCTACAAGATCAATATGAGATTTACAGTTTAAATTTTTATCCAATATAATACCAAGAAATTTAATATCATTTACTTTCTCTATTTGTTCATTATTAAATATGATACTATCATTTAATTGTTCATTAGTCTTATAATTCAAAAACTCCACATACTTCGTTTTACTTATATTAGCCTTAAGATTATTAGATTTTAGCCATCTCATAATTTTGTCGATCTCTGAAATCATTGTGTGTTCAAAATAATTAGATCTATCCTCATAAGTAACTATAGTCGATACATCATCCGCGAATAAAATACACTTTTGATGCGTGATTACAGGCAAGTCATTTATGTACAAGAGAAAAAGTAAAGGGCCGAGAATACTCCCTTGTGGAACGCCAAATTTGTTTTGTTTAATTATAGATTGATACTCCATTTTCTCCATTTTATCATTTAATCTACTTATCTCAACATATTGCTTTCTATCCCCAAGGTAACTCCTCAACCATGATACTGCATGACCCCTTATACCGCAGTGTTCACATTTCTGAATTAATATGTCATGGTCAACAAAGTCAAAAGCTTTCGTCATATCATAAAAAATAACAGAAACTGGTATTTTATTAGTAACTTTTTCAATTACAGAATCAACGAGATCGAATGTCGCTAAAGTAGTCGACTTTTTCTTCAGAAAACCATTTTGCTCCTTCTGAATAATGTTGAATTTATCTAGAAATGCATATAATTGAAAATGCATAGCTTTTTCAAATATCTTGGCAAATATCGTTATGAGAGTTATAGGACGATAGTTATTCATATCTTGCTTATCACCTTTTTTATACAAATTTAAAAATTACATTATATAATAAGCCTTATGCAATAAAATAATAAACTATTATTAATAAGGTTGGTATTAGTGAAACAAAAAATTATGTGAATTTTTCGGTTTCATTAAGATTCAAATCATAATGATGCGAGAGAAGTTTTCACTTAAAAAAAAATCATCAAACAACAATTACTAACATAAATTGAAACTATAATCTAAAAGTGAAATAAAACAAACAAGTAAACTACTGACTATAAGACACTAGTCTCAAACGCCAAATCTCCTTGACTCTTTTGATGTTATTCAAAAATGTTTATAATCGTGCCATAAAACACTTAATGCTTTTGGAATCTCTTATTGGAGGCGGAATGTTATTCCAACACTAAAATTTAAAGACGCAGCATAGCGGGAACTACCTCTAAATGCGGTTGTTCCACCATACCGCGCCGTAAGTTGGATTGCACATTGACGTTGAAGACCAGGTGATCTCTTTGAGCATGCCCATGTAAGCTTTTCGTAAAGATATAAGGGCTTTTTATGTTTAATGATACCAAAAAGTAAGCAAGCTAAATGGAGTTTGCGTCGATGCTTCATTTTCAGTATCGGATACCTATTCAAGAATGGAGTCACATGACTTCTGATCGGATTGTTAAAGCAGTATCGTGCACATTTTATTAATGCAAATAAAATTGTTGTAATTTTTAAACAGTACATTATCTTATCTTATCTTATTTTGGGGCCGAGAAATATCTCGGACACTTCGACCCAATGGGATCTTTTGTGTTCCCCTAGATAGCAATCACTCCTCTCCAATCTCCTTGAAGATCTGCTTCATGAGCCTAACAATGAGGTATGGAGATAGGAGCCTGTAGTCTTCCGGTGTTGGATATCCTACCCCCAAAAGATTCATTCGCCTCCTGGCCAATGCATCACATGTACACAGTAGGTGTTCCATGCGTTCTGTATGTTCCCCACACAACCTGCACATGGGTGTCGCGGTTAGACCCATTTTCATGAGCATGTTGTTGGTTCCAAAGTGCCCAGTAAAGGCTCCAAGCAAGTAGCGTATTTGCCCCCTGCTCATGTTCCAGATGGATCCTCGTGCTTTGTACGTGGATCCCAAAAATTTTTTGGAGTGTTCCAGACCGATTCTAGTCAGCCAGTGTTGTTGTTGACTGCGGTCTGCAAAATCCCTGAATGTGGCCTTCACGAGGCTAGTCGGAATGCCTACACATGGTTCCGGACCCATAAAATCATTAGTTGAGCCCTCTCTTGCCAGTTCATCTGCCATTTCATTGCCATGTACTCCCTCGTGTCCCGGGACCCACATTAATCTTACCCTGTTATGCCTTCCAAGTCCATTCAAGGTTTGGATGGCATCCAGGACAAGTCTGGAGTCAACTTTGAAGGAGGCGATGGCCTTGATTGCAGCTTGACTGTCACTGAGAATATATATAGATTTGCCTCTGGTGCCTCTATCTATGTTCTCCTGAGCACAGGTTATAATGGCATATGTTTCAGCCTGGAATACACTTGCCATTTTTCCCAAGCTTTTACTACATTTGTAGTCTTTCGCGTATACTCCCGCCCCTGTACCTGATTCCATTTTGGATCCATCAGTGTACCATACCAGACTATTATGTTCCGGTGGATCTGGTCCCTTTGTCCATTCCAATCTTGTTGGAATTTGGACCCTGAAAAGCCTTTCAAATATAAACCTGGTTTGCATTTTATCGGATATCATATGTGTTATCCGATCCAGGTCCTCATTTCCATCGAATTTTGTATGGTTGGTTTTTGGCTTGGTGGAGTCCCATAGGCCAGCTACTGCAAGGCGATATAGTGCCCTCCTTGCCTCAAGTTCAACCATAATATGCAGAGGAGGAATGTTAAGATATCTCTCCATAGCTGCCGTAGGTGTTGTTCTAAAAGCACCCGTGATTCCAAGACACACCGTTCTTTGTAGCCTATTGAGTGTCTCTTTGCACGTAGTAAGTTTTATTCTGGGCCACCATACTACGCTGCCATACGTAATGATGGGTATTATCATTATCTGATAAAGCCATCGTATCACTTTGGGTTTTAGTCCCCAGGTTTTGCCATAAGTGGAACGACACATACCAAATACTCTCAGAGCCTTCGCCATTGTCTTTTCCACATGAGTCTTCCACCTGAGTTCCTTATCAAGGGTTATGCCTAGATATTTGACCTCGGTGGACCACGACAGTTTGGTTCCATTAAGGGAGGGATTCCCTAGACTTGCTAGTGTCCTTCTCCTTGTAAATGGTACTATAACTGCTTTATTTGGATTAATGGAGAGGTGGTTCTCCATGCACCATTTCTCTGTTATCTTCAGAGCCTTTTGTAATAATCCAGAGACTATGTTCGGAAATTTACCATTGACCATTATGGCTATGTCGTCAGCATAACCTACCGTGTAAAAAGGTCCGGTGTTGAGTTTGGTTAGTAGTGAGTCTACTACCAGACACCATAATAATGGAGACAATACTCCGCCTTGAGGGCAGCCGCGTGTTGTTTTTGCGCTAAGTTTATCTCCCATTAGTTCCGATCTGACTAGTCTGCTTCGTAGCATATAGTCAATCCAATTGCATATAGTGTCACTGACACCATGTTCCTTTGCAGAATTGCGAATAGACTCAAAAGTTGTTTTGTCAAAGGCTCCCTCTATATCGAGGAAGGCCCCTACACATACTTCCTGTCCTTCTAGTGCAGCCTCAGCTCGGCTTACAACGTAGTGTAAAGCCGTTTCTGTTGATTTGCCGGGGTTATACGCACATTGTAACCTATGTAGAGGGAATTTCTTCAATGGCCCCTCTCTAAGATGCCTGTCTACCAGTTTCTCCAGAGTTTTCAGCAGAAAAGATGATAGACTAATCGGCCTATAAGCCTTAGCTTCTTCATAAGTGGGTTTTCCAGCTTTTGGTATGAAGCTAACCCTGACCGCTCTCCAAGCTTTGGGTACATAACCAAAGGCTATGCAAGCTCTGTAGAGCCTACAAAGATGAGGAGTTAGTACCGAAGTACCTTCTTGCAGCAATATAGGGTAGATGGTGTCTGGGCCGGGAGATTTAAAGGGTTGGAAGCCCCCTATTGCCCACTTTAGTCTGTTTTCATCTACCACTTTCTTTGCCGTGAGCCAGTCATTTTTGGTCGTATGCCTTGTGAGCTCGTCCCTTGTGACTGGTTCCTCTTCGTCGTCATTGCGCAATTTGCACCCTGGAAAGTGAGTCCTAAACATCACTCTAAGGGTGTCCTTTCCAGTTTCCGTAGACTCCCCATTGACATCTTTTACGGACGCTAGTGGGTTTGCCTTTGTCATGGACATTGCTTTGCACAACCTCATTCCGTCTGGTAACGATTCGATGGAAGTGCATTGCTTTCGCCAAGTTGTTCTTTTAGCCTTGCGTATCGCCGTGCTGTACCTCGTCAACATGCTAGAGTAGTCAGAAAAATCTTTTCTGGCTTTTGCATAGTTGAAGGCCTGTCGTGTTTCCCGGCGTAATTTCGCCAACTCAGGGGACCACCATGGTTCCTTTTTGCAAAAAGCCTTTTTCACTGGGCAGTTATCCTCCCATGCGCCTAATATGGTCTTCTTAATCCTGTCAGCTTCAAACTCTATATCTAATACGGAATTGAGCTTACCTCTCGGGCTTCCTAAATTAACTTTTAGGTCCCTCTTGTATAGATCCCAATTCGTATTTCTTGGGTTTCTTCTTCGTGTAGTTTCGGCTGTACTCGCCGTCCTATACCTAAAGCATATGTAATTGTGATCAGACAAAGAAATTTCGTCCGATACATGCCAGTTTTCAATGTGTACACTAGCTCTGTTAGAGGCCAGTGTCAGATCGATGACTTCAGCTCTCGCTGAATTCCTAAAGGTGGGTTTATTACCTGTGTTAAGGATTTGTAAAGAGGTGCTTACCGCAAAGTCCAACAGATCCTCTCCTCGTTTGTTGACATCTGAACTGCCCCAAACGATATGATGAGCATTAGCATCGCAGCCAAATATGAGGTCTAAGTTTCTTTGGCTGCCATAATCAACCAGTCTTCTAATTAGTGGGGTTACTGGTTCCTTTTCTTCGTAAGGGAGATAGGCGGAGGCTAGGATAATTTTCCTTTTCTCTGTACCCGTCTCCACATGGATCATAGTTGTTGTTAGATCCCTACAACAGAAAGTACGCAAAGGCATTGCCGCTATATTGCCCCTGATATAGATGCAAGTCCTTGCGTCATTAGTTGGACAGTCATAGAGAATTGTTCCCCCTGTCCCACCTAGGCCTTTCACAGTCCCCTTATATAAATAAGGTTCCTGTATCAAGGCAATGTCATACATATTTAGCTTTAATTGCCGAGCCAGAAGGGCAGTGGCAGCTCTGCAATGATGTAAATTTATCTGTACACACCTTAGTCCCTCCATCTTGAAGTCCTGGTGGGTTCGCGTGATTGTAGGAGGTCCTCAGTATTTAGGGTCCTCCTTTAATGCCTGGCCCTCTTCAAGAGTGGCCGGCGAGCGTAGGCCCTCCTCCATGGGGGCCGGCGAGTATAAGCCCAGGGCATGGAGGTCCTCCAGAATATCATCGGAGTCCGCCTCAGATTGCCTGGGCCCGTCCTCCGGTTCCTGCTCCACGCTTTGAGCCATATCTTCTTGCGTGGCCACCCCATCTCGTGGTAATGGTCCATCCTCGGAGGGTGCCTTCTTCTGCTCCGCGTCAGGTCCCTCTCCCTTATCTTCTTCCAGGAGTTTGAACGAGTATTGTTCAATTCCTCCTGGAAGAGAATAGCCCGAGGCCTTGATTACCCCAGCCGATGCTCTGTCCATGAGGACGATACGCCGGATGCCGGATTGCTCAATCAGCGTGTTCACGACTTTCCAGTCGTCCGTCCTCAAGTCCGGATTCAACCGCTGAAGCAGTCGAAGGGCTCGAGCACAATCTTTGAGGGCCAGGTTCCTGCTCTTCCATGCCATCTTCACTGGCTTTGGAAGGTCCCTGGCATCTATAACTTTGAGCTTCAGGTGCCCTAGTTCTACATTTTGGATGGCATCCCGAAGCCACTGTGCTGCATCAGAGTTGCCGCAGGAGACATGTACTGCACCCGCAACAACTCCGGGAGCAACCGTTAAAACAGGTAGAGGATCCGGGGCTTCCTCCAGTTTCTCAATTATGAGCTCCTGGATTGGCACCAGATCCTCCACCGTCAGGTACTCTTTCGGGTACTCAATGGTAACGATGGCAAGTTTCACAGCCGCCACCGCGTCCCTAAAGGATCTGGTTGAGGGTGATGGCCCTTGGGCCTTCACCCTCTTGGCAGTCATGTCCTCCCCGTCGCCACTGAGAGCAGCGCGCGGCCTTTTGGATGGTCCTATCGTTGGAGTCCCATCCAAGGCAGCCTGCTGCCTGAGCTTCTGGCGCTTCTTCCTCTGCGCCCCAGATCGCCGAGAGGTGCTGCCTCCACCGGGTGCTTGTTGCCCGATGGACTGTACTGCGCTCCCGTCTCTCAACGGCCCCGCAGCGGTCCCACCCTTTGACAGTTCTTTGACAGTCCCGCCATGAGACGGTCCCGCCGCATTCCTGTCTCGGGATGGTTCCGCTGCAGGCCCGCTTATTGACGGTCCCGCTATTGAGAGTGTGGTTCCGGCTTGCGCCTGTCCCACCTTGCGAGGTGCGGACCCGGCTTTCACCGGTTCCGCTTTGTGTGGTGCGGTCCCGGCTTTCGCCGGTTCCGCCTTGCAGGGTGCGGGCCCAGCTTTCGCTGGTTCCGCCTTACGTTGAGCGGTCCCAGCTTTCGCCGGTCCCGCCTTGTGGTTTAAATTTTTTTTTTTATGTTCTCCATAAAGGATCCCGATTAATTATTTCGTCTCTCAACTGCCCCACCCGCCATGGAGTGCTCAAACGGCGATGCTACGATAGCACCAGGGTTCCGTTGAGAGATATAGCCCCCCTCTATCAGTTGCCCACGAGACCGCACAGCACCAACCGCACCGCTACCACTAGCAATATGAGCGAGCACTGCCGTCTGCAGGCCCCTGATAGAAGCGAGCTAGCCTGGGGTCGTCTGACCGTACCCCGCAGCCGATTGACTGTAGCCGGCTCAGCTACAGCCTCCCGTGTAAGAGGAAATCCAGACCAAAGTAGTATGTTGCCTCAGAGACGTTAAACCGCCTACGCTCATCGGCTCAACCACCAGGACTCCTTCATCCCCCCGTACGGGTCCCCGCGCACGGCACAAACACGCGGGTGGTTGCGTCCTCCTCCTCACCTCCTCACCATCAGTCTTGATTGATGATGAGGCCGCACGTACCAACCACATAGTACATGCAGTTAATATATAATAAATAAATATATACTTTATATTAATACAAATACATAAAGAAGTATAATAAATACATATACATATACATAAACATAATAGTGTGGTCCTGAAAAGGCCCGTTTTATTCCCTCCCCAGCCCAGTTCCATTCATCGCCCATCCAAGATGCTCAATGACTAGAACCGGACCCTTCCCCATTGGTTGAAATTAGCCGTTAACTCCAAATGCTCACCGCAAGCGATGAGCATTGGGGGCCACCGTTGCCCGGGGTGCGCCGCAAGGAGGCTTTCAACATACACCCCAAACAGTACATTACAACCAATCATTTATTAAATAACATAAACTTTCTAGAAAAACGCGAAATTTATTCCAGCTGATCAAATTGAAAAAATTGAAATCATAAGATTTGGGCCTGCAAATATATAATAAAGAATTATTCACTAGATTGACTTCTACATAAGAAATCATTGCAGTTAAGAGATTTATGAGAAAAGTTGGTCATGAATTGGTAGGAACACAAACTGTTAACATCACATTTTTGACGAACTCATTACCCGAGAGTGTACAATATAATTTATTTTCATACAGAGTTTTGAAGTGAAAACTTCTTTAGTGGCGTTGTGCACTTTTTGTGATAGGAAAAAAATGTTAAACTCGCGTCAGGTCACGTGTCCTGATCGAAAATTCGTAAGACAGTGTTTTGTTCTAGTAATACCAACCTTATTAATAATGACAAGGTTTATTTTATAATGTAAATTTTAAAAGAATGCATTACGTTACTTAAACATATCTATTCGAATTGCGAATTTATTACAATGAAATAGTTGAGTTTTTTAAGTAAAAACTGTATTAGCGCGTTGAGCAATTTTTGGGTAAACAATTTTTGATTTGTAAAGAAGTGCTATTGACCAATAATTAGTCTATGAAAATGAACGTTTGGTTTGAACACTAAGAAAATATGGTTAATGTCGGATATCTCATCATTACAAAAAGTGCAAATATTGCTATTTATCCGTGCAGGGGCGGAGAAAGAATACTAACCTCTGCGGCCGGTGTCAGCCTGTCGTAAAAAGCGACACAACAACCCACCCTAGCTACGTGATAGGGCCTCAAGCCCGTCTGCTAAATTGTAACTGCTAAATTCTAAGCGGGCCATCAGCCTGTCTGCTGTCCTACAGCAATAAAAAAATTTTTATTATTACTATTTATACTACTATATTACTATTGAATCTTGCGAGATGTGGGGGTGCAGCATTGTGGCCAAATTGGATACTTGGATACTTGCATACTATTTTCCTTTACAGTTTTGATCCTCTTTTCAAGAAGTCTAGCCTCAATTTCTATATGGAGATATTTACATCATTATAATAATCGGTTATAGGAGCATGCACTACATGTCTGACGTCAAGAGCATTTTGTCTGCAATTTCATTGCCAGAAATATCTAATTGCCAACTCTATCATTTTAATTTTATCTCAAATTATGAAACTATATTCAATAATATTTCATATTATTCAATAATTTTGTTTTTAAATTAGATCAAAATATTAAAATAGACTTCTTAGACAATAATACAATTCTATAAAAAAACTTCAAATTTATTTTTGTCTGATGTTAAATAGTTAAAACTTCGACAAGTTAGTTTAGTCGATTATTTGCTTTAGGGAATTGTTTTAGAATTATTCTTTTAGGTCTATGGTGAAAATAAAAATGGCAATAGAAAAAGTGGAAGGGAAAAAGGTGCTACTTAAATGTCAAATAATTCAAGGCTATTTACGATGATTCCATTTTTTTTCGACAACGTGATAACGATTGTAACAAATTAAATCTTGTAGTTTATATAACAATTCATTTTTTAAATTATATGTACTGTTTATAATAGTGTTGTGTTTTGTGTTTGGCAACAAGGAATACTTTTAAAATGGGTTATTATTGCACTGTGCCGCAGTGTACGTCTCTAGCCGGCAAGACGAAGAACGTAAAGTTTCATAGATTCCCTCGCGATGTTGCGTTAGCAGATAAATGGAACCAAATATTGAAGCGGGGCAAGCCTTTTACGAAGTATTCTAAAGTATGCAGTCTCCATTTCACCCAGGCCGATTATAACGTCACAACAATGGGTAAGAATAAAGGTATTTGGGTTTTTCCATGCATTCAAAATTTGTTACCCTCTCATGACTCATGTTGACATGTTCGAAACTTATTTAATCACCAGAAAATTTTTTTAAATACATTTTATAAGATGGAGTCAACTTAAAATTTTGCTTATCAGTCTGTTATCACTGTCCAGTTGTGTTATTGATGATTCTGTTAGTAGCTGTTTATGATCAGTACGTTTGTATTTATTTTCGTGTGATTCGCAGAATGGTGTAGAACCTTTAAACAAAGGCAATTGGCCTACATTAAAATTAGGAAATGATCTTTTGCCACACTGACTGTGTTAAATATCTAGGATTTTACCTGGACCGATGCCTCACGTGGAAGCACTACTTATGAGAGATCGATTTTTATCTGTGCAGGGGCGGAGAAAGAATACTAACCTCTGTGGCCGGGGTCCACCTGTCGTAAAAGGCGACAAAACAACCCACCCTAGCTACGTGGTAGGGTCTCAAGCACGTCTGGATGGCGACCACCTTTGGTCTTAAGTATGCCGCCATAATAACCCTGCGTTGTGTTCCTGCATTAGTGACCCAAGTTCCTGTACCCTTATGGGACAGCAGCCTGTTCGCGATGCCACCGGCGTTGCAAACACCTATAGTCGATGGTAACTGCTAAATTCTAAGCGGGCTGTCAGCCTGTCTGCTGTCCTATGCAATAAAAAAAAATCGAGGCAACTGAAATTTCCGCAACTTCTATTGGCTGCTGAGTAGATTCAGTTCTGTCCTCATCTACAACTCAGTATTAAGACCTATCTGAACATACACCGTTGCCTATGGATGTTTAACATTAAATTTATTTATTTTATTGCATTAAAGTTGTTTGATTTATATTTTAATAAAATATTTTGATGAAATAAATAAAATCAATAGGTTAAACACTGTTTCCTTTTATTATTTGAGGTGTGTATTACTTACAAAGAAAAAAACAATTGTGAAAGAGTTGAGCTAAAGTTTATTTCTCAGTTAACAGGTTAAGATGGGTCTAGTCTTTCGCCTTTTGAATACTAAACTATATTCAATCATAATGAATCAGTGCAATATAGTAATAATTATATTGTTGTCATGTGATAACATTATATAAGGGATTTCCCTATTAGGCAATGAGTGTAAATGCGCATGAAAGTGTGTCATTTATAAATATAACAGGATTCCTTTAAAGGATTTTTTAAACAATGCTTGGTGTACTTTCTTTATGGTAAAGTTCCTGAACAATGATAACTAGCTGTTCCAGACTGCTTTGCTGGTCCAATAACAATAAATAGTAAATCGAAAAATATGGGAAGATTTAGTACGCACGTTACACTGCTTGCCCCACTTCTCCGCGGCAAGAAAACACATCACTGAACACATATTGCTTATAAAAATCATAATTTGTTAAAACTTTAAACTATGTCTAAGTAATAAAATAGAACGTAGAAAATATATCTAGTACTTTTTGCTGTGATGCACGCACAACTGCAGACCTCTATCATTTTATTTATGTAGAAGATGTAATTTAACAAGGACTGGACCAGAGCTAGCAACACTGCCTCGTGTCTCAAAAACTGCCATCAAAATTTTATTTTGTATGAAAATTGTTCTTTGCATTTGAATTTTTAACGCCCCTTACCTGATGCCTAGATCGACCGCCCCTCTTGCCCTAACCCGGCTTGCTGTAAGATTACATTAAAGACTGTCGTGTAAATCTGAGGCTGGCAGGGAAATTTGAATTCTGAAAATTTTGGTGGGATCCCTTACTCAATGTCCTTTAATTTCACTGATAATACTGCATATTCTACCATCTGCTCAGTGGAGAATGTTCTGAGGAGCTGTTTAAAATGGTGTACCATCAGCAGGGTGTTCATCCCTATTACCTGGAATCTCTTCTTTTTTTTTTTTTTTTTTTTATTGCTTGAGTTCAGCAGACAGGCAAACGGCCCACCCTGGCAGGTGGTCACCGTCGCCTATGGACGTTTGCAGCACCAGAGGCACCACCAACGCGCTGCCGGTCTGGAAGAAATTTTATAACGCCTTTTTTGAAGAACCCCATATCATACCGCGCTGAGAAAACCTCAGCCGGAAGCTCATTCCAGATCCTGAGAGTACGCAACATGAACGTTCTGGAGAACCGTTTCGTACAGGAAGGAAGAGGCTCCAAGAAATGGGGATGAACACCCAGCCGATGGCGGGCAGTGCGGTGGTAGAAAGACGACGAGGGCATCATCCTAAATAGTTCTTCAGAACACTCCCCGTTGTACAGACGGTAGAATACGCAAAGAGATGCAAAGTCTCTCCGAAGTCCAAGCGTGTCTAAACCGTCTGTGAGAGTCTAAGTCTTCATTCCTGTATGAAATTATTTTACAGAGTGTTTATGTTGCATACTCTTTGGATTTGGAATGAACTTCCAGCTAAGATTTGCCGTTGCAGTACAATAGGGTTTTTCTGGAAAAAGACAGCTAGTTAGCAATGCATCTAGTGTTACAAATGTCCCTAGGTGACTAACACACAAGGTCCCTGGGTGACAAACAGTCTGATAGGTGATAACCTATCAGGCTGTTTGTCTGTTTTCTGAATTGCAGGTATTAAAAAATGATTTATTTACAGGACAATGGAAAACGCTCAGTAAAGACGCAATTCCATCACAGAATCTGCCCAAGCTGAACCCTGATGGCACTGTCATGGTTATCAGGAAAAGCCGCACCATCAAGTACAAGGAGATCAAGAAAGAGGAAATCTCTGGGTGAGGAAATTTATTATAAGGCTACATTCACATCAGAGTATTATTTGACAGTGTGTTTCTAGCCTAGGCAAGAATAGGCCTACCCCGAGAGGTGGTTTACGTTGACTGACTATCTTCGATGCGTAACGGTTAACACAGTTCGGTACGCTTGCGGAAGTCATGGGTTTGGTTCCCGTCTCGTATCTGGGTGTTTATGTATAATATATATTTATTTACAAAGAAAAGTTAAATTAATTAAATTAAATTTAAATTCATAAAAAAAATCTTCTATAAAATAAAATGATAGAGGTCTGCAGTTGTGCGCCCATCACGGCAAAACTACTGGATAGAATTCAATTAAATTTATTCCAAGTTTTATTTCTTATACACTTGGCCAAGGATCTTATAAAAATATTGCGATATCATCATTTAATATAAAGTTAAAGTTTTAAGAAACAACAATTTTTATAAGCACTACCATGTGCAGTGATGTGTTTTCTTGCCAATGAGAAGTGGGCCAAGCGGTGTAGCGCGCATGTGCATGAAAACTTCACATATTTTTTCGTGTAACTTTTTCTGTTATTCGATCAGCGAAGCAGACGGTAACGCCTAGTGTAGTATATAGCTATCTAGTACCCATAACACAAGTGCAATGCTACTTTGGTTCTAGATGACGCTACTTTCAAACTTCCCCTAATATACTCATTTCTAATTTTATCAATTTTTGTAATGCTCATCATTCGTATCTCTGCTGCATGCAATAACCTTTCATTTTTCCCCTGTGTGGTCCAGCACTCAGATCCATACAATATGACAGGTCTTATAATGGACTTTTAAATTTTACTTTGAAGTCTAAATGGCACTTGTGGGTCGCAAATTATTCCCGAGACCTGTTGTCATTTCTTGAATTCTGCATTCACTCTGTTTTTCACATCTCGGCCTATCTAACCGAAGCTCTGGATTAAAGATCCAAGGTACCGGAAGTTGGAGCAATCCAATATTTATTACATTGTAAAATTTGACAAAAGGTACTTTTCGGTTTTTTTTAGTGAAGCAAAGTGTTAGCTGTAACAATCAACTTTATGTAATAGCATAAACCATAAAGTGTTGGGCTCGAGCCTTCCCATAGAGGGAATGGATCAAACACGGTTGTCCAAGGCAGATTAGTGGGTTAAAAATATCGATGATATCGGTATAGAGGTATCCCCACCATGTTTTCACTATCAATATGCAACTATTACGTAATAATGCATCCCTATGTTAAGGGTGTGACGAACCTAGGCATTACTACGCAGCCGCCATATAAGTTTTAATAAAAAATAGTGATGGTAGTTCCTTTTTTTTATTAAATAAATTACAAGAGGGAAGGTAATTTTCTTAAACATAAATTTAAAGTAGGTAGGTTGTTAGGGTTCGAACTTAATCAACCTAACGCTCATCAATGCAACCACTGGCCTGTGTATCAGATGTCCGGCAGATTCGGCAGCGAGATGTCCAGAAGATTCAGCAGCGTAGAAGCCATAGATAGTCGGTGGCCGGTACACGGCCGTGCGGTTGCCCCTCACGGCTGTAGACCCCAACCGTGGCACACGATGCGTGCCGTCGATACGTCCTTAAATCGGGTTGTAGGACCTGTTCTAGGCCAGTAGGCCTGGACTGGACCCCAATTCAGGGTACCAATTACTCCGGTAATTTTCGGATTTTGATAACAAATGACAAATATATTGATATTTTAAATAAAATTTATAGGGGTCTTATGAACGTGAACGAGTGAACGGAACAACGTCCCAAGGGTACCCCTAGGAAGACGTAGTAGCTCGAAACCTGCTCAAGAAGCCATGGCGACTAGCGAGAGCTGGCGCAACACCGAGAGGCATGGCGTGATATGGTGTCGGAGGCCAAGTCTCACTTTGTGTTGTTGCTTCACCCCACAGTTATGTTAAGGGCACACTACGTAGGTAACCCATACAACGGACCTGTTAGGGGGGTGAGATAGGTCTTCAAAATACCTCGCCTGGTCACAGGCACATGCACTTTTGGCGTTAAGCGTCAAGCGCAGTATTAATAAAAACAAATATGAGCTGAATAATTTTTTAAAACTTTCTGTTTGCAAAAAATGATTGAAAACCATATTTATTAAAATAGATTACGTAGCATAGGCAAGTACCCTAATATTATGTTTCAATTGCAGGGAGAAATCTGACGAATACCAAATGTCCAGTCCAAGTAAACCAGCCTGTTACAATACTCAAGGAACTGACAGCTCTGGACTCTGCACGGATCAGCATGATGCTAATGTAAGTATAGTGACCTTAACAGCCCATAATGAAGGAGATAAGATAAAAAAAAGATAAAAATAAAAGAAAATCAAACGGGAAAAATAACTACAGAGCACAAAAAATTATAAGCGGAAAAAATCACCGCCGAAAAAATAAAGACCAAATAAAATTCTAGCTATGGTAGTTGTTATGTTTTCAATAAATAACAAGCTTTGTATCAATTGTAGTTGTTTATTCACCATTTTACGAAATCCGACTGACATATATGGGTAGAAGTACAAAGAACATGTCACGTGATCACCTTAAATCTACCTACATAATAGTAGTTAAAACAGAGCAGCCCATAAAAAACCAGCCCACAATGTTTTGAAGACCTCCATGTTGTAATGGTTAGTGCACATCAGAATGCGTGCGGTCACAGGTTCTATACCCATCCCGCTTTGTGTGTTTATGTATAATATGTCTTTATTTAGGAATGAAAAGTATGTAAGTTGTCAAGTACTCATAACAAAAGTGCTATAATACTTTGAGAATAGAGGTCGCTGTGTGAATAATTGTTCTAGGTATATTTTATAATATCCTACAGCTTAGACCAAAGGATAGTATATAACCAGGCTTGTCCAAGGTGGAATGACGGGTCACAAGAAACCGGCCATATCAGTACCTAGTCAGGTCATAAGTATTGTCACACAGTAAAAACTTTTCTTTTAGAATGCTGGCCACAAAAAAGTTTATTGAATTCGAATTTCGAATTGTTCATGAAAATAAAAATGTATACTTTTAGAATTTTACTCATTTTTAAATATGGAGTGGACGCTTAAAGAAGACCGTGTTGCAGTTATTGCGTTGCATCGTTGCAGTTACGCGCCAATTCAAATTTTTAACATACTGAAAAATTTGAATATAACCAAAAGATTCGTTTATCGTACCATCAAACGATACAATGAAGACTCTAGTGTAGATGACAGGTCAAGAAGTGGTCGACCTCGGTCTGTTAGGACTCCAGCAGTGATAAAAGCTGTGAAGGCACGAATTCAAAGAAATCCCAAACGTAAGCAGAAACTGTTGGCCCTTCAGATGGGGTTAAGCAGAACCACGGTGAAAAGGGTGTTAAATGAAGACTTAGGGCTTCGGGCATATCGAAGAAAAACAGGACATCGTTTGAATGCTCGTCTAATGGACCTGAGACTGAAGAGAATCCGCGCTTTGTTGAAGCGGTACGCGGGAAAAAAATATCGGGAAATTCTTTTTTCGGATGAAAAAATGTTTACCGTAGAAGAGAGCTACAACAAACAAAATGATAAGGTGTACGCACACAGTAGTGAAGAAGCGAGCAACCGTATTCCGCGTGTCCAACGAGGTCATTTTCCATCCTCGCTCATGGTATGGTTGGGAGTTTCTTATTGGGGCTTAACAGAGGTACATTTTTGTGAGAAAGGTGTAAAAACGAATGCTGTTGTGTATCAAAATACAGTCCTGACGAACCTTGTGGAACCTGTTTCTCATACCATGTTCAATAACAGGCACTGGGTATTCCAAAAAGATTCGGCGCCAGCTCATAGAGCGAAGAGCACACAAGACTGGCTGGCGGCGCGTGAAATCGACTTCATCCGGCACGAAGACTGGCCCTCCTCCAGTCCAGATTTGAATCCGTTAGATTACAAGATATGGCAACACTTGGAGGAAAAGGCGTGCTCAAAGCCTCATCCCAATTTGAAGTCACTCAAGACATCCTTGATTAAGGCAGCCGCCGATATTGACATGGACCTCGTTCGTGCTGCGATAGACAACTGGCCGCGCAGATTGAAGGCTTGTATTCAAAATCACGGAGGTCATTTTGAATAAACTTTAATGTCATAAGAATCTATGTTTTGTTAAGTTCATTTTGGTATATGAATGGTTACATAATTAATAAACTTGTTACAATTATTTTACATTAAACATGTGACAGAATTTATGACCTGACTAGGTATACGTATTTCTCACGCCGACAGCGTCTCACTGATGTGCGCGGTCCATCTTAGAGGGAAAGAAGTACCTTTTTATTCCACTTAATGGTGATCAGTTACCGTCGATGTTTGCGACGCTAGGGGCACCGCGAACGCTCTCCTATCTATATACGGGTACTGGAACCTGTGTCACTAATGCCGGAATACAACACAAAGTTATATTTATTAGACCAAGGGTGGTTGCCATCCTGCCAGCCGCAGAGGTTAGTATTCTTTCTCCGCCCCTGTATGTATATGTATGTGTGGGTGTGTGCATGCAAGCATGCGCATGAGAAACTGTGTTGTATGATTTGTTTTTCTTTTCAGCTGGCATACAGACTACAAACGCTGAATTCCATAGCGAATAACATCTCACCAACACAAATGCATGAAATGCCTAGAAAGAAACAAGATGCAACAATGCAGACGGATCCTATAAAATCAGAAGAGGAAGACAGTCAGCCCAATAACACCTATACGGATGTCCACGATATGGTTTACTACCAGAAGGATTATGAGAAGAAGGATTATATACCTCAAACGAATGAGGAATACAATAAGGAAGCAGAGAAGTATGCCTTGGAAAGGAAATCGCTTAATGTCTACGACAAAGTGGATATGGGATTCCAGAAGGTGGTGGATTATCAGAAAATTAATGAGGTGAGATGATCTGATTATATTTTAAACTTAAAGGACCCAAGCTATCTGACCCGTTCCGGGGGAAGGGGGAGGTCTACAAAATACCACGCATGGTCGCCATGATGAAGGGGTGGAGCTTCGCACTTTTATGAGCTATATTTAAATGTGGCGCGCAGCGTTTAGCGCTGTATTAATAAAGACAAATATGAGCCAAATGTATATATTATGTAAAAATTAATTTTTAACGCTTTATTATTAACTTGACCTACAGGTCACATACATGTAACGGAATTTTCTGAATCGATTTTTACCCACTTTGAACAATAAAAAAAATTCATAATTTTGCACACTTGTCAAGTCTAATGACAATACACAAATTTAATATACACTGACTGACTCATAAACTGCATCAAAGTAATAGACGACTTTGAAATAAATATTTTATAACCAAGTATGCAAACTTTCTATACAGATTTAAATTGAAACCTCTAGATTGGTTCCTGAACTTTAAAACAGCGTAGGGTTAAGTTAAGTTTAAGTTTGTGTACTGGAAAGGACCTTAAGACTTGTTTGAAGAAAAAACAGAAATTTAAGGAAAATTGGTTTAATTAAAAAATTGGTTTTAACAATAGACACAAACTTTATGCAAGGGTTTATTTATGTTTTAATAAGGTGTATTACCTCCACGTGCCCTTATTACGGATTCATTCTAATCGGTTTCGCATAGATTTTATTAGGGTTATTAAAAGATCCTGCGGAATATTGTCCCATTCTTCTGAACTTTCAGAAGAATGGGACAATATTTTTTTTTTCACTTGCTGTTATTAGTGCTGCCACTGTCGTGGGCAAAGGGTTTCTCGCATATACAGCTCTTTTTAAATTGTCCCAAACATGCTCAATGGGATTAAGATCAGGGCTGCTTGCTGGCCAATTCATTGTACGTATCCCAACCTCTTCGCAATATTGTCGAACTTGTACAGCAGGGTGCGGCCGGGCATTATCCTGCATTAAAGTAAAATTTTCGCCTATGAATCCCATGTAAGGCACCACGTGATCTTCTAAGATCTCTGTTATGTAGCGATGTGCAGTCAAACCCCCTCTATTACCGTTTTGACGGACCATGTCTATGAACACAAATTCTGTGCGCCCGTTCATCGATATGCCACTCCAGACCATACATGAACCGCCTCCAAAAGGAACACTCTCCTCAATGCAACTTTGAGCATATCGCTCCCCACATCGACGATAGACTCTTCTGCGACCATCTGCACCATATAAACATGTCCTACACTCGTCCGTGAACAATACGGAGGCCCATTGCTCTTCTGTCCAATTCAGGTGATCATGCGCAAATCTTAAGCAAGCTTGTCTGTGAGCTACAGACAACTTTGGACCATTTGCTGGTCTAAAAGGGGTGATATCCGCTTCTTTTAACCTTCTTATTGTTTGTGCATTCACGTTTACTCCACGCACTTCATTAAGCTCTGTTTTGATGTTAACTGATGTGGGGAAACAATTTCGCAGGGCAGTTGTAACAATAAATCGGTCATCACGACCGGTGGTTGCTCGAGTCCTGCTTGTACCACGTCTCCTTCTGTAAGAACCTGTCTCCACAAACCTTCTGTATATTCTAGACACCGTAGACTGGTTTAAATTTAAATTTCTACCAATCAAAGACTAGCCCAATTTAAAACTGAATCTTTATCTATTTGTCGTAAATACTTTGATTTAGTCTATTTGTACTAAATTATACATTATATTATACACTCAAGTGATTTAATTTCACAAATATATTTTAATACCAGATATATTGCGCGTAGATCACATTGCACTAATCTTTTTGCACTTGAAGTTCACAAAAACAACATCTCATACTTTAATCCCATTGTTAGAATGGCACGACATTATAATGAATTGGCAAGTAACAGCACTGATCTTGATATATTTGAAAATAGTTTTTTTAAATATTGTAAATTAGTAAAACATATTCTTAAATAATTTATATTTGACCAGTTAATGATACATTAGATTTAATTAGATAGTAACTTATATGTGTGTGAGTGTGTGTGCGTGCTTTGTGTGTGAGTATGTGTCAGTGCGTGTGTGTTATGTGTGTATCAATATACACACACAAGGTTTTTAGGCATTTGTTGTTACAATTTTTCTGTATGCACCTGCTTTGAATTGCAATCCAGATTGTTATGTTGAATATCTAAACTTATAATTTCTTTGGTTGTAATTTGTTTTGTGCATCAATAAAATAAAAATAAAAAATCGTTCGTTGATCCAAGCACTCCCGCACCAATGCTACAATTTGAGCCAGACGAAGTATCCATATTATGGCTCAAAAACTCTCGATGAGTTAAAAAACTAACCCAACAATTCTGCCGGTAACAATAATTCAATTGACAAAAGAATAAAAAATCAATGAGAATCAATTTTAAACTTTGCTATAAATAACACGCAAATCTGATACTATGAGTAAATTTTCTTTTCCCAGCTATATTCATTTGTTTTACTGCAGTTCTATTTTAAAATTTTCCTTTTTTTTAAAATTAAGAGCCAGTCTATCCATATTTATATAATTTAATCTAAAAAGTTTGCATACTTATTAAAAAAAATCATTTCAAAGTAATCCTGAACTTTGTTGCAGTTTATGAGTCAGTTTATATTATAATATTTCATCCCATAGTTCTTATCAGGATTAACGATTTTTTTTCTTTCTGCCGAAACGCCATTTGGCACATCTATACAAATAAATAAAATTGGAGGGTCTGTTTATAATATTAAAATAACCGCTTTTTACTAAGTGCATTAGGACGTATACACGGGTACATATACCAAAACAACATTTTTTACAATTTTTGTCTGTCTGTTTGTTTGTTCCGGCTAATCTCTGAAATGGCTTCACCGATTTTGACGGGACTCACTGGCAGATAGCTGATGTATCAAGGAGTAACTTAGGCTATTTTTATTTTAGATAAAAAAATTAGTTTTTGTTAAAAATGATAAGTTTCGGAAATTTTATATACCAATTTAAGTTGACCTCAGATTTATATCATCGATCATATAGGGTTCAGCTTAAGCTGGACATTGTAGGTTGAATTTCCAATTTAAATTGATCTCAAATATCCAAAAAAATGCTGCCTAAAGTCACTATTCCACGCGGACGAAGTCGCGGGCACAGCTAGTAAATAATAAAAATGCCGAAGATAGCGTTAAATTAAAAAAACTACCGGATGATGTTAAATTAATAAAAATATTTACCGATTGGGAATTGAAATAATTCTTAACGTAAGAATAAAATTACTGAGGAGAAAATTAACATCACTGTTCTGAAAGTGTGGGGTGCTTTGTATAATATTTTTAACCTAACTCGGCATTTGGGAACGAACTAGTAAAAAAAAATTATAAATATTGATTTAGTTAACTTTAACACTAATAATTTCGAGCGGATTGTAGCTCATAGGTTATTGGGTCTCTGGGTTTCGGATCGGTCCGGGTTCCAATTCTGACATGCATAACTCCAAAAATTTCTTTTGTACAATATAATACATATACAATATAATTTTGTACAATATCTATCAAAAATCTTCTTTTGATATAGAATTACATTATTCTATCATATGAAGGGAGGGGGGGGGGTCTATAATGAACATACACTAGATTGGCTACGATGCTCCCCCCCCCCCCCTCCCGCGCACTCTTTTAGTGCGTGGATGGGTGGCGATTTAGTATTTTAGTGGGAATAATCCGGCAGTATTATTTGAGTGCTCGTTTTTAGCAAATAAGTTGGTCTACACAACACTAAGGAGTGGATGGGATTTCTATAATCTTCGTTGTACAGGGGCGTAATAAGAATACTGACGTATGCGGCCGGTAACGGCTTGTCGACAAGACAACCCAAGCCAGGTGGTAGTGTCGGTCTTGATGGCAAACACCCCTGGTTTTTAAAACATGCCGCCATAATGACCTTGTGTTGTGGTTCCGTCACTAGTGAACCAGCTTCCAGTTCCTTATCGAAGCCAGCAGCGCGTTGCCAATGTGACGGTCACTACCTACTAACGGGTGGGCCGTTTGCCTGTCTGCCGATAAAGTACCCATTGCACGCCTGTGTGCCTTTTTCTTATTGCCAAAGACACAGACAGGCTGACGGCCCAAATAGTAAGCAGTTACCGTCGCCTGTAGATGTTTTTGACGCTAGGGGCACCCCGAATACGCTGCCGTCCGCGATAAGGAATTGGAACCTGGGTGACGATTGCCGGAACACAGTACAAGGTCATTATGGCGATATACTTACAGAAAATCTTGTCATTTTTGCCTGTTTGGCGCCTTTAGCCCCCATCAGCCGTCAGTCGTGGTACCACCAGGAAAACGATTTGAAATATATCAAGCGAATAATCTTACTGTTATCACACTTACAAATATTACCTAATTATTGGTGTCTATACCTAAAAGTTAGGTTTAGTCTTGAATACACGATAAAGAGATTAAATGCAGATCAGATAATATACATTGTAACATGAATTTAAATAAAATTTATTACGTCGTTTACATTAATTTGACTAAGTCATCATCAGTGATTATATTAGACATGGCTTATTGGTTTCATAACGGCCTTATCCGTGCAGGGGCGGAGAAAGGATACTAACCTCTGCGGCCGGGGTCGGCCTGTAGTAAAAAGCGACAAAACAACCCAGCTACGTGGTAGGGCCTCAAGCCCGTCTGGATGGCGACCACCTTTGGTTTTAAGTATACCGCCATAATAACCTTGTGTTGTGTTCCGGCATTAGTGACCCAAGTTCTTGTACCCTTATGGTACAGCAGCGTGTTCGCGATGCCACTGACGTTGCGAACACCCATAGGCGACGGTAACTGCTAAATTCTAAGCGGGCCGTCAGCCTGTAGGCTGTCCTACAGCAATAAAAAAAACTGTCTAGTAATTATTCGAAATTCGATGACACGAAAAGGCGACACCAAAAAGAGACAAACATGTGAGAAGAATTTAAGTAGTCATTTAAACCTACTTAGTACCAAGATTATTAAACGATTTACTAAGAAATGTAAGAGATAATATAACCCAAAAAATATTAACCTTATTTAAACAAATTAAGTTTAAAAAAACTAAAAAAAAACGCTTTTATAAAAAATCAAACTAAAAGGTAAAAAATAATTTTCAATAAATTTAAATTAAGGATAGTGGGGTTAACAAAAAAATAAATTTTATTGTAAAAAAGTGTGGGTGCTTGTTGTCAATTGTATTTTGAAAATATCATAAAAAGCACCCCACGCTTTTTTTACAATAAAATGAATTTTTTTTGTTAATCCCACTATCTTAATTATTACTTAATTATTTATGATTTTTAGGTATATTATGACAAACAGTATCCCAGAGACAACTATGTATATTTGAACGGATACCCAGAGAGCGCTGATGTGCTTCGAAATCAGCAGCACAACATCCAAATGTTACAAGAGCCGCATATAATCAACGAGAATCAGAATTTCTTTAATGAAAACAATATAAAACAAGAAATTGAGGTTAACGCTGAAGATGACAAGTTTATTTATGATCGTTCTAAGGAGACTATTGGTGAGTTTTGTTTTTCATCTGTGACCTACTCTGGTGTACTTTGTTATTGTATGCGACGGCTTTTGAGCATGCGCCGGTCTTCTCCCCGCTTAAACTCGAAACTCAAATTTTTATTCAAAATAAGTTCATATCTAGAACATTTTTTGAAAGTAACCACAAATAAAAATTTAATGACAAATACCTGGACCATGCAGCAATGTAAAAGCAGCTCTATTTAAAAAAAACTCGTTAATCGAGTGTATATCGTACGAGCTACCACAGTTATACCATATTTTATCCACGCAGGGGCAGAAAAAGAATACTAACTTCTGCGGCTGGGGTCGGCCTGTCGTAAAACGGGACAAAACAACCCACCCTAGCTATGTGGTAGGGCCCCAAGCCTGTCTAAATAGCGACCAAAGGTTTATTCTTAAGTATGCCACCATAATAACTTTGTGTTGTGTTCCGCTATTAGTGACCCAAGTTCCTGTACCCTTATGGGACAGCAGCGTGTACGCGATGCCACTGCGTTTCAAACACCCATAGGCGACGATAACTGCTAAATTCTAAGTGGACCATCAGCCTGTCTGTTGTCCTATAGCAATAAAAAAAATTATTTACACGGCAAGTGAACACTACTGCTATGAAAGGGACGTATAATTCAAATTAAAATATTTATTTGCACATCTAAGTGTTTACAATAACATTTTACATTAAACATATAGCACTTAAAACTTAGAGGGTCATCTTCTGACGCTGCAAACTAGTGGTCACAATATTAATAATTAAAAATTATTCATTATTATTAGAAAATGGACTATAATAAAAAGTAAAATAGGAAGAATGAGAATCAAAAAATTACAATACAAGAAATGATAGTAATAAAAAATATAACTCAACAAAACACAATTGTCTATTTTTCACTAAGTATTAGTTTGTCATACATATTATTTGTATTATTAAATTTTCCCAGTGGTAAATTTATGTTTCAATCAAATTAATTATTCTTAACGATTAAGTTTGTATTTATGACTAGATTCCCCCTTTATTTGTTACCGTTACAGTACCATTATTTTTGCATTTTCAAAAAGTCAGAAATTTAATAATAACAATTTTCGATTAGGTAGGCTTTTAATTTTTTATGTACCATGCGGCTTGCAAGGAGCGCGGTTAAGACCAAGAAGGTTTCGCTTCCGATACAATACAGCGCACGGGGTCCACAGTACCGAGCGAGTTGCCCTCTAATTTCCCGCTTCATCAGTTCTCGTACTCTGATTTACTTTATTTTACTTATGTATATGTATTCATATTATTTTTATTGATGAGGAACACCAGACGGCTTGGCGGCCCAGTTGATAGTAAACAGTTACCATCGCCTATGGAAGTTTGCGACGCTAGGTGCACCGCGAACACGTTGCTGTCTGCATAAGAGGTACTGGAATCTGGATCACTTACGGAACACAACACAAGGTTATTACGGCTGCATACTTGTAGGTGGTTACAATCCAGATAGGCTTGGGGCCCTGCCATTTGGTTGGGGTTGTTTTGCCGTTCTTACTCACTCCGCCTCTACATGGAGAAGGACCAAAATGGCGCTGTATCAATTATCATAGTGTATTTATGGGTATTCTACCGTCTGTACAACGGGGAGTGTTCTGAGGAGCTGTTTAGAATGGTGCTCTCGTCGTCTTTCTACCATCGTTTACTGCCCGCCATCGGCTGGATGTTCATCCCCATTTCTTGGAGTCTCTTCTTCCTTGTACGAAACGGTTCTCAAGAACATTCATGTTGCGTTCTCTCAAGATTTGTAATGAGCTTCCGGCTGAGGTTTTCTCAGCGCGGTACAATATGGGGTTGTCGGAAAAAGGCGTTATAAAATTTCTTCGAGGTGGCAGCGCGTTGGTAATGTCTCTGGTGTTACAAACGTCCATAAGCGACGGTGACCACCTGCCAGGGTGGACCGTTTTCCTGTCGGCCGAACTCTAGCTATAAAATATATATATATATTTTATTTCTAGATACAAATTCCATTTACAATGAAAACCAAAATCGTTTAATTCAGCAACAGAGATTATTGGAACACATACAACAGCAGGTCAAGCAGGAACCGGATGCGAATAATGGTGATTTTTTTATTCATTTTGGCTTGGTATGCGTGTATTTTGACAAGTTTTACTGATATAAAAATTGCTGATATGGTTGTGAAAGATGTTAAGAATCCTAAACCCTGCGGTCAAGGTGGCCGGTCGTTGAAGGCTACAAAACAACTCGCAGCTAGGTGATAGGGCTACTAGTCCAACTGGAAGGCAATTTGTATTGTGTTTTGGTATAAGTGACTTAGGTTCCAGTTCTACTGCGCGGACAGCAGCGTGTTAGCGGTGTCTGGCGTCGCAAACATGCATAGCCAACGGTAACTGCTTACTATTAAGTGGGACGTCAACCTGTCTACTGGTCAACGGCAATAAAAAAGATGATATATTTAAAAAGTATACATAAATGTTTTGTGTATAATTTTTGTCTCTGATGGAATTTTATTGAAGTGATAATTTCTTATGGGAGGGTAAACCGATTCGTTACGTAACGCGTTACGGCGCCAGTCTGTCTGGCTTCCCTTTCTCTCACGCATACGGCTGCCGTAGGCAGGATCCTCCTCTCTCGCTCTAATCCACAGCGCTAGATCTATTCAAATTCCGACTTTATTACAATGAAATACTGTTTTTTTCCCTTTATAAAGAATCTACATTAGGGAATAATTTAATTTAAATATAATTTTGAAACAGTTTTTGGAAAAATTGGAAATTCGTAAACTTTAGTTATTTTTGAATTGTTTTTTGTTTTATTAACAAATAACCTTTCCTTACATTATCATATTAATATACATATAATTTAAGTCATAACCTAAGCTTTTCTCAAGTTAAACAATTTCAATATTAAATACTTCCCGCCCCGAGACGCACACGTTTTTTTTCTCTATGCGCGAAATGGAGAGAGTCGGAAAAATACTTGTTGGTAGACCATTATTAAAGCGATTGGCTGATAATATAGCAGCAAATGTAGGCCACGACTAGTTAACACTAGCAAAGGATAAACATTAGAAAGAGAAGGCGAAGGAAGAGGCCTTCACCCGATCAGGGAGCCACACTGTCACAACTAACCAAACAAACAAATATTATATCTTTAAACGAGCAATTCTTGTATACCAACAATTTTCATGAAATTTAGTATACGGGGGGTTTCGGGGGCGATAAATCGATCTAGCTAGGAATAAATTGCTTTAACGACACAACAACACTAAAGCTATTCCTGCAGATGGCGTTGTTAAGTAACACGAAGTCAATGAGTGTTTGCTTTGAGGTTAGGTTAGGTTAGGTTAGGTTACTGGGTTGGGTCCAGGGGCGAGGGACTTGGGGAAGTCCCCGCCCCCTATTCGATGGACCCGAGGCGGAGGCGCGTGCGGGTGTCGGCGCGCGCCTCTGAGGCGATGCACGGGGTAGTTAAACACCTCACTACCCCGTGCAGGAGACGAGGCCCGGACAGACCGGGCCAGCACTAGTGTGGGGCTGCGGAAGAATCTGGATTCCCGCGGCCCCGCGCGCACGTGTGAGGAGACACCGGGGTGGTGGTTTTAGCCGGTAGGAGTCCGGCATGCCCCTCCGCCTTTCCCCAGGCGGAGGTAGTCCATGAGGATTTCCCCACCCCGTAAAAAAAAAAAAAAAAGGTTAGGTTACTAAGAAAATCAATTGTTAATTTCCAAAAAAAATAAAAATACCGAGCAAAGCTCGGTCATCCGGATATTAATAACTATGTATGTATCGAATATAAATAAAAAATAAAAATCTAAGAAAATCTGCATACGGAGGTCACTAGTGTGTGCAACTTTGGATAAGCTCAGCGGATATACTGGAACTTCCCTTTAGGGGTCCTGAGCCCAAGTAGGTCGTTACAGGCTGTAATAATACTAAATACATTGTTTCAGGTTGTGACAATGTGATGCAGCCACAAGGTAGTCCATACTATCAGACAGAGACCACTAACATATCAGGTATATATCACTAATGCTATCATCATCATAATTTTAGCGTTAAATCTCGGTTGCTACTCAAACTTTCGTTTCGATACCCGGGGTCCGCATTCCGACTTTTCTCCACATCGCGCGGTCTTCGGCAGACCTGGTAATCAGTTCATTGGGACATATTATTTTCTATTATCATTTGAGGGGGACAGATCTAAATGCTTAGCCATGCCACCTATTCTTTCTGATTAATAAAAAAGAAACAATTGTGCGGTCGGGGGACTCCCATCAGGAAGGAAGTTTTTTACGCGCTATTTTTTTTAACTCAAAACGTGTTTCAAAATGTAGGATTTTATTGATTTTATTACACCAAAAAGTGCTGTACTCCTTTATTCAACTCTCTCTCTCTCTCTCTCTGTTTCAAATTTGTATACTTACTCACATTTTCGATAAAAAAACTTAAGTAAGGATTTAAATTAATAAATTTCATTGAATGTTTGTGAAAAATAGTAATTTATTCAAAATTAAATATTAAATAGCGAATTATAAGTTATATTTCAAGTAAACCCCGTATAAATTAAAATGAAAAAAAAAAATAACATAAATTTTATTTACATGTTATATATAGAATTGAGGTTATATTGTTCACCATACACAATGCTTACTGTCAAATCTTGCTTCACACACTCTCATACACACACATACAACCATAGAAATTAATTCGCTTGGAGCCAATGTAACGGTTTTTTTATTCGTGCAGGAGCGAAGAAAGAATACTCACCTTTGCGGCCGCGGGCGGCCTGTCGTAAAAGGCCGCTAAACAACCCACCCTGGCTACCTGGTAGGACCCCAAGCCCGTCTGAAGGGCGACCACCTTTGGTCTTACGTATGCCGCTAAAATGCCCCGGCCACGCACAGTGGCCAAAATCATGGCCGCAAAATGTCGCGGCCACCACTGGTGGCAGTGAGTCTCTCCCGTCAAAAATATATATATTTTATTGACACTTGCTCTCTTGGAAATAACTTGGAATTTTGTTTAGCTGTCAAATTCTCAGCGAAATAAGCCAAAACGTCTAAGGCATGCCATGAAAAAATTAAAAGAAAGAAAAGCGGCTAAGTGTATTATTGTTTTGGTTTTTAGTTTCGTTAATTTACGATCCAATGTACAAGTGTGATACCTTATAGAAAGGGCTTTAATAACCTTATGTTGTTTTCCGGCATTAGTAACCTGGGCTCCAGTTCTCTTACGTGAACGGCAATACCCATTTCGTCTCAAACATCCATAGGTGACGGTAGCTGCTTACTATCAGGTAGGCTGTTAGGTTCTCCATCACGATGCAGAGATATTGTCAATACAGTCCAAAGAGGTTGTTTGACCAATAATTTCGTTTATAGGAGCCTATTACGAGCAAGTGTCGAGACCTGGTCCAGAGTTGCTGATAGCGAAACAAAACGCACTGGCAGCGCACACGCAGCTATGTGAGTATATTTTTGTGTATTATATGTATACAAATACAAAAAAATGTAGTCAAACCACTAAGGCAAGACGCAAGAGAAGAGAGTAATGGAAGTGAGCCGTACATGTGTAAGGCCTACGAGACCGGAGATGGACAAAGAGGGTGACTACATGGACAGGTGCACAAGGCAAAAGGAGAGGTAGACCTGTAGCTAGTTGGGAAGATGTAGCCCAATGAGGACTGAATATCTTTAGACCACAGAGGGGTTCTTGCAGATTAAATATATAAATAGGCAATAGAACTAACATAGGATTAATTAAAAATTATCAAAAATAACAACAAAATTTAAGAACTACCTTTAATTACCAACAAATAATTAACAACATTAACACATGAAATAAAAGGCTTTTATTTTTTATGTACAAGTACGTGTAATCGTTTCACCGTGCAGGGGCGGAGCAAGAATACTGACATCTGCGGCCGGGGTCGGCCTGTCGTAAAAGGCGACAAAACAACCCACCCTAGCTACGAGGTACGGCCCCAAGCCTGTCTGGATGGCGACCACCTTGCGTATATCTAAACTTTTGTGTGTCCATATAAAGTTATGTGAGCATATTTAAACCATCGTGCGTCCATTTAAACTTCTGTGCGCAAATTTGAACTTTTGTGTGTCCATTTAAACTTTTGTGCGTATATCTAAACCATTGTGCATTCATTTAAACTTCTGTGCGCATATCTAAAACATTGTGCGTCCATTTAAACTTCAGTGCGCATATTTAAACTTTTATGTGTCATTTAAACTTCTGTGCGTATATCTAAACCATTGTGCATCCATTTAACCTTTTTTGCACATAATATATGTATATACTTTTGTGTGACCATATAAACTTCTGTGCGCCTATCTATATTTCTGTTTCTCCTAGACGGTTAAGCAGATTTTCCAGATATATTAAGCGTAATCGTCGGGTACGTTTGTTTAAACGTAGCCAACAATTACGCTATACGGTCACAACAAATTTTTGTGGTGTCACACGGAAAGACAATTCTTGTTAAGAGGGCGCCCCCTGACTCATCTTTACTGTTCTTTGAATGAATTTACGAAGTTCTTACATTGACTTAAAGACTTAACATTTTGTAAACTATGTATAGGGACCGCATTATTGTTTTTTGTATCTATTATGATACTTCTGCTGTTAGGAATAAATAAATACTATCGGAATCTGTACGTTATTTTTGAAGTGCTTTCTGTTTTTCCTTCAACAGGGCAGAATACGATGAAGCGGCCGTTCTTCTACAGTGAAACACCAGCTTATAATGGTTCGCAACTTTACCATAGATATGAGGTATCCTATGTATATATTTATATATTTTATAACACATCCATCGTCTCTCTCTCACTCTTTCTCTCTGTCTATTTCTATATCTCTCTATAAATAATATAATACATAGTTACAGACACACACACAAATTACTTGTAACGTGTTCTACTCCACTTAAGGACGTTTGCAACGCCATTGGCAGGCAACAGGCATTACCAGCGCGCTGCCGGCCTCTAAGAAATTGTATAATACCTTAAAAAATATATATATATTTGAAAAGATATGGGAAAACCTTAGCCGGAAGTTCATTCCAAATCCGGAGAGTACGCAACATGAAAGCTCTTGAGAATTGTCTCGTACTAAAGTGAAGAAGCTCCAGGAAATGGGGACGAACGCCCATCTGATGACGAGCATTATGAAGTAGGTAAAAAGACGAAGACACCATTCTAAACAGTTTCTCAGAATACCGTTGTACAGATCGTCATATGGTCTAGTCCGTCATAGTGTCTAGACCGTCTGTATGGGATCGTCGATAACACGAACTGTGCGCCGTAGAATGGGAGTCTAGTCCTCCCCCCCGTCTGTGAGCACGTACGTACATGCGTGCGTCCGGCTCCCTTTTTTTGACACGGACACAAATAATTAAAATGTTACATACAACTTATAATTTTATCTTTATTAAACACGAAACAGACTTATATAAAAACACATTTTAAATTTTTTATATTTATTATAATTGCATTAATATATATTACAATAACCTTTTTTTTTCAGGATATAACGAGAATTCTCCAGTGATGTGAGTGACATTCCAATAAAAAAATAAACTTTATATCCTAATATATGATTGTATATTAACAATTTTTATATAATTTTATATGAAAAAAAACTTAAAATCTGTTACGCGGAAGATATTATTGATATAATATTTTTAATAATTTATGTGATATAGTTTTAAATATATATGCACATTACAATGTCCGGCTTGAAGGACCAAAATTGTATATGAAATAAAAATGGTTATCTATTTATTTTTACATTGGAATAGTTATTCATAAAATAGTATACAACCACATTATTTCATTAATAATTAAAAGAAATGGGATTTTTTATTTCAAATTAATTGAATTTCCTAAGGCCAAAGCCCCACCGCAGGTGGCACGCTTAGCGGCAAGAGGTTAGCTGATCGCTTCGATGACTCATCCAACCACGTTATGTGCGCGGCCCCACCGCTCGCTGAGCGGATCGCTTGGCGCCTCGATTGTCGCCTAGCGATTAGCGACGCGAATGGTCGTGTTGGTTTTTTACTGGGTTACTGGGATACACCATGGAAGAATTAATAATAGCTTCTGTTTAAAGATCAAAGGTATCTTGTGTCATAGTAAATAGTCAAAAAATTTGTCGGGGTAGTTACGTAGTTTTTTTAATAAAATTACGAATTCGCCTTCACTGGATCTCAACATGTTAATATCATGTACCCAACATGTTCAATACCTTTGGTTAAGTAAATGAAATTTGAGGATAGTGCTTTCAATAAGAATCAATTTTTTAGATAATTTTGAGAGAGACATTTTAGCACAACAAAATATACGTCTACAATCACACTTTAGATCATCAGACACGAGTTTTGTAGCCAGGCAGTATGGCCACTATATATCGAAGCGTCTCGACAACTAAGCTAGCCTCTAAGCGTACTACCTGCGGTGGGGCCTTGGCCTAAGGATTAAATCCCTAAGGTCCTTTGAATAGGTAGGTTAAAATTAATGCTCCATGTACTTTTCGACTACCCTCTAGTTTAGAGAAGGTGACGGTCGACGGCGTGCGGAGGACGCCTCAGTGTGCCTCAGTGTTTTAAATTTAATCATAATCTCCCCCTTTTTATAGCTGTAGGACAGTAATCGTCGCCTATGGGTGTTTGCAACGCCAGAGGCATCGCAAACACGCTGATCACTTATGCCAGAACACAACACATGGTATTATGGTGGCATATTTAAAAACCAGGGGTGGTTATCATTCAGACGGGGTTGGATTGAAGCCCTACCACAAGTCTTGGGTTTTTAGTCGCCTTTTACGACATGCCAACCCCGCCGTAGAGGTCAGTATCCTTTCTCCGCCTTTGCACGTATAAAAACGCCCTACATCAATTAATTTTAATTTGATACTTGTACCGTTCAAATACGTTTATGTCTTATATACATATTTTAACTTGATGCAAATATGTAGTAATTTTAAGAGAATCATTTGTAGTTTGTTACATTTTATGGATAACTTTAAAAAATAGTCACGAAATTATAAAAAAATACGGACAAGTGCATATTTTTTTTATATTATTTATTATTTTTCAAATTCATAAATAGGCTTGAAAAAAAATTTGTTTGAAATAAAATTATATTTTTGTAATCAGGGTATAAATTGATATTATTTCTTTGGAAATTTTATTTAGGTTTTTATGTTATTTTATGTCTTTTTCATCATTTGAAAAATTTTGGAGAATATTATTATTATATATATTTTTATTTCGTTTTTCTTTATTAATTTTATCATGTTTTTTTATATATATACTTTTACATTTTTTTGTGTTTCCCGAAGTAAATATGTATATAAAAGTATATAATTACATAAAAGTGTACAAAATATTTGTAAAGAAATATAAAATATATAATAATGTTTACATGCGTAATATACTTGCTTTTTCTATTTTTTTAATGTACAGTCTTTTATAATAGTAGGTATGTAAGGGTAGAGCTATACGTGGGATCCGGAATCCCAATGCTGGGCATACATTTATCATCATTCAAAGTCATGATAAAATTTTATAAATATTTTATTTTATATTATAAATAAATGTTGCGAATGGAAAATGTCTTTTGTGCAAAATGTAATTTTAATTTATCCATATTAATATTATAAATGTGAAAGCAACTCTCGTCTGTCTGTTACGTTTTCACGCCTAAATCGCTCAACCAATTTTGATGAATTTCGATATAGAGATAGATTGTACCTTGGAGACCTGTTTTTTTTTTAATTTAAATGGCAGAACAAAGTTTGCCAGGAACAACGTTTCAACATGTTTATTCATAAAAAGAAACAATGTTTGTACACATGTACAAAATATTTGTACAAAAATTCGGTTATCTTTTGTCATGTGGTTGAAGTTTTTGTTTGTTACGGTTAACCGGGGTTAAATATTTGTACCATCGCAACAGCACTAACATAAAACAAGTTACCAATACCGGATATATAAAATATTATTCTAAAACAATAAATAAACCAACCAAAGTTTTTATATACTATTTAATAAGATATACTACATATGGAACACCAAAGAATTTTTCGATTATTTTATAAAAATAATCTATTTTATACATGAAATATATATAAAAAGATTATAATATTATTTTTCATAAAAAAAGAAATTTAATAATTTTATGCAATGTATGTATTCACATGACTTAAGTATTTTGATAATAATGCTCAGTTTTTTCGCTGCTCTGGTATCTCTGATTTAAGTTTTTATATACATATGCCTTGTTTTTACTTTTTATATATACTACATTTTTTACCTTTTAATAATATTTCGACAATTTAACACAGCTTTTATTGAGTTTCGGCAGATCCACAGATTATAAAGCAATAGTTACTTTTATTAGTGTTGTGAATATAAGTACAATCAATTTCAATCGACTGATAATTAAAAAAAATTAGTTGATTCAATAATCGTTACTAGATCAATCGATTAAAAATATTCGTTTTTTGTGACAGTTATTTATACTTTCGGGGGTTCAGAGATTATTTATAATACTATACTATACATTTTGGGTGTAATTTAAAAATTTCTTAATAAAAAATATATATACATATCGTTAGATATTAAATATTCTCTGAAGGAATTCTCGCCCTTTTTCGATCTATCTTCAAATATGGCGCGTAGCGTTTATCTCTGTATTAATGAAGACAAATATGAACCGAATTTTGTTGCAATAAATTATTGAAAACTGTATTTATGAATTATTACATGAAAACTAGGAGGGATGATCACTAAGGGGAGGAAGGGTAAAATTAAAAAATTGACAAAAATAGGTCACGTGCCCATATGAGTAAATTATTTGTTTTGACCACCGTTTTCTTAACGACATTTTTGCTTGAAATTTTGTTTTATACCCAAAATATGAGGTGTTTAAGAAAAAGAGTGCAATATGGCATTAATGCATACTTATAAAATGCATACTGTTGTACCGTCACCAGATGTGTTGCATCTTGCTGTCCTTTTCTTATATAAAGACTAGAAAAGGACGCCAACATACAGTACTTTATGTACTATGTGTCGGAACATACTTGAATCTTATGACAAATATTATGGAGCAAACTTGTCCTTTTCTTCACTGAATATTAGAATAGGACAGCCTATGCGTGTTGTTATGTCACGATAATTATGTAATAGAACAAAAGCAAGAGAACTTTGTTATTATATATAATTACTTACCCATTGCCAAGATGTCTTGTTGCCATTCATTTTTTTAATTAAGAAAATAATATAAATTAATAGTACCAAGTTTTATATCTAAGTAATAATAGGATTTTTTTACGCAATTATTAAAGGCAATTATTATAGTATTAAGGTATAATTTTAACATTATATTGTTTTTTTTTTTATTATTTTTATATGTATATATATATTTTGTTTGAGTTAATTCTTTTACATATTTTATAATATTTGTTTCAATAGTTAGGGAGAAATTTTGAGTGTATATATCGCCATGGACTTGTTTGATTTTGTCGGAATGAAAAAAAATTACAATGTTTGTTTTAGATATGTTAGTAGGTATCATTTCTCAAAATTTCTACTCATTATTGTAAACACATGAAGTTACCATAGGGTATAGATGTTTTAGTTAATATAATTGCCATGGACACGTTGTGGCGTCCACTCAATACTACTGAAAGTAAAAGTTTGTGAAATTTCTACAATTGTATGCGAAACGTGGTCTTAATAGAATTGCTGCTGTCAAAATTTCGGATAAGGGTCCAAGGCCTTCGGGTATAAATTAAATACCAGCTGACTGGTAAATACTTAAATACGCTGCATTTAATAGAGCTTGCTAAGTCTCCTGCAGTGTAGATATTCCCATATCAATTTCAGAGTACGGTAGCAGCCGATTCTGTAAAAGCCTCAACGGTTGCAGTAATTTGTTTAAAACCGCCGGATCTCGCGCAGAACGCGTGCAATTGTAATATAATTCATGAAATTCGGCTGGACCGATCTTTTTTTCGGTCTGGTACCGATTATATATATATATATTTTTTTTTTTTTTCAAAATTACCAGTTGAACTTATGCAAATTATTGGTGAATTTTGTATTTTTTAAAATTGGATGTACTTTGTTTTAGTTTTAATAATATTCGATTCGATATTTAATATCGAAAACACTGTGGCAATTATACGTAGTAATATCAATGAAGGTATTTATGTATATTTTATAAATAGGGGTCAAAAAATATGTGAAACGAATGTGTGATTTTTTTAAACTATGAAAATATTGTTGATATTTGTTTTAGATTTTATGCAAAAAATGCCATTTAATCATATTGACATGCGAATGGTTCGTATCGAAAATTCATTTTGTGACAATTGTTTGAGAATTGAAGAAATGTTTGGAAATCTTCCCAAAGTGTATATATTGTTTTTTTTTTAAATTAGAACCAAAAATTATAAAATCGGGTGCATAATATACTTTTTTAATTTTGCAATTAATTGGTTTGGGATGGTAAAGGGGCGTTCATGTAATACGTAACGCAATTTGGGGAGTCTGAAAAACATTACGATGCGTTACAAGAGCTGGAGGGGGTTCGAACAACGCGTTATATAACATTGTTTTTTTTTTTAATTACATTATGTATGATTGTTTAATAAATAACAGTATGAATAAATAAAATAATGTATTGTGGCTGTGAAATTTCTTGTTTTAGCAACTTTCCGGTTATTTGCTAACATAAATGAGACTTAAGTCAACAAATTTTACCTAAAGTTAAAAATAGTTACTTGGTTGTTATGTAACTTTTCAGGTACCTACAGAAAAACGTTACGGCTCGTTACATGGGGGGCAGGGAGCGTCAAAATTTTGAATAATTGTGTTACGTAATTCTTGAACGCTCCCTAAGGCTTATACGGCTCAACAGTCCGTTACAACGGTTAAAATGACGGGTTATATGTACAGCGTGGCTAGAAATCATATTATTATTTTCAATCTTATTAAATTCTATTTTATTATATTCTAGATAGACTAATTCATACTAAATTGAAAATTGACCCGACTATGTGAAATTCATGCATTCAACATTTTTGATAATTCTTTAAAAACATTTGAAGTTAAAATTTCGACTAGTTTTTTTTTATTGCTCTAGGACAGCAGACAGGCTGATGGCCCACTTAGAATTTAGCAGTTACCGTCGCCTATGGGTGTTTGCAGCGCCAGTGGCATCGCGAACGCGCTGCTGTCCCATAAGGGTACAGGAACTTGGGTCACTAATGCTGGAACACAACACAGTTATTATAGCGGCATACTAAAGACCAAAGGTGGTCGCCATCCAGATGGGCTTGGGCCCTTGGCCCTACCACGTAGCTGGGGTGGGTTGTTTTGTCACCTTTTACGACAGGCCGACCTCTCGCTAAGTCAAGGGTTAGCCCCCCCCCCCCTGTACAGTTATTGTGTAATACAACTGATTCATTGAAAGTGACATTATTTTTTTAAATAATTCTGGTGCTTGTTTTTTTTATTATATTCTCCTTTACTGTAGAAACTGTAGAAACGTTAATGTGGGTAGTTGGTTTTTTTTACGGATGATCGAAAATTGTGTCTTTACTTAAAATAATTTTATTTATGGTTGGTACTCTTAACATCTGAAAACAATCCATTATATGTGAATCTTGAATACAATGGCGTGGCCTCAAATCCAATCTTAGATAGATTGATAACTCTTTATTGCTTACATTTATAACAAAAACTTATATCTAGGACAGCACTAAAACTAGACAGTAAAATGAGTAGTAACAAAATAATAATAATGTCAAACAAAAGGCGATCTTATCGCTTAAAGCCATCTCTTAAAGATAACCCAGCTTGAAGGAATTGAAGGAAGTAATATGGCGGTATATAGATACAACCCATAAAATAACAACATTTTTAAATTTTGAATGCAAAATAGTGACTGCGTGGCAAATTCCTGAAAGTGATTTCGCTTGTCGGACATGTAGAGTTGGACTGCCTGTACGGTAAAGGTTTTTAAATGCGATGCCATCAGACTTAAAATCCTTGTTTATTTTTAAATTAATTAAAACCTGAATAATATTGGCCACACGTCACAGACTGGCAACACAGCTTAGCTTTGCAAAATGTTTCTTTACACGTATACTTCATACAAAAGTGCTGCGATGGTGGTAGACATTTTGGAAAAACGGACTTAAAAATTCTAGAAGTAGGTAGTTCAAATTTTTTAGTATTATGTTTAGATATGTCGTGTCAAAACATTTTTGGCTAGATAGATTTATTGGGGATCAGACTTTTTCTTTGGTTCCCAAGCCTCGCTGATGTGGTGATTTCGCCTACGTCTATACTAATCCCTGCTAAGCCTGAATTGCACTTTACTATCAATGATCTTATACGTTTTAGCATGACCGTTCTTAACGAATATCGAACCTTCAGAACCGTTAGACATTTTGTTACGCTAATAACACCATCTATGGAATTTAACGTAGTCTCATAGTTGACGTTAGTAACGTATAAAATTGGAATTGGAAGCTAGCTTTTCTAAGTTCGTCTTCAAATTGTTACAATTCTCGATCATCCTACGTACACACCAGTTTTTGATACCAGTGTTAGAATTAGTTACTTGAAGAATTGTTTGCACGGTTAAAGCCAGACTGGTCTAACTCAAAATTTCAGTATTATGGTTTTTTTGGATGAAGTTTTTTTTTCGCACACCCTGACGCTGCGATATATGAACAATCGAGTCGTTTGAGACACCCCTGTATTGCGTCATGCGTCATGGGGACACGTCGCTGTTTTTACGAACGCCTGGAACGTTACAGGACGTGACGTGTGTCTGACCATGGCTGCAATTGACGCTCGGATATCGCGGGCCTCTACGCCTGAGGTTAATAGACCTTATTTGGCTTAAGTGACTGTACTTCCAGTAGATCCTTATAAAAGGTGGCAAAATATTTTGTAGTAACTTAATTTTACGATTTATAAAGGCCTTTTTAAATAGTATGCCATATCAACTGGTCGTGGTCAGCATAACATCACGTCACCGGCGTTTAGAGGCGTAAGAAGGAACACGGGGATTCCCATGATTGTGTGAAATTTCATAACTACCTCCCAAGCAAGGAGGACATTTTGGTTGGTGGACAATTGGACCACTTTAGTTTTAAGCTTGCGATTTGCGTGATTGCCGATTAGACTTAATGAAATTATCTATAAGTACAGGACATTGTTGTTTTAATTTTCTACGCAAATTATGTGTAGATGACGCTAGTGGTTTGATTTTTTGTGTCGTTTAGGAAGGTTCTATTTTAGACGTATTTCGGTGGAGGAATCTTTTGTCTATTTCGAATTATTTGTCATCGGGCCTGAAACTAGATATAAAAATGGGGCTACCGAATCACATTTTAGTTTTAGTTATTATCCATACTAATATTATAAATGCGAAAGTAACTCTGTCTGTCTGTCTGTCTGTCTGTTCCTCTTTCACGCCTAAACGGCTGAACGGATTTTGATGAAATTTGGTATGGTGATAGATGATAACCTAGAAATGGTCATAGGCTATAAATAATCACGCCATCGTTCTTAGGGGGTAGGCAGTAGGCAGATAACTAAATTGAGTTAGTGATTTTTAGTCGTTTTTGTTAAATAAAATATGGCGGTACGAAGTTCGCCGGGTCAGCTAGTGATTATATAATTATGAATTTAGACAAATGATTCCTCACTTCGAGGGGGGGAAGAATAGGTGTGTAGGGAAGGTAGAGCGTGACAGAATTATCAGACGTCAAAAATTCGTTTAGGTTCCATTAAGCTTATCATACAATGTGATATGTGTGATAAACACTGAAGATGTACGAACGAGTTCTTTAAAAAAAAAAATTAAATGTCATTAAAACACGAATATTTGCGTTATCCCGCGGCACTTGATTTGGCCATGTAAGCGCATGTTAAAACTGACTTGAATTATTAATCTGTTAAAAACTTGATAATATCGACAGTGCCAGTGGAAAATGAAGAAATACACAGGTTATGAAAGATTTTAGTAATTTTAATGACAATAATAATAATAAAACAAAAAAGTACTCAACGATTTCGACACCAACAGTTTATACTACGCTAACTCGAATTTTAGGTAAATTCGTTTTATTATGCCAAGTTGCTTAAAATGTGGGTTTTTATATGTAATAAAAAAATTCATGAAGAAATATACAAAAATAACAAAGTTACAATGAATAAATTAACTATTATTTTAAGTAGAAATTTAGTATGTATTTTCGCTATTAGACGATAAAAGAATCGGACTAATCTGCATATATTTCTAACTGATTTTTGCAAATTACGGAAGAGATACGATTTTTACAGATTTATAGTAATGTAATTCTCTAATTGTTCGGTACAACTATGTCTACGATAAAGGCGGATGTGTTGACTTTGTCAATTAATATAATGTGTGGTCATATTACTATTATTATATTTATGGTATAAATGTCACTCCGTGGGTCTAGCGGAAGACCAGCGTTGGTTTTATACAAAACCAGCATATGCTGAGCTAGGACCCATTTAGGACTTCATCAACTATTTTATTTTATGTCAAAATTTAACATTCATGTATTTTGTATAATAATATGTGTCCTAAATAAAAATATTCTAAAAAAATATTCTATTAAGGATACCAAATTTCAAATAAGTATCATAATTAATATAAAAGTTATCACGTTTTTTCCTTTATAAGCCTCTACTGTAAAGTACACTTTTATGAGTTAGCTTAGTATAAAGTGTTGGTGTCGATTTATAAATTGACAAAATCTTTTTATTAATTACTTTAAAAAAGTCAAATCCAATCATAAAGAATATTTTATCCAAATTATTGATCTCTTTTTATTGATTTTGTATTTAACATGTTAGGTTAATTACAAAATCTCATTTACGAGTGGAAAAATTAAGTACCAGAAATTGAGTATATCAGAAGAACAAGTGAGTAAACGTATGACACACTGGCCTAATCGGTAAGCGCGATTGGATCGGATCTCCAATAGATGTGGGTTCATATCCCACGCGTGGTACTCAAGTTTTCCGTTCGTAAATGATTTTTTTTTTTTGTAATTAATTTATCCAATAAAATCAAAAACTATCGATAGTCATCGATAGTATCCAACCATTAATATCGAGTCAATTTAGTCGATTACGATACGACATTTAGATATTTTTGGTATTGTGATGGTATTTCGGTGAAAGCACGCTCTCATTAGACCAAAGTTGTGACATAATGTAAAGAAAGATGTAATTAAGGAATAAAATATGCTTTTTCAATATTATGGTTTTATTTTCCATTTTATCCATCATATAAAATGCTACTACATAAAAAGAAAAAAGTAGTTGGATCGATACCGGCCACGATAATCTATACAAATAAATAAAATTGGAGGGTCTGTTTGTAATATTAAAATAACCGCTTTTTACTAAGTGCATTTGGTTGTATACATATACCAAAACAATATTTTTTACAATTTTTGTCTGTCTGTTTGTTCCGGCTAATCTCTGAAACGGCTGGACCGATTTTGACGGGACTCACTGGCAGATAGCTGATGTAACAAGGAGTAACTTAGGCTACTTTTATTTTAGAAAAAAAAAATTGTTTTAGTTAAAAATGATCAATTTCGAAAATTTTAAAATCCAATTTAAGTTAGATTTATATCATTAATCCTATAAAATAGGGTTCAGCTTAGGCTGGACTTAGTAGTCTCGAACGCAGTTTGTATATTTCATTTATTTATATTTTAGGGTTTATAGGGATTGTAATCCAAAATAAACCATTAGATATACCCAAAAAATGCTACCCAAAGTCGCTATTCTACGCGGACAGAGTCGCGGGCACAGCTAGTAATAAATATATTGGGACATTTCACACAACGCCATCTAGTCCCAATGTAAGTAGCATAGCACTTGTGTTATGGGTACTAGACAACTGATATACTACATTACACTTTTCTTCTTGTAAATAAATATATATTACACACACCAGAAGGTCGTACGATATCAGACTACACTACAGATTTGGTGTGAGAGAGAGACAGTAGACTGTTGGTTATACGCGAGGAATGGGTAGAGGAATATTTGTGGAGGTGCAGGGGTTCCTGGCCTCAAATAGTTGAGTGGAGGCAGAGCTCTTCCTCGGTAGTAGTGTGCCATTAAAAGTCAGATTCAGGATTTATTTCTCTTCCGGTCTTTTCCCCCTTGATCATGGTAGGTTGGGGCTTCGAGGCGGACCTCTACCGGCATAAACTTGGGTTGGGCGACTACCCTCCGCTAACCTGGAGTTTGTTGCCGGAGCAAGCACATCTATGTGAACGGCGGGGCCTCCTGGCGGCCTGACGATGGCCTCATATTCGGTCTAGTTTGGGTGCCTCAGCGGATGTGTGTTGGTGGGCGTGCGTGTGTGTGCATGAGGACCTAATAGACCAGGTCTCTGGGAGTTGGTCGCCATGTGCAAAATGCGCTATATTTATTTGGGATTAAGTTGTATAACTAGATGCTATGAAAACCGAAGAAGACAAACTAGGTGTGCCGGATAGACTCGTGCTCATCTTGCAAGACTTGCCCATTTATATATATTGAGTGACTACCCCATCAAGACCGGTGTCCTCCAGAGCCTTAAATCAACTTAAATTGGAATAAAAATTTCGGAAACTTAACATGTTTAACAAAAACTACTTACATGGCGTAACAGTTGTATTCGATAATACTGACTGTTTGCATATTTCATTTATATTTTAGGGTTTATAGGGTTTGTAATCCAAAATAAACCATAAGATATATCCAAAAAATTCTGCCCAAAGTCACTATTCCACACGGACGGAGACGCGGGCACAGCTAGTACATACATAAAAGTAAATACGCGGTGACCTTGATTCCACCCCGGTTATTTGATTGTTGTGAAACAGCAGACAGGCTGGTGGCCCACTCAATAGTAAGCGGTTACTGTCGCCTATAGATTGCGATGTCAGGGGCTCCGCGAAAACTTATGCGGGAACACAATGTTACTACGGTGGCATATAAGACGGTAGTTGCCATCCAGTCTGGCTTGGAGCAGCAGATAGGCCGAGACTTAGTGAGTTACTGTCTCCTATGGATATTTGCGACACTAACGGCACCGTGAACATGGTGCCTGCTTAAGGGTACCAGAACCTGGGTCACCGATACCGGAACATACGTTATTATGGTGGCATGTTTATATATTAGTGGTGGTTGCCATCCAGACTGGCTTAGAGCCCTAGCTTGGGTTGTTTACAGGCCGTAGGGGTCAGTGTTTTTATTCCATCCCTTCTTCTTCTTCTTCTTCAAGTGCCTCTCCAACTAGTGAAGGTTGGCTACCAACTTCTGGAATTCCGTCCCTGCACGATGATAATTGAAATTAAAATATGTGCCTTGTAGCACAGATCAATAAATAGTTACTACGTAACTTGTAGCGTAATTGAGTTACTCATTAGGGATATCGTGGAAAAAATTGCACGCAACAACAATTACTTTTAAGGCGGAGCAAGCTCCTCCCAAATCCAACAAAAAAGGCGGAGCAAACAAACAATACAGTCGAAATTATTTTCCCTACATACATCCGTGTAATCGTCCTGACCACCGCATTTGCGGTTGAACAACGAATGATTTTAAATAAAATACACTGAAATACATTTCCTTGAGTGTATAAATAAGTTTGTTTTGTATTACTTAAAATATAATTTATTGTTGCCGTTAACGACTTTATTGCAAATGAATAAGGTTGACTTTAAGATATGTTTGAATAAAAATCCAGATTCTGACGATGCTATTGTGACCTTAATTTAGAACACTGCAGGACAAGTTTTAACCAACTATGTCATAAAAGTCTAAATGTAATTTTCATTTATTACGATAGAGGGCGTATATTTTTTTTATATAGGTAAAGGAATGAGATTATTAAAAAGAAAAGCTGGATCTGACTAACGTCTTCTATGGCACGGTCACAGTACAGTTTGAGGCTCGAATCTAGGTGCTTAGGGGCTGTCCATTAATCACGTGAGGCTCGAAAGGGGTCCATAAAATATCACAAAATATCAAGGGGGGAGGGGGGGGGGGGGGGGTAATAATATATCACATGTATTTATTTTTTCGGCAAACGCGTACAATATCGAATTTAGCACTGTGCTAACAACTGACTTGCAAGATGCTTATCCAGTTATTGGTGTTGAAGAAAGTCTTGCTAATCCGTGGTCCGAGGGTACTGTACATTAAATTATGTTCATTGTTCAAGTATTAGTATAAAAAAGTTTTTCGCATTTCTTTCATTATTTTTATGTCAGTCAAAAACATCCTTTTTTATCCGTGCAGGGGCGGAGAAAGAATACTAACCTCTGTGGCCGGGGTCGGCCTGTCGTAAAAGGCGACAAAACAACCCACCCTAGCTACGTGGTAGGGCCTCAAGCCCGTCTGGATGGCGACCACCTTTGGTCTTAAGTATGCCGCCATAATAACCTTGTGTTGTGTTCCGGCATTAGTGACCCAAGTTCCTGTACCCTTATGGGACAGCAGCGTGTTCGCGATGCCACTGGCGTTGCAAACACCTATAGGCGACGGTAACTGCTAAATTCTAAGCGGGCTGTCAGCCTGTCTGCTGTCCTACGCAATAAAAAAAAAAAAAAAAAAAACAACCTGCAACCTTTCTGTCTACCTCTAAACGTTATTATTGTAGTCTTTTCTATAATAAAATTAGATGATACTTAAAATTAAGATCCTTTGTAGGCACTAAAACATACTCGTGATATTGGGGGGGGGGGGGGTAGTCTTAAACCTAACCATGTATCACCAAGGGGGAGCGGGGGTTAAAAAATTCCAAAAAAAACATCACGTGATTAATGGACGGCCCCTTATGTATAATATGTTACAATGTAAGTTTTGTAATAAGTTACAAAAGAAATGAATGTATGCAGTTTATTTGTTGTCTAGAATCTATAACACAAGTGCTCTGTTTATTTGGTACTAGATGTTGCTGTGTGAATTCTTTCTTTTTCCTGTCCTTATCACAAACCGTGTGGGGTTGGCTTAACATGTTCTCTCCTTTTACTCTCCTCTGGTAGCCGTCAGCTCACACTTCTCCATGCAGCGGCGGAGTATGTATACTCACCTGCGGTTAGGGTCAGCCTGTCGTAAAAGGCGACTAAACAACACTAGCTACGTGGTAGGCCTCCAAGCCCGTCTGGACCGCGACCACCCCTGGTGTATAAGTATGCCGCCTTAATAACTAACTGTGTTGTGTTCTGGCATTAGTGATCCAGGTTCCTGTACCCCTATGGGACAGCAGCGTATTTGCGGTGCTTCTAGCGTCGCAAACATTTGTTAGCCTGTCTGCTGTTCTTCAGTATTAAAAAAAACATGCGGGGCAGTCTTTGGGGACTGCCGATAGAAGTGAAAACTAAATAACTTGTGAATTGTATTGTCGAGCTATTAGATTATTTTCGGTTTATAAAGAAGTGTTTATGATCAAGGATTAATTTTTAAATTGGTCATTAACACTTCTTTACAAATCAAAAATTGTTCACCCAAAAAGTGCTCAACGCGCGTAAAGAAGTTTTCACTTCAAAAACTCAACTGTATTTCATTGTAATAAAGTCGCAATTCAAATATGTATAAGTAATGCAATGCAATCATTTAAAAGTTACATTACAAAATAAACCTTAAGACATTATTAATAAGGTTGCTATTACTGGAGCAAAACGCCGTCTTACGAATATTCGATCAGGACACGTGACCTGACGCGAGTTTAACATTTTTTTCCCATTACAAAAAATTGCACAACGCCGCTAAAGAAGTTTTCACTTCAAAAACATTTGGTGACACGGGGTCAGTATTTCAGTAGGTCACCATTTGGGTTATAAATGAAACACCAGTGATGGTTACCTAAATCAATACTGAAGCTGTATTGAATACTAAATAGTTTATTTCGAAATTTGTGCTCTTTATATATGATTTGGCCAGGGTTCGTCAACCAATCAGAAGCGTCAAAAATGTAAACAAATGAAGACATTTGTACCCGAGACTAATTCTTAGAAATTAAGCATTTCATCCACGGCTTGATACGAGACTAGCAATTCTACGAAATTGATTGGGGCTTCGTCCTGCGCAGCCGCCTCCGCAGGCGATGTTAATACGTGCGCTCGCGTCATTTCTGTCTGAGACGTCGTGCAGTGAACATGTGGTCGCGCTGTCGATATATATACGCTGTTATTATTGTCGTTGCCCGAAGCCTCTTCCGCGAAATATGATCCAGTTGAACGCGATGCTTCGTGGATAGTACATATGCGTCGTGGTCGACGATTATGTATGATGACTTTTCAGAGCTAATTCTTTTCCCTGTTCCTTATTAATATTATACGGTGGCTACTATATCATCTTTTACGCAATTAATACGCTGTATGGATTATGCCAGTATATTATTTACTTTGAAAAGTAAGGTCTAGTGTCTAGTGCCTATGACACAAGTGCTCTATTTACTTTGGTAGTTCTTCTTTCTAGTTTACTTCACTTAATGAAGGTCGTATCTAGCCTTTAGTGGCTGCCATCATTCGCCGTACTAGACTCCCAGGTAATCCTATATTCTGCCCATCTCAACCTTTGTAATTGGCATGCCGGTAAAACTATTTGGTCTATCTGTTGCAACGGAAATCGCCCACGTGGCCTCTTTCCGTCAAATTTAATAACTGCAATTAACGTTTCTAAGTTGTCTGGATCTCTGCGAGCAATGTGAGCAAGTTACTAAGGATACGTTGATAGTATACCCACAGGCGGTTTAGACACGCTTGGCCTTCGGGGAGATTTTGCGTCTCTGCGTATTCTACCATCTGTACACCGGGGAGTGTCCTGAGGAACTGTTTAGAATGGCGCCTTCTTTGTATTTCTACCATCGCACTGCCCGCCATCGGCTGGGTGTTCATACCCATTTTCTGGAGCGTCTTCTTTCTTGTACGAAACGGTTCTCAAGAACTTTCATGTTGCGTACTCTCCGGATTTGGAATGAATATAAATTTATCCGTGATAAATTTTATCAAAATAAATTTTATCCGTGCTGGGGCGGAGAAATAATACTAACCTCTGCGGCCGGGGTCGGCCTGTCGTAAAAGACGACAAAACAACCTACCCTAGCTACGTGGTAGGGCTTCAAGCCCGTCTGGATGGCGACCACCTTTGGTCTTAAGTATGCCGCCATACCTTGTGTTGTGTTCCGGCATTAGTGACCCATTAGTACCCTTATGATACAGCAGCGTATTCGCGATACCAGTGCCGTTGCAAACACCCATAGGCGACGGTAACTACTAAATTCTAAGCGGGCCGTCAGCCTGTCTGCTGTCCTACAGCTATAAAAAAATTCAGTCTCCCAATTTTGTAAATGCTTGTCACCCGATACTTGAAAGTAATTAAGTATGATTTTGTCAGTCGTGAAGGTATTTTGCGTTTTTTGATGGATTTTTGTGGAGATTCGCCATTTTGTACAGTTATTCGGAAGACCAGGCCGGTTAGATGTACTGTTAAAGACTTGTAGGGCATCCTACATCCAGAGGGAAGGGTTAACTGTGATTTTAGTTCAAGTTCGCACTGAAAACCAGCGTCAAGTCGAAATTTAATCAATTTTGACTTTGCATTATGTGCTGAGTGCAGACCTTATTAGATAAAGAAGTGGCAAGTATTGGCAAACTCAAGCAATTCGGCATACTCAAGTATTTCCGCTCTGGGTGGCTATCACGAAAAGCTAAAATCCTCCTGTACAAAACGCTGCTACGACCAGTCCTGACGTACGGTTCGGAATGCTGGGTCCTAAGCAAGAAAACCGAAAACAGCCTACTCGTGTTTGAAAATAAAAATCGGTAAAAAAACTTTTAAGTTAAACGGTTTTATTTTATGTGCACTGAAAACTACAAAATAAATAATTAGTTACTTACCTATCAACCTACGTAGGTTGATAGGTAAGTAACTATTTATTTATTTTGTAGTTTTCAGTGCATATAAAATAAAACCGTTTAACTTAAAAGTTTTTTTACCGATTTTTATTTTCTTGTTTTTAGTATTTAGTGAAATTGTCTACCGAATATTCCTCATTCTATTTAATTCATTTAGTGCATCATTATTACATGGTTTCTTACCTGATAATTTAGTACAATCTAAAAATACCAATAGTTGTATATATATATATATATATATATATATATATATATATATATATATATATATATATATATATATATATATATATATATATATATATATATATATATATATATATATATATATATATATATATATATATATATATATATATATATATATATATATATATATATATATATATATATATATATATATATATAATAATAATAATAATAATAAAGCCCTTTATTCAGACCCACTTAGTATCTATTTACAAAATACTAATAACTAAAAACTATGAGTATGGTTATACAAATATTTTTGTTGCTAAATTAATCTATTCTATTCTAATGCTTATTTTTTTGTAGGTCTGTTTGCCAATCGGCAAAGGCCTCCTCCAACCTTTTTCATTCCTGTTTTTCTTGAGCCACTCTATTCCACGTTACTCCTGCTACTTGCCTAGTTAAGTTTTCTTCGTTTTTTAGAGTAAGGGTATTGAGTGCTGCAATATATTTTTTTTCTTTTCTTTTTTGGAATGTTGGAGGGTTGTGGTCTTCATCCCCCACGAGGACCAGTCGGATTGGGGGAGATTGTGTTTTTACATTTTGTTGGTTTTCGTAGTTTGTTCGAATTTCCGGTGTTCCGAATGTTAGTTGTTATTAGTTCTTGCGTGTGGAAATATTGGTTAGATAGTTTGAATTACTTCTCATTGCCTCGAAGGCGTTCGTTCTGTTGTTTTTGAGAGAGCTCAGCGATTGTAGTTTTTTGGGCTGAGTTTTTGACGGTGATTGTGGTGAGGCAGATTGTTCTCTTTTCCTTTTATCATTGTTGGTGTCAGATTTTTTAATTATAATTTTATCATATTTCAGAAAAGCTATGTTTCCTTTTTTCCTCTCTTCTAGTAGTTGCGGTAGTAGGGCTTTTCTTTTCTCTAATACTTCTTTCGAATAATCCTCCGATATGTAAATTCCGTTTAGGTTCTTTTTGTTTCTCATAATTTCGTTCTTTTTCCATTCGCTTAAAAAGGAACATAGTACAGGTCTCGGTTTGTTCTCGGCTTTTATTTTCCCTAAGCGGTATAATTTGTTTATTTCATTTTCTTCTAACTTAATGTTTAATTCTTTTTTGAAGTGTTCCTTTATATTATGGAATAACTCAGCTGTTGAATTTTCGTCCTCTGCTAATCCAAAAATAATTAGGTTATTACTTTTCTTTTCCCTATTTAAATTTTCTATCTCCTTCTCTAATTTGCCAATTTTTTCTTTTAGTTTCTCGTTTTCCTCCTTTATAGGCATTAGTTTTTCATCAATTTGTTCTATAATATTTTTTGTAAGAGATTCTGTTAATTCAATTGTCTGATTTTTCATTTCCATTTTCATTTTTTCAAATAATATTTCAAATTGTCCCTCCATAATGTCAGGTCAAGTTACGTGGAACGGAACGTAATAGTTATGGTAATTTTGGGTTTTCTTGTTCTGGCAACACTGTCTAGTATCCAGGCCATAAAATTACAACCGAACCGAGTGACAGAGTGACGTCAAAGTATCAGTGACATTAGACTGACAGTTGGAGTTACGTGCAACTTTATGTCAAAATAGCAATTAATTTTCTAACCTCGTATGTTGTTATGGATCTTCAATTTCACTTTACTGGACAGATCTAGTGAGAATTCGACGGATGGTTTACTTCGGATCTACCACGGCAACTGTAGTGTTGTTTTTAACGGTGTTTCTGTTCAAATGTATCGTATAACCCTTTAAATATTTGATTTTCTAGCAGTATAATCACAACGCTGTTTGCACTATGACAACCGGAACCGGAATCCATATATATATATATATATATATATATATATATATATATATATATATATATATATATATATATATATATATATATATATATATATATATATATATATATATATATATATATATATATATATATATATATATATCTTTTATTACAGTTAATTTACTGCTGTACAAAACTAAAAAAATATAGAATATTTTCTCAGAGACACTTTCATCAGATGTTCGTTGTACATTTTGCTAAGTTAATTATAAATTTATCATTTATATGAGTCTAGTGTGATGAAATTGTTGATTTAGTACTTTACCTTACTGTATACTGTTGGTGTTTACAGGTGGCAAATATTTAAACATAATAACAATAAACACACGTCATGTCACACTGTCAATTATTCGCATGAAATCCTAAAACTCAGTTCACTGGGAATAAAGAACTGTCTAAATAACATTGATATCATTGGTAGCTGCTATCTATGAACGTTATAGCATTTTGGCAGTTAAGTGTAGTCCTATTATTTGATACCCATATTGTGGTGGTTGTGGAAAAATATGTACCTAGTCCGCCATATTGGAACGGCGTCCATCTTGAATTTTAAATTTTGACATAATCATCGTGTTTTACTAGTGTAGCCCTTTCATTTGATACCCATATTGAGGGGGTTAAGGAAAAATATGTAATTCGCCATTTTGTATCGGCGGCCATCTTAGATTTATAATGTTATTGATTTTATTATATTATATTGTCATCTAAATTAAATGTGTGTACCAAATTTCAGATCAATCTGACAATGGGAAGGTGCTTAAATTTCAATTTCTAATTTTGACCCAAATAAATAAATTCCGTACGGGTCGAGCTAAATAAAACCGTTTAAAAAAATACTAAGACGAATCTTCGGCGCTGTACTGGATGATGACTGCTGACGAATAAGATACAACCATGAGCTTTACAACATGTACCAAGAGCCAAATGTCGTAAAGTTCATAAAAGTAGGCCGTCTTCGATGGGCTGGTAACGTAGAACGAATGCAAGACGACAGGGCACCGAAACGTCTTCTGCGTGGGAAACCTGATGGCCGAAGACCCCTGGAAGACCGAAACTCAGATGGCTCGATGAAGTCCAACAGGATCTAAAGGCAATCGGAGTGAATGGCTGGCAGGAAAGAGCTAAGAATAGAATCGGATGGAGAAATTTACTCGACCAGACCAAGGCCCACCCGCGGCTGTATCGTCAGGATGATGATGAAGTATTGGCAAAAAATAGATATCCCCGTTATAATAAATTATTGTCTCATTTTATATAGATTTTTGTGTATATTTGTCATTCATATTCAATAAAATATTTTCTTTTTTCCTTTTATAATTTTTTCTGAATGTTATTGTTGTTATATATGTTATCCTGAATAAATATATAAATATTAAAAATAGCGTTAAATACCATTTGAATCCATAGGATATTACAATGTTATACGTATAACATAGAAATTAGTCCAGAGTCAATGAATCATCGATGCCCTTCATGTGACATTTTTTCTTTAAAAAAACACTTGAGCATCCCACGGCAGCCGACGGGGCCATAATTCACGGGTTATATTCAAGCGATTTTGACGTTAAGACCCTGTGGGGTCCTTTATACGGCGCGGTAAATCTTGATATTTTATGCATATTTTGAAGTGAAAACTTCTTTAGCGGCGATAACGCCGCTTTTGTGATGGAAAAAATGTTAAACTCATGTCAGGTCACGTGTCCTGATCTAAAATTCGTAAGACGTAAGAAGGGAGTTTTGCTCGAGTAATACTAACCTTATTAATAATGATTTAAGGTTTATTTTATAATGTAATTTTTAAATGATTGCATTGCATTACTTATACATAATATCTATTCGAATTGCGACTTTATTACAATGAAATACATTTGAGTTTTTGAAGTGAAAACTTCTTTACGCGCGTTGAGCACTTTTTGGGTGAACAATTTTTGATTTGTAAAGAAGTGTTAATGACCAATTTAAAAATTAATCCTTGATCATAAACACTTCTTTATAAACCGAAAATAATAATCTAATAGCTCGACGATACAATTCACAAGTTACTTAGTTTTCACTTCTATCTGCAATCCCCAAAGGCTGTCCCGCATGTTTTTTTTTCTATATCATCATTTCAGCCGGAAGACGCCCACTGCTGGACAAAGGCCTCCCCCAAAGAATTTTTCTATATAATAACCGTCTATAGCGTACCACTAAGCAGTGGTACAAAGGAAGCGCTTTGGGCCTCACCCTAGAGGGAACGAACTGGTAACTGGTGGGTTCAAAATACCTTTTCCTCGCAAAGTTTTTCTTTACCGTCCGTATTAGTAATTATTCAGTAATATGCACATTCTAACCCCTGTGGCCTGGGGCTGCCTGTCGTAAAAGGCGACAAAACCACCCTAGCTACGTGGTAGAGCCCCAAGCCCGTCTGGATGGCAATCACCCTTGGTCTAAAGTATTCCGCCATAATAACCTTCTGTTGTGTTCTGGCATTAGTGATCTTCCTGTACTCCTATGGGACAACAGCGTGTTCGTAGTGTCACTAGCGTCGCAAACATCTATAGGCGACGGTAAATGCTTACTGTAATGTGGGCCGTCAGCCTATCTGCTGTTCCTCAGCAATAAAAAAAGGCCTTAAAAAGAACACAGATAATACTCGAAATTACAAATTACTATTTGGATAAGCTAATATTTTATTGTTTAATCTTTTAGTAAGGAAAAAGGTTTTCCTTACTACCTTCATATGTATGCAAAGTAAACAGTTTTCTGCGTGCAACGGTGAAATTAGGAAAGGGTCTGTCATAAAAGGCCACAAAAAAACCCTATCTAGGTGGTAGGGCTCCAAGCACAGTTGGATGTTAACCACCCAGGTTTTAAAACTTGCCGCATAACCTTGTGTTCTAGCACTAGTAAACCACGTTCCAAGCTGGCAGCGCGTTGGCAATTCTTAAGTTGTAAAAATCTTAAAGCAATGGTGACCAGGTACTGTATAGGCCGTTTTCTTCTGCTAATCTCTAATAAGAAGAAGTAATCGTATTGCGATCGGATCGTAATCAAATCGTGTGATATAAAACAGTTCTAGACCGTATTATTGATGACTCCAAAGCAAGACGACCGGAATATTCGAACCGGACAAATAAACAAACAAAAATTATTTTGTATCGCGTACCCTTCTCTTATAGTCTTTTAAAGCTCAATGGTTCAATAATCGGAAGGACTAAAATTCAAAAAGATCCTAAAATAATTTTAAATGTTGAATGTCTTTCTTTTACTTTGTTCCGTGCTGGGGTGGAGAAAAAATACTAACCTCTGCGGCCGGAGACGGCCTGTCGGAAAAGGCGGCAAAACATCCCTAGCTGGTGGCTTGGAAAGTCCTTCGTGACGGCAACTTTTTTTTTATTGCTCGCGAACACGCTGCTGTCGCATAAGGGTACAAGAACTTGGATCACTGATGCCGGAACACAACACAAGGTTATTATGACGGCATACATAAAACCAAAGATGGTCGCTATCCAGACGGGTCTGAGGCCCTACTCCACCACCCACCCTAGCTACGTAGCTAGGGTGGGTGGTTTTGTCGCCTTTTACGACAGGCCGACCCCGGCCGCAGAGGTTAGTATTTTTTCTCCTCCCCTACGGATAAAATTGTGCCATATATTGGATTTGGGAGCTAAGCCCTCGACCGTTTGAAGGTCATTGCGAACAAATATGGGCGATGGTAATCGCTTACCGCTGACCTGTTGTCCCTTAGAAATAAAATAAAAACCATGTAACAAATACATTTAAAACTGTAACAAATTTTATTACATGTTTTGGGGATATATAAATTTTTATACTGTTCAGTCATAGAGCATTTATAATGGAGCAGGTACGTTATTAAGACCAGACATAAAAATGTTACAATTTTCTAGGGAGTTATAGAGCTACTAAAGGAATGCTCTTCTTGCCATTCTTGAAAGAAATAAAAAACACGCTGGGCAGTTTTTGGGGACTGCCGATAGAAGTGAAGACTAAGTAACTTGTGAATTGTATCGTCGAACTATTAGATTTGTAGCAGCACCACGATTTATTAACGTTGCGGTTGAAGAGCAAATCGTGGTGCTGCTACAGATTATTATTTTCGGTTTATAAAGAAGTGTTTATGATCAAGGATTAAAGTTTAAATTGGTCATTAACACTTCTTTACAAACTAAAAATTGTTCACCCAAAAAGTGCTCAACGCGCCTAAAGAAGTTTTCACTTTAAAAACTCAACTGTATTTCATTGTAATAAAGTTGCAATTTGAATAGATATGTATAAGTAATGTAATGCAATCATTTAAAAATAACATTATAAAATAAACCTTAAGTCATTATTAATAAGCTTAGTAGTACTCGAGCAAAACTCCGTCTTACGAATTTTCGATCCGGACCCGTTACCTGACGCGAGTTTAACATTTTTTACCTATCACAAAAAAGTTCACAACGCCGCTAAAGAAGTTTTCACTTTTAAAATATTTAAAGCTTAAAAACTCACAATTTAAAATAATATTAACAAAAAATAAACATTGCCTTAGCTCTAAAAAAGTGCCTAACTCAATAATGCAAGGTACTGTTCAGAGAATCCTGCGCTGATCTTCGGTTAGAACCCTTGGGGTACCGGTACACTATTTTATATGTACAAAAGTATGTGCTGCACTGCCCGCCATGGGCTGGGTGTTCATCCCCATTTCTTGGAGCCTCTTCTTTCTTTTACGAAACGATCCTCAAGAACGTTCATGTTGCGTACTCTCAGAATCTGGAATGAGCTTCAGCTGAGGTTCTCTCAGCGCAGTATGGATATGGGGTTCTTCAAAAAATATATAATACCATTGCAGCCACCACTGGCCATAACATCTCGGCCAGTATTGCAAAGGTGGCTGCCGTAGGATTTAAAAGGTGAGGCCGACATAACGACCCAGACGAAACGACGTAATAGTGACCCAGGTTCCAGTACCCCAATACGGACAGTAGCGTGTTTGATGTGCTTCAAGCGTCGCAACATACATAGGCGACGGTCACGTCACAGGTCACCGGTTCGTCAACCTGTCTATTATTCTTCAGTAATAAAAAATGTTCATAATCAAAACTGTTTGATACAACATTTCGACATAAGTTTGGCAGTTCTATACGTATTTACAAAACGCGCTGTTCGTTAGCGTTGTTATATTGCAAATATAGAAACAAGTTAGTGACTCCAAATGAAATGCTCTTAGCAAGTTTGGAATTTGTCTTTTCATCTTTTTGCACAGTTATTGGAAACAATAAAATGTATAACAAGATCTTTATTGGAGTTATATGGTCGAAATATAGCCAGTTCGTTTCCAATATCAACAATTTCGTGTTGGTGTTTAATCCCGGTTACGGACTTGTCACATACCTACTCATTTCCATCATATATATATATATATATATATATATATATATATATATATATATATATATATATATATATATATATATATATATATATATATATATATATAATATCCGGATGACCGAGCTTTGCTCGGTATTTTTTTTTATAAATTGTGTTTTTGGGAAATTAACAATTGATTTTCTTAGTCTAACCTCAAAGCAAACACTCACTGACTTCTTGTTACTTAACAACGCCATCTGCTGGAATAGCTTTAGTGTTGTGTCGTTAAAGCAATTTAAAAAAAATAGTATTATTATTCGCCGATAGATGTCAGGAAAAGTCACATTTTTGTTATTTTTCTTCCAATAAAAAAAAAGCGAATAAAATGACATTTTCTAGAAATGATTCCTAGCTATCTCGATTTATCGCCCCCGAAACCCCCCGTATACTAAATTTCATGAAAATTGTTGGAGCCGAATCCGAGATTCCAATTATATATATATATATATATATATATATATATATATATATATATATATATATATATATATATATATATATATATATATATATATATATATATATACAAAAATTGCTCGTTTAAAGATATATATATATACATACATAAGAAATATAACTTCTCTAGCATACCTCTGCCCGCCCCATTTAGTGTGTGCTTGAAGATATTTATTTTATCAATAATAACTAAATGCTTGAACCGGGAATAAAGGACATTTGTCTCTCTGCATGTAGAGACATGATACAAAAAAAGGAATATAACATAAAAAACAATTCTGATTGTTTTGTTTGTTTGTTGAAATAAAAACGAGACTCCCAATACTAAGGACACGACACACAACCAACAATGTCCAGCCTAAGCTGAACCCTATTTCATACGATTGATGATATAAATTTGAGGTCAACTTAAATTGGATAAAATTTCAGAAACTTATCATTTTCAACAAAACCTATTTTTTTTTCTAAAATAAAAATAGTCTAAGTTGCTCCTTGATACATCAGCTATCTGCCAGTGAAAGTTCCGTCAAAATCGGTGCAGCCTTTTCAGAGATTAGCCGGAACAAACAGACAGACAGACAAAAATTGTAAAAAATGTTGTTTTGGTAAATGTACCGTGTATACGTCTAAATGCATTTAGTAAAAAGCGGTTATTTTAATATTGCAAACAGACCCTCCAATTTTATTTATTTGTATAGATATACGCTGCGCGCGCGTCGCGTCTGTATCCGTTGTTCTATTCCAATATTTCAAGAAACTAACTAACCAGTACAATTTTTCTAATATATATATATATATATATATATATATATATATATATATATATATATATATATATATATATATATATATATATATATATATATATATATATATATATATATATATATTAGTAGAAAAATATAATAATTTTTAGTACAATTTAATAAATATACCAGCCCCACGTGCCTTTACTAGTTTAATAAAAAGCGCGGTGACCGAACCTTTTGCCTTTTTTGTCGATCTTGTATCTCTATCTAACAATGTTAGTTAGAAAGAAAGATTATTTCTTCACTCACATGGCTAGGTCAATGAGAACTATGATCATAAAGAATTCAAAAATTATATGTTTTTTTTCCATAGATATTCTGTTTACTCTGTATTTGTGAAATGTGAACCAAACGACGCGCTTTTTAATATACTTTTTATTTATTAGTTGAAATAGGCGTTCAATTGCGACTCCAGCCATAGTCAACTACATACTTAACTGGAGGTTGCAAATTATCATATCAAAACAAAAAAATTGAATGCAGTCTGTCAGCTGTTCTACAGCCATAACAAAATTAAGATAAAAGTCACTTTTGTCATAAATTTTTACGTTTTTCTGTCGAGTTCAGTCGAACGCAATGGAGTTCAGTCAAGCTCAGTCAGCTGAACTCACTCAGTCGAGTCGAGCGCGAGTTGTGTTGGTAAAATGAATGCATAACGACAATAATTAACCATAAAACTATAAATGGACTTAAAATAGTTTTGTACAATTTGAATGAAAAATAGACATAGGTTAAACAACATTTAATGTGAAATCAACCTTAAGTTGTAACAAATAAAGTAATTTTTGCCTTGCGCACCAAAAACGTAACGAGGTCATTCATTAGTAGATTTTACTCTCACATTTTTTCTCATACCGGGCGCCTTATATATGAAAATCGATTCTTAAGGAGTAAACTCCAAAAAAAAACATGCGGGGCAGTCTTTGGGGACTGCCGATGGAAGTGAAAACTAAAAATTAAAAAAATTGTTTATGATTAAGCTTTAAAGTTTAAATTGGTCATTAACACTTCTTTACAAACCAAAAATTGTTCACCCAAAAAGTGCTCAACGCGCCTAAAGAAGTATAGATATGTATAAGTAATGCAATCATTTAAAAGTTACATTATAAAATACCATAAGTCGTTATTAATAAGCTTGGTATTACTCGAGCAAAACTCCGTACATTCCCATAAGGGTACAGGAACTTGGGTCACTAATGCCGGAACACAACACAAGGTTATTATGGCGGCATACTTAAACCCAAGGTGGTCGCCATCCAGATGGGTTTGAGGCCCTACCACGTAGCTAGGGTGGGTTGTTTTGTCGCCTTTTACGACAGGCCGACCCCGGCCGCAGAGGTTAGTATTCTTTCTCCGCTCCTGCACGGATAAGATTATTATCGATTTATAAAAAATTGTTTATGATCAAGCATTAAAGTTTAAATTGGCCATTTTGGCCATCACACTTCTTACCAAACCAAAAATTGTTCAGCCAAAAAGTGCTCAACGCGCCTAAAGAAATTTTCACTTCAAAAATTCAACTGTATTTCATTGTAATAAAGTCGCAAATCGAATAGATATGTATAAGTAATGCGATGCAACCTTAAAGTATACATAAGCAAGCTATGCTTATGTATACTCTAAGAATGCAGCCATTTAAAAGTTACATTATAAAATAAACCTTAATTAATGAGGTTGGTATTATTGGAGCAAAACTCCGTCTTACGAATTTTCGATCAGAACACGTGACCTGACGCGAGTTTAACATTTTTTTCCCATCACAAAAAAGTGCACAACGCCGCTAAAGAAGTTTTCACTTCAAAAATGTTTGCCAGTTGTTGTCGGCTACAAGCTACCGTCAAACATTTTACCACCATATAACTAAGGATTTGTGGCGAAGGCGAACCTACATGCATATTTTAAAAGATGGCGCGGACTGCGCGCTCGCCGATACGACCGGTCACCTGTTGCCGGGCGCGCCGCGCGCGCCAGTACACGCAAACTCCCGCGCCGTATGCATGTCGCTGTGCTCACTACATTATTTTCATAAATTATCAAGTAATATTTTTACCAGTATTGATTGTGTTAATTTTGTCAAGCATTACATATATTAATACACGCATTCCTACATTGGTGACCCCGACGTGATGAATAAACAATGCCCAACGAAACGGAATTAAGTCGAGTAGGAGTGCGGGTACCACCATTTTACGCCGATAAACCAGCGCTATGGTTTTTACAATTAGAAAGCCAATTTGTATTATCAAATATAACGGCGGATTCAACGAAGTTCCACTACGCCTTATCACAACTGGATTCGGCTACAGCAGAAATCGTGGAGGATGTAATTACGGCTCCTGCAGCGACAAATAAGTACGAGCGATTAAAGACTGAGCTTACAAAGCGATTATCAGTCTCGCGGGAGAGAAGAATAAACCAGCTGCTAACAAATGAGGAGTTGGGGGACCGGAAGCCGTCACAATTTCTCCGTCACTTGAGAAGTCTGGCGGGATCCGGCGTCCCCGAAGATTTTATGCGATCGATATGGACCAGCAGGCTACCAACGGCTACCCAGACCATCATCGCGTCCCAGGCGAAGCTCCCATTGGACGAAGTAGCGGAATTGGCTGACCGGATTCACGAGGTTGTACCATCACGCCCGCAAATTGCAACCGCTTCAGCATCATCATCATCATCATCATCATCACCAGCAACACATGCTCTGCGCCAGGAGATTGCAGCGTTGACCCAGCAGGTACAGGCGTTGACGTCAAAGTTCGACCGGCTATCACGAGAGCACAGCCGATCGAGAACACACAGCCGGCAGCGAGGACGAGGACGTTCATCAGCACGAAGGTCGAACTCAAATTATAAGAAGTTCCCGACATGCTGGTATCATCACAAATTCGGAGCCCAGGCCACTCGTTGCGCACCACCGTGTGATTTCTCGGGAAACGGCAAGGGCAATCTGTGATGGCGGCCGACGACTGCCCGAGTTCCGGTCGCCTGTTTGTTACCGACCAGCGTTCTAAAATACAATTTTTAGTGGACACCGGCAGTGATTTATGTGTGTTTCCTAAGAATAAGTTAAAAAACCATTATGTAAAATCCGATTTAGTTTTATGTGCAGCAAATGGTACTAGCATTAACACATATGGTTTCGCTAATTTTATTTTAAACTTAGGCTTGCGCCGTGACTATGCCTGGCGATTTATTATTGCAGATGTAACGAGGGCGATAATAGGAGCTGATTTTTTGTCTCACTACGGGCTCATTGTTGACGTGCGGAATCAACGCCTCATCGACGGGACGACATCGCTTGCGACCCCGGCTTTGCTTGCGCGGAAATCGGAAGACGTCACTTCGGTAAAGGTAATGTCTGGTGATTCTACATACCACACCATTCTCGAACAATACCCCGAAATAACACGTCCACCCGGTATACACCGCACACCTACACATAGTACTGTACACAACATACGTACTACACCTGGCCCGCCTGTATCCAGTGCACCTCGTCGTCTCGCGCCGGATAAATTGAAAATAGCCAAGGCGGAGTTCGACGCTATGCTGAAGAGTGGCATCTGTCGCCCCTCGGAATCCTCTTGGTCTTCCCCCCTCCACCTAGCACAGAAGAAAAACGACGGCTGGCGTCCTTGCGGCGATTACCGGATGCTTAATGCCCGGACTATTCCGGATAAGTATCCAATCCGCCACGTACAAGATTTTGCGCACAGCCTATCAGGATGCACCATATTTTCTACCATCGACCTGGTTAAGGCGTATAACCAGATCCCCCTGAACCCTGAAGACATAGCGAAGACTGCCATCACAACACCGTTTGGCCTCTACGAATTCCCTTACATGACGTTTGGGCTTCGTAATGCCGGACAGACGTTCCAGCGCTTCGTCGACGAAATGCTCAGGGGACTGGATTTTGTATACGCATATCTAGACGACTTTTTGGTATTTTCACAAGATCGAGAGACCCATGAGCGACACTTACATCAGCTGTTCCAAAGGCTCAAAGATTTTGGGATGGTAATTAACACCAGTAAGTGCATCTTTGGCGTGCCCGAGGTTACCTTCCTCGGGTACCGCATAACAGCCGAAGGAACCGCTCCATTACCATCCAAGGTCGAGGCTATACAGAACTTCCCTGCACCGAAAACAGTCAAGGAACTGCGTCGCTTTCTGGGGATGCTCAACTTTTACCGCAGGTTTATCCCAGACGCGGCTAAGCAACAAGCACCCCTAAACGCACTACTGGCTGGCTCCGTAAAGGGATCTCATCCTGTTACCTTTTCCCAGCAGGAGACGGAAGCGTTCCAAGCATGCAAAGACGGTCTTTGTCGGGCGGCCATGCTCGCCCACCCAGATTGCCACGCAAAGCTGGCCTTAGTAACGGACGCCTCGGATACGGCCATCGGTGCAGTACTTCAGCAGATGAGGAACAACGAGTGGCAGCCGCTGGCCTTCTTCTCGCGGAAGCTAAGCCCCACGCAGGTAAAGTATTCTCCTTATGATCGCGAACTTCTGGCAATCTACGAGAGCGTGAAATACTTCCGGCATATGGTGGAGGCTCGAAATTTTACGATCTATACAGATCATAAGCCCCTCACCTTCGCCTTCCACTCTCGTAAAGAGAACTGCTCCCCGCGACAGTTTCGACACCTGGATCTAATAGCCCAGTTCACCACGGACATCAGGCACATATCCGGTAAGAATAATATCGTGGCGGATACTCTCTCTCGTGTCGAGGCGATCTCTCAACCTGTAACCGCCGAGAGAATCGCTGCTGCTCAACAAGGCGACTTAGAGCTTGAAGAGCTGCTAAAAACAGGTTCTTCACTCCAGCTGGACAAGGTACCGATTCCCGGTTCACAGAGTCAAATATACTGTGACGTGGGTGCCTCCAATCAGAGACCATTTGTCCCCAGAGAGCTACGCAAGCCAGTCTTCGACACTCTTCACTCCCTGAGCCACCCAGGTGCTAACGCCACGGCTAAATTAGTTGCAGAGCGTTACGTCTGGCCGGGAGTCAAGAAAGACTGTCGAGAATGGGTACGCGCCTGCCTGGATTGCCAACGCTCCAAAGTCACCCGCCATGTCTTTGCCCCTCTAGGCAACTTTAAGTTGCCCCGGGCGAGACTGGCCTTCGTCCACATAGACCTGATAGGCCCCTTACCATTATGCCAAGGGTTTCGCTATTGCCTTACAGCCGTCGATAGATACACACGATGGCCAGAAGCAATTCCCTTGACCGATATGACGGCTGAAACAGTTGCGCAGGCCCTACTCAGTGGATGGATAGCCCGCTTTGGCTGTCCAGTTGATATTGTGACGGACAGAGGACGCCAATTTGAATCAGCCCTTTTCCAACAGCTATCCAGCATTGCAGGTTTTCAACACCGTAGAACGACTGCATACCATCCAGCGTGCAACGGACTCGTGGAAAGGTTCCACAGGCAACTCAAGGCTGCCATAACCTGCCACGGGAACAGTAGTTGGGTGGAAGCACTTCCACTCGTCCTACTAGGGATACGCAGCGCCTATAAAGAAGATGTCCAGGCTTCCACGGCCGAACTCCTTTACGGGCAACCCTTACGCCTTCCTGGTGATTTTTTCAGCACTCCATCTGACGAGACCATTGACGTGACCGACTATCTGTCACGGCTTCGAAGATTCGCGAGAGACTTGCGTCCAGCACCAGCTTCACGGCACAGTGGTAAGCGCAATACCTTCATTTTTAAAGATCTGTCCACATCGTCCCACATATTTCTTCGAGACGACACTATAGGTGGGTCTCTAAAACCAGCCTACACAGGTCCCTACGAGGTTATTGCAAGAGGTGACAAGGTGTATAAAATAATACTGAACGGTAAGCAGGTCACAGTATCGGTAGACCGTATCAAGCCGGCCTTCATACTGCACGACCCAGACACCCCACATACACACCATACACCACCAAACAATAACACTCTCAAACACACTCAACACTCAAATACACACAAGGATCACCAGGCATCACCAAGCACCGAGGATGACGCTGTCAAAAAGACGCGGTCGGGACGTCGTATTAGATTCCCCGACTATTACCGCCCTTGACGGTCTCTGGAAGGGGGTGATGTGGCGAAGGCGAACCTACATGCATATTTTAAAAGATGGCGCGGACTGCGCGCTCGCCGATACGACCGGTCACCTGTTGCCGGGCGCGCCGCGCGCGCCAGTACACGCAAACTCCCGCGCCGTATGCATGTCGCTGTGCTCACTACATTATTTTCATAAATTATCAAGTAATATTTTTACCAGTATTGATTGTGTTAATTTTGTCAAGCATTACATATATTAATACACGCATTCCTACAGATTTGATTCGAAAAAAAGTTGGTAAGCGCAAACATTTTGTGCGTATAAATTGTGTGTATCGTGTGCGTTCGATTTAAATCTTTCTTTTGTCACAAATATGTCAGACATCCGGGTGTCCTTTGAGATTACAATCCGTTTAAAAAAATCAACCCCGATCATTATCTTATAAAAATGAAGAATGACATATTTTGTATGATCGAATAATATATTTAATAACTTAAAGTTGTAAGTTAGTGTGTATGTAATGAATTACGCTTTTCATAGCTGACAAGTCGAAAAATGCGATGTTTTCGAAGTTAGTAACAAAATGTTTATTTTAGGTGCAGTTTTCTCCGTGCACGGGTGGAGTAAGATTACTAACCCTTGCGGCCAAGGTCGGCCTGCCTACGTGGTAAGGTCCCAAGCCCATTAAGGTGGCAACCACCCTTCATCTTAAGTATGCCACCATAATAACCTTATGTTGTGTTCTAACATTAGTGACCCAGGTTCCTGTACCTCAATCCCCCTATGGGATGGCAATGTGTTCGCGGTGGCCCTATCATCGCAAACATCCATAAGCGACGTTTAACTGTTTATTGTGCTGGCTGATATTAAGCGGGCCATCAGCCGGGCTTGTGGCCCTACCACGTAGCTAGGGTGGGTTGTTTTGTCGGCTTTTACGACAGGCCGACCCCGGCCGCAGAGATTAGTATTCTTTCTCCGCCCCTGCACGGACAATTACATTATTAATTACAGCAGGCTGAGTAGGCCGGATCCTAGGGCGGCAAATTTTAGGGCAAAATAACATGTTTTATATCAGTGGAGATAAAAAAATTATATTTATTTATACTACATACAAATAAATAAAATTGGAGGGTCTGTTTGTAATATTAAAATAACCGCTTTTTACTAAGTGCATTCGGACGTATACACGGTACATATACCAAAACAACATTTTTTACAAATTTTGTCTGTCGGTCTGTCTGTTGGTTCCGGCTAATCTCTGAAACGGCTGGACCGATTTTGACGGGACTTTCACTGGCAGATAGCTGATGTAACAAGGAGTAACTTAGGCTACTTTAATTTAAAAAAAAAATAGTTTTTGTTAAAAATGATAAGTTTAGGAAATTTTATATTCCAATTTAAGTTGACCTCAGATTTATATCATCAGTCATATGAAATTGGGTTTAGCTTAAGCTAGACTTTGTAAGTTTTATTTCTAATTTATGTTGACCTCACATATCCAAAAAATGCTGACAAAAGTCACTATTCCACGCGGACGGAGTCGCGGGCACAGCTAGTAAAAAATAATAGTGGTAGTTCCTTTTTAAAATATAAATTAAAAGATGGAAGTTAGTTTTCTTAAAAATAAATTTAAAGTAGGTAGGTCGGAGTTTGACATAGATCAGCCCACCGCTCATCAACACAACTGGCCTGTGTAATAGATGTCCGGCATATTTGGCGGCGAAGAAGTGTCATCTCTTGGCAGCCGGTACACGGCACGTCGTCGATACGTCCATAAGTCGTGTTGTAAGAACCGTTCTAGGCCTGGAGGGGACCCTGGAATTCCGCGTTATCCAGCCATAAGACGTGTCCTTTCTTTATTGACTGACTGCCAAGTGACAACGAAGAAGTATACAGATGTGGTGCTACGTAATAATAGTTTCCAATGGATGAGGCAGTCAGCAATAGAAAAGGTGAATTTCAAGATAAAAAATTGTGACATTAACTTAAAAAATAATAGTAAAAAAACTAAAAAAACACGCTTTAATAAAAAATCAAACTAAAAGGTAAAAAATAATTTTCAATAAATTTAAATTAAGGATAGTGGGATTAAAAAATGAATTTTTACTTTCATTCTATAAAATAAAAGCGTGATAATTCATTTGTTGTCAATATCCAATAGGTAAATATTTTTATTAATTTAACGCTATCTTCTGGCAATGTTATATTAATTATTATGCTCCAGATGGTGTTTCGGCAGAATTTTGATTTTATTGTTCAAAGTAAGTAAAAATCGAGTCGAATTCCGGAAAATTCCATTACTTACAGGTCAAGTTAATGTAAAAGATACAAAAAAGAATAAAAAAAACAAAAGTCAACCGTCACGTGATTTTCTTAGACGGTCACCCATCCAAGTACTGACCGCGCCCGACGCTCCTTAACTTCGGTGATCGGACGAGAACCGAAAATTCATTAATCCTGAGGATCCTGGTAAGGATAATGATACAAACTATACAAATTATTGCATTGTCATCGGCCTTCGAAATATCTACAAAGTTTGAACGAAATCTGTAGTGTAGTGGCCGTTTAAAGTGGGTAAAAATCGCCCCCAAAGGAGTCGGTTACAAACATACAAGTGAAGCTATTAAAAAGCGTGTAAAAATACACAGTTATTTCGTATAAAGATTGGTTGGAATATAATTACAAATTAGAAGTTATATAATAAATATCAAAAACAGTGTATATAACACTCGTATATGTAACAATCACCCAATTCGGGGTGCCAATTACTCCGGTAATGGTCGGTTTTTACACAATTGGAATAAGATAGATTGATATTTTAAAAATAATTGATGGCGTATCCGCGTTTTGAGATACGTAGGCTCGGAATGATACGGCGAGGGCGAATGTCGTTCAAATTCACTCGTTCGAACGTTATATGTAAGAATACTAACCCCTGCGGCTGGGTCGGCCTGTCGTAAAAGGCTACAAAACAACCCGTCCCAAGCCCGTCTGGATGGCAACCACCCTTGGTCTATAAGTATGCCGCCATAATAACCTTGTTGTGTTCCGGCATTAGTGACCCAAATTTCTGTAACCTGATGTGACAGCAGCGTGTTCGCGTGTTAGCGTCGCAAAAATCGATAGGCGACGGTAATTGATTACTATTATGTGGGCCGAATGTTCGAACTGAGCGCTCGAAAAGTGACTTCTGTATAATTCTATGACACCGACCCCCCTTCGAGTGAACCTTATGAAAATAAAATCGCGTTTATCGCAGCGATCTTTGTATTATTTTGTAATTTATTAATTTTTATTTGCATATCACTTCGGGCTATAAATGGCATTTAGGAGGCGTTGCGGAGTAATTCATTGAGCGTAATTTCACAGTTGCATTGGTTTAAATGTTGATTCTAAAGTACCCCTGAGGGCCTGTTCGCTATCGGGCCTGGAATTTGGACTACACAAATGCACAACCACTTACCTTGGTCTTGGTGTTGCTGGGGTTCTTCGATTATGGCTGTAGGAGGAACTGGCACGAACTATTTTCCAATAAGTTAGTTAGTTGCTTGAAATATTGGAATAGAACAACGGATACAGACACGACGCGTGCGCAGCGTATATCTATACAAATAAATAAAATTGGAGGGTCTGTTTGTAATATTAAAATAACCACTTTTTACTAAGTGCATTCGGAAGTATACACTGTACATATACCAAAACAACATTTTTTACAATTTTTGTCTGTCTGTCTGTCTGTTTGTTCCGGCTAATCTCTGAAATGGCTGCACCGACTTTAACTGGACGGGTAGCGGGTTGGAAAATCCTCATGGAGACCTCCCGCCCTCGGGGAAGGGCGGAGAGGACTGTCAGACTATTACTGACTAAAAACCAACCCGTGTTCCTCATGTACCCGTGTGTCGGAGGGGCGGGTATCGTCGAAGCATTCATCGCTACCCCCCGACGAGTATTGGCCCGCCAGATGGTCAGGCGGGCCCCGTCACCCACTGCGGCCGTCACCCCGGCCGCAGGACTCCACTATGAGGCGCGCGCGGAACAAGACGCCGCCTCGAGACCTGCCGCTGATCGGACGACAAGACGCCCCGAGTCTGCCGTCCGCAGGCTGCGCCTTACGGTGGCCAGAAGTCGGCCACCCTACGACGCCCAGTGCGTCTCCTGCGGGAGGGGAGCGAGAAGGCAGCCTCTCTCTCTCTTTCCGCCGCCTCCTTTGCGAGCATCACAACCTCGCAAAAGGTGGCAACGGCACTCCACCCTGACTCGCTCCCGACCATGGTAGACACAACAGCCGGAAGCGAGAGGTTTCCGGCGACCAAGTCACGGCGCTGCTCAGTCCAAGCTGGGCACTCCGCCAACGTATGCAGCGCAGTATCGTCGCGGCAATCACCACAATGGTGGTACTGGGACGTCGGCTCCCGGCCTATGCGACACAGGTACTTCCCGAAACACACGTGTCCGGTAAGCATCTGCGTCAGCCGGTAGCTGAGGGCGCCGTGGCTCCTATTGAGCCACTCCTCTAGAACGGGCCTTACCGCCGCTATAGCGGCGTGCCCCGCCGTGGGATGCGCTAAGCGCGTCTGCCACTCCGCCACTAGGACTTGGCGGAGCTCCGCCCTGCGTGCCTCAACCTGTCGAGGCACCAGGCGCTCGCCCCGCTCGACCTCCTCCACACGCCACCAATAGAGCGACGCGAGGAGCTTTGCGTCGAGGTTGTTGTTTAGTAATACCACAAGTGCTCAGATTACGTTGGGGCAGATGGCGCTGTGTGCACAATATAGTTATTTTAGTTGTAATAGAAGCTTGCATTTCGGATACCCCACTAATCCAAAAAAGAAAATGAATGCACTTTGACTTATTTTTAAAACAGTTTACTAAAATTTTTATTGCAGAGGAACAGCAGATAGGCTGATGGCCCATTTAAGTGTAAGCAGTTACCATCATCTATGGAATTTTGCGCTAGGGGTACCAGAAACTCCGTGCTGTCCGTTTAGGGGTACTAGAAGCTGGGTCACTAATGCCGGAAAACAAGGTTATTATGGCGCCATACTTCTATAAGTATGGTCTATACCAGGGCTGGCATGCAACGGGGCTAGGCGTCTTTTACGAAAGGCAGACCTCGGCCACTGAGGTCAGTATCCGTACTCCTTCATGGAGAGGATATACAATGGATGCACATTTAAAAATTTTATCCTTCATAAAAATCGAATTGACAGACACAGCAGTACCAGAATCCTTGCGTAGTCCCTGAGTCAGGTCACCAGGAATAAAGTAAGGATAGTTTGCATGTTGAATCTGAACATTCTCAACTTTTTTCCCATGTCATCTTCTACGCAATCCGTCTTTTCTTTGGTCTACCACTCCTTTTGTATCCATCCATTATAACCTATATTATTACTTAAAAAATATAGTAAAAAAACTAAAAAACACGCTTTTATAAAAAATCAAACTAAAAGGTAAAAAATAATTTTTTCAATAAATTTAAATTAAGGATAGTGGGATTAACAAAAAAAAATAAATTTATTGTAGAAAAGTGTGTGGTGCTTGTTGTCAATAATAATTGTTATTTTGAAAATATCTTAAAAATAAATCCTTAATTTAAATTTATTGGAAAAATATTTTTTACCTTTGTTTGATTTTTTTATAAAAGCGTGTTTTTTAATTTTTTTTAACTATGTTTTATTTGTAACTTTTTAGTTTCATTAACTATAAAATAAAAACGTGATAATATAAATTATTTGTTGTCAATATCCAATCGGTAAATATTTTTATTAATATAACGCCATCTTCTGGCAATGTTATTAATTACGCTCCAGATGGCGTTTCGGCAGAATTTTGATTTTATTGTTCAAAGTAAGTGAAAATCGAGTCGAATTCCGAAAAATTCCATTACATATAGGTCAAGTTAACATATAAAAAGAACAAAAATCCAAAGTTACGCGATTTTCCTAGACGGTCACCCCATCCAAGTACTGACCGCGCCTGACGCTCCTTCACTTTGGTGATCGGACGAGAACCGAAAATTCATTAATCATGAGGATCCTGGTAAGGATAATGATACAAACTGCACAGATTATTGCATTGTCATCGGCCCTCGATATATCTACAAAGTTTGAACGAAATCTGGCCGTTTAAAGTGGGTCAAAATCGCCCCCAAAGGAGTCGGTTACAAACATACTAACATATAAACATACAAGTGAAGCTAATATAAAGCGTGTAAAAAGAGCACGCATCTTTTCCTGGACCACATTGTAAATAAAATCATTGTCAAGCAATAAAGTTTGTTTAAAAATTAGTATAATTTTGCACACAGTTGTTATTTATTTGGACATAACAGCGGGAGGTCAAACAAATTGCACGAAACAATGTGCAATAATAATATTTTATAAAATATTATTGATTTCATTTTGGAGACTTGACAATACATGATCATAAACGGAAGTTTCTGGAATGACTCTTCTCCAAGTTGGCAATAAGAGGAAAAGAATGGAAATCATAATTTTATGTGGGGTTAGCACAATATTCTCGCTCCATTCTCCTCTGTTTGGACGTACCCATAACACGAGACCTATTTTTTGTATGTTTTACTTTCCCTCCTCTTGGTGACCATCCATAGAATATGAGAAGACCGCCCTCCCCTCTCTTAATATGGGTACGTTCCGTTACATGCCTTAAACGCGATATACTACGTGATAGGGCCCCAAGCCCGTCTGGATGGCGACCACCTTTGGTCTCCTAAATATGCTGCCACAGTAACTTTGTGTTGTGACCCAATTTCCTGTACCCTTATGGGGCAGCAGAGTGCTTGCGATGTCACTGGCATTGCAAACATCCATAGGCGACGGTAACTGCTAGATTCTAAGTGAACCGTCAGCCCGTCTACTGTCCTACATCAATAAAACAAAGTCTTTTAGGGCAAATAACTAAAGGGCCTAGTTTAGGTTTTACTACCAAAATGTCTTTAGTTCAAGGCTAACACGTGTAACTATGTAGTGTGATTAAACATTTTTATTTTATTTTTATTACTTGGGAAATATTATAAGCAAAAAAATATAATATTGTGGCGCCATCTTAATGTAACGTATTTCGACGGACACTCAAACAGTTTTTACCTCTCTACCTCCATATCAGAAACATTCATCACGTTCATTTTGGATGCTGGATTGAGATGTTTGTAACTTATTTTCTTAGTTAACATGTCAAAATGGAGCTATTTGTCTCGCAAGTGACCGCATGCGGGCCCCATATTGTATTGTTAGGGTGTAATAATTTTATTATGGTTTGAGATGTCACCATTGTTTATAGTTTATTACAGTCTGTATTTATGCCATAACGGAAAATGCCAATACGAAATTACATAAGTACTACGTTGTAATAAATTATTATTTGCTGGGTGGTAAAGTTCTAAGCCAGTCTGTCAAACACCCTTGGTCTGAATATGCCGCCATAATAACCTTGTCTTGTTTCGGCATTAGTGTCCCAGGTTCCAGTTCCTCTACGCAGACGGCAGCGAGTTAGCAGTGCCCCTATCGTAAGCATCCATCATCATCAACCCAACGTTATGTCCCGGTTGCAACCCAAACTTTTGTTTCGGTGCCCGGGGTCCGCTTTCCGACTTTTTCTACTCCACTTCGCGCGATTTTCAGCATCCCTGGTAGTGAGCCTATTGGCACGCATATCACCCCTTACGACCTCAAGCCAGCACTTTTTGGGTCCACCTCTCCTGCCAGGGCCCGGCGGAGGTGGCATGGCCAGACATTTGTTTCCCACGTAAGTCCGGTTGTCGTAAAACATGGCCGTAGCAACGGAGCCGACACTCCTGCAATTTATCCGCAATGTCACAGAAATGAAGACTGGCGCGAATGCGGGAGTTCCTAACGCGGTCTTTCCGCGTTACTCCACATATCCACCGCAGCATATTCATCTCCGTGACAAGCAGTTTTTGCTTGTGGGGCGGTATTATTGTTAATTTTTTTTATTGCTGAGGAAAGGGGGCAGGCTGACGGCCCACTTAATAGTAAGCAGTTACCGTCGCCTATGAATGTTTGCGACGCCAGGAGCACCGCGAACATGCTGCTATCCGTATATAAGTACAGGAACAGTAGGGTCACTAATGCCGGAACATAATACACGGTTATTATGGCGGCATACTTATACACCGAGGGTGGTTGTCATCCAGAAAGGCTTGGGGCCCTACCACTTAGCTAGGATTGTTTTGTTGCCTTTGTTTTTTTTTTTTATTGCGTAGGACAGCAGACAGGCTGACAGCCCGCTTAGAATTTAGCAGTTACTGTCGCCTATAGGTGTTAGCAACACTAGTGGCATCGCGAACACGCTGCTATCCCATAAGGGTACAGGAACTTGGGTCACTAATGCCGGAACACAACACAAGGTTATTATGGCGGCATACTTAAGACCAAAGGTGGTCGCCATCCAGACGGGCTTGAGGCCCTACCACGTAGCTAAGATGGGTTGTTTTGTCGCCTTTTACGACAGGCCGATCCCGGCTGCAGAGGATAATATTTTTACTCAACCTCTGCACGGAGAAAAACTGCAATCTGGGTTACTTATGCCGGAATAGATCACAAAGGTTATTACGCCGACATATTTCTCTAAATGCCGTCCCCTGGTACTAGGGTTTTTGAAGTGAAAACTTCTTTAGCGGCGTTGTGCACTTTTTTGTGATGTGTAAAAAATGTTAAACTCGCGTCAGGTCACGTGTCCTGATCGTAAGAATTCGTAAGACGGAGTTTTGCTCAAGTAATACCAACCTTCTTAATAATAACTTAAGGTTTATTTTATAATGCTACTTTTAAATGATTGCATTGCATTACTCATACATATCGACTTTATTACAATGAAATACAGTTGAGTTTTTGAAGTGAAAACTTCTTAAGGCGCGTTGAGCACTTTTTGGGTGATTTGTAAAGAAGTGTTAATAACCAATTTAAACTTTAATCTTTGATCATAAACACTTCTTTATAAACCGAAAATAATAATCTAATAGCTCGACGATACAATTCACAAGTTACTTAGTTTTCACTTCTATCTGCAATCCCCAAAGGCTGTCCCGCATGTTTTTTTTATTGTTTTTTATGACAGGCCGAAACGAAATGGTATGTGTAACCAGCCAATCCGCCTCGGTGAAGCGTGGCGTGTATACTGTCCATTCCTTCTCCGAGCAGGTGCAAGCCCAGCTGTGGACATTATTATTAAAATTATTGCGAATATTCCTAGATAGTAGTCATTTTGTTTCTCGGACTCAATTTTGGAATTTTATTTATAAGCTTTCGCTAACGGTTACGACTAATTTTTTTTTTCTTTGAGTCATCCGCTCCGATTTAAACTTACAAACTTTTTTTAGCCCAGAAATAGTTCAAATAACACCCCGGTACTAAACCCCCACTAAATAGATAACCAGCTATTATGATATACGGACAAAAAGACATCTTGTTATATGGTGATAGGCGGAGCGGTTTGACATTAAAACGCTGTCACTCATAACTCAGCTCAATTCATGTCCTACTGCCCTGGAGTTTCAAATAGGAACATCAGTATCATCACCATCAGCTTTTTGAAGCCCACTGCTGGAATTAAGCTTCTCTTGCTACAGAGCCCGATGCTCGGAGAGATGAGATATGCTTGACGGAGAGAGCGATGCTTGGAGTTTCTGAGGGATCGTGTAACGGATTCGTATTTACAGCTTTCGGTGTTAAGTGTCTGATGACGTAAGGTCCACAAGGCCTTTATCGATATTTGTCAAGACATTTGATAGAGGTCTCACGGAATCAAAATCTAGTTTGTATTTAGGGCAAAGGATAAGTGTAGCCATCCAACGCGGTAATGCAGCCAGCGGGAACGTTTCCGGCCGACAGCGATTTGGAATCGATTTATGATTTTCTTGTTTTTGAAGTGAAAACTTCTTTAGCGGCGTTGTGCACTTTTTTGTGATGGGTAAAAAATGATTAACTCGCGTCAGGTCACGTGTCCTGATCGTAAGAATTCATAAGACGTAAGACGGAGTTTTGCTCCAGTAATAATGACTTAAGGTTTATAATGTAACTTTTAAATGATTGCATTGCATTACTTATACATATCTATTTGAATTGCGACTTTATTACAATGAAATACGTTTGAGTTTTTGAAGTGAACACTTCTTAAGGCGCGTTGAGCACTTTTTGGGTGAACAATTTTTAGTTTGTAAAGAAGTGTTATTGACCAATTTAAACTTTAATCCTTGATCATAAATACTTCTTTATAAACCGAAAATAATAATCTAATAGCTCGACGATACTATTCAAAAGTTACTTAGTTTTCAATTCTATCAGCAGGCCCCAAAGATGCCCCGTATGTTTTTTTATTCTATAGTGTTTGCACCTGAACTGCAATTGTAGGCAATGTGATAATCAATTGTACCACTAGATGGCGCTTATATCAATATTAACTCACGCTAATATTTCCCACTGATGCATTGTAAACCCATAGGGGAATTAAACGCAATGTGTCTTACTCGTTTTGGTAGTGGGTTGTAAGAGGTCGAGTGGGCTGTCGTTGTAATCGTTGTCAAGTGATCGTTTTGCTAGTATTCAGTCCTTCGTTGTAGTTGTTGTTGCATTCAATCAAGTTTATGAGTTTATTTGAGAGTCCGTGTAATTTTTACAATAGTGTATTTTGAGTTTACCTATATGTATATGTGTTCAATATATGTGTTCAGCAGGCCCCTCGTGCAGGTTTCCGGAGCCCTAGTCTCAACGAGGGGGCTGGATTCGGATCGAACATAGTGACTCTAATTAAATGATCATGTTACTAAACATACATTTACATATAAGAGGTACTTTTGTAGTTGCACCAATTGCAGAAAAAATCACGGAGTCTAGGCTGAGATGGTACGGTCATATACAGCGCAGACCACATGTCCTAGTCGTGAAGAAGTGCCTTTCCATGGCTACAAAGAGGGGAGGGAGGGGAAGGCCCCCAACTACGTGGATGACAAATGTCCGTAAGGACATGAAGCAGTTGGGGCTTTCAGATGAAGACGCATACCAGTGGAATAAGTGGCGCCTCAGCACCAGGAAAGCCGACCCCGCGTAACGGGAAAAGGCGAGGTCAAAGAAGAAGAAGACTAAACATACATTTAGCATAAAATAATTTTTATGCAAATAAAACGCCAACGCTGCCCTCTCGCGATTATTTACTTCAAAAGTACGCTGCGCATGTGTAGCGGCGATTTCCTCAATTTCCATTGTTCTATTAAACCATGTCAAGAAACTAACTAGCTCAATCGGAAGTTCGCCAATATTATTATCCTACAGCCATAAACAAAGAACCCCAGCAGCACGAAGTCCAGGTAAGTGGTTCTGCATTTGTATTATATAAATTTCATTCATAATCCATACTAATATTATAAATGCGAAAGTAACTCTGTCTGTCTGTCTGTCTGTCTGTCTGTTCCTCTTTCACGCCTAAACGGCTGAACGGATTTTGATGAAATTTGGTATGGTGATAGATGATAACCTAGAAATGGTCATAGGCTATAAATAATCACGCCATCGTTCTTAGGGGGTAGGCAGTAGGCAGATAACTAAATTGAGTTAGTGATTTTTTGTGCTTATCCGGTATCTATGAGAATCGGCCAACATCTATTTTTCATCCCCCTAAATGTTAGGGGTAGTCCACCCCTAAATTTTATTTTTTACTTTTTGACATTTTATTATTTTTATGGCAGAACAACGTTTGCCGGGTCAGCTAGTACTAAATAAATTGCATTTGTAACATCAGTTTTAGCGAGTACTAGTGGGTCCCTACATCAAAAGTGTGGGCATACGTGTCAGTATCAAACTATCGAATCTCACAATATACAGCGTTGTTTGCCAAGAGACTGAGTGCGTGAATCTCATTCCCACTCTTAGAAAAATAAATATTAGGCATCTTTTTGCTAGTTTATAGTTAAATTTAAAATATCAACTGCCAGAGGACAGTCGACGTCTAAATATGCCACACAAATAACCTTGTTTGTGTTCCGGTATAAATGATCCAGGTTCCAAGTTCACTTACATGGAGGATGACACCGCCTATAGATTTTTGTGACGCTGTGGGCATCTCTACCACGCTGCCGGTCACGTAAGTCTGAGCCACTTACATATGTCGGAACACAAGGTTATTATGGTGGCAAAGAGACCAGCAGTGGTTGCCATCCAGTCGAGTTTACAGCACTACCACCTAGGGTTTTGTCGGCTTTACAACCTGCCATCTCCAGCCGCAGAGGTCAGTGACCTTACTCCGCTCTTGCACAGAGCCTATAGGAGGAAATATTTAAGTCTTACATTTTTAATACAACCATATTAACAAAATCGCTTTCGCTCATAAACATAACTGTTACCTTACTGCCATCACGAACAATAAATCAGCGAGATACCAACTCAAAGACCTACCGAACAAAGGTTGACCATCGAGCTTTCAGAGTTAAGGCGAAGTTTTTTTACATTTTCTATTAATAAATCAAGTTAAATCCTTCTTTCATGGCTGTTTCGCGAGTTACAAAGGTTTTCGCATGCACGTTTCCTTGTAGTCCGTTCCGTTTGAAAGTTAGACCGCAACCATTTGTGGGCCGATATAGTCTTACTTAAATAAAAAACACATTTCAGTATTATTTCCTATTAGAAAAGTTAGTTATACGAACTGATATTCATGACGCGCGTTCTTCTATTATCATTAAATATTTGATTGTAGAATCAAGTTGGCCATGATAATTATGTTGGTATAAAGGAAGAAGTTTTCATGGAAAGATACAAAACTGTTTCCAGTTATGCATTTTTTAGAGGTGGAAATGCTCACACACTCCCTCACGTGGGAACATCGGGGTAGAATGGGACACTCCGTACAATGCTATTGTGCATCCTCATATTTTCAGTCGCTTTAATGCGCAGTAAAACTGCTCCAATATTTCTTTATTCACCTTTATCACCGGAGCTGATCTGACATTTGTCTGGCTGTGGCTCCGATTGAGACCGCAGCCTCTGCAAATTCCAGTATGTCCATACCATGTCTACACATCTTCTTTCTCCGTGACATTGCGGATAAATTGCAGTAGTGTCGCCTTCGCTGGTATGGCCTACGGCAACCGGTTACTTACGTGAGGAACAAATGTCTGGCCATGCCACCACCGTCGGGCCCCGGCAGAAGGGGTAGACCCAAAAAGTACTGGCTTGACGTCGTAGGGGAAGATCATGTGAAGTGGAGAAGAAAAAGTCAGAAAGCGGACCACGGGCGCCGAGCGAGAATTTTGGTTGCAACCGGGATTTAACGCCTAGATGATGATGATGAGAGCAGAAGAAGGAACATTGTGCCGACCCTACATATGGGATAAAAACAGGAAGAAGATCCCTGTTATTAATGACCGATGTAGGAAAGGACGCCATCTTGTCTAAGTTTGACGTACGAATTAGCTCTGTGCCTCAGTGTGCAATTATTCTTCTCCCTGTTCTTAACTCACATTTTAAGGGGTCGGCACAACATGTTCTCTCCTTCCACTCTCCTCTGTTAGCCGTCATCCCAAAATTCACACAATTTTTTGCCATATCATCTTTTACGCAATCCATCCATCTTTTTTGGTCTACATCTCCTGTATCCATCTAACAAAATCTACATCTACACATACATACATTAAAACAAATTAATATTCCCCTTAAGTTAACAATGTAAAGACATTCCAAAATGGTTAGGAATCTGTCTAGTTAATGGTAGTCGGTTTTATTATTAGGAACCAATCTGTTTACTTTCGCATTAATCCCGGCTGCATATACGATAGACTTAGTTCCCAAAGTGATCCAGGTGGACCACTAGGGGTCCAAGGAAGACTCGACGGGGGTCTACGTTAGCGTCACAAAAAATGGGGGTTCAGAATTCGTAAGCGGGCGTGCACGAAAATTTATTTGCTTTCGATAGTAAAGAACTAAAAGACTTGACTTCACCTATCAATGACAGATAGATAATATTTTAAGAAACTCAGCGACTGTTACTTGTAAAAACTTGCATATTCCATATGTACAACGTGTCGAGACTTGCAAAGCGCCGCCGTTGCCGCCGCCGCAGTCCGCAACGCTTGTTTAGACGTGCAAAGGGACAAAATACGACTTGTGAGGTACACACCTCAATCTTGCATGCAATCTTGCATGAACTTGTTTGATTTTTCACCAATATAAATACGAATGCCAAGGATAAACGTTATTCATTTCTTACAATTAATTAATCAATTAATTCTCACTTTTTTTTCGAAAACTATTAATTCGTGGTTAGAACTCAGACGCAACGCAAATTTCAATAGTAAGATCTAATCTTCACACTTTTTGTCGAGTTTTGGGAATATGGTAGAAATATAGCTGCAGGGGGTCCACCGGAACCGGCTAAATTTTGAAAGTTGTCAGTGAGAAAAAATGTCTGGGAACCTCTGCGATAGACTATATACCTTTTTTTTAATTAGTAGAGGAATAATTCTTTTCTGAGTTCCCCTGATATTAGAATATAAAGAACTCCGTAAGACTACCCACTAAAAAAAATTTCCCCCTGATCATGCCATCGGTCAGGTCGGGCCTCTTCTACAGTTTGCGCCAGGGTCAATCCAGGAAGATGGCCTATAACTTGTTAGTACCTATGTAATTCTTCTATATGTGAAAAAAATGTTCGTCTCTGCATCACTTCTGTCAATTTTTGGGCTATTTTGGGGTATTCAGCTAGAAGTTCGGACTATTCTGCAACTCAACGATGGCCCAATGTTTATGGCTATTGGCCTGCTTGTAGTATTGTTTATTTGTGATTTCAGCTTCTCATCTTCCAGATGTGACTGGTATAAGTATTTGAAGGTTGGTCGATGTAACGATAATGTAACGACTCTGGTGGCTGGGACATAGAGATATGTAGGCGTGTGGTGTGGTTTTTCAGCACAATCTGACTCATCACCACAAATTCAACACTACCTTCTAATCGTCTTAGAATGAAACGTATACTAAATCTTGAAGACTGATTGGCGGGTTACACATATGTATATAGCAATTGTTATATTATAGGTCAAAGATACTGCCCAAGAAGTACATGTCCCTAGACTACTACGTTCTTACTCAAGACAAGAATTGACAATCATGTTTTGATAACTCAAGGACGTTGAAAGAAAGGTCACTTTCAGGGTTGGAAGATCAGATAACAGACGCTTCTGCAAAAGCCACATAAGCAAATCTTAATTTTTTTAGCTGAAGATAAGCAAACAGGTTGGTGGGCGATTTAATGCTAAGTAGTTATCGTCGCCTGTGGATGTTTGCGACGCTAGGGGCACCACGAATACGGTGCTGTTCTATGGGGGTACAGGAACTTGGGTCACTAATGTTGGAACACAACATAAGGTTATTATGGTAGCATAAGGTAGTAGCTCGTACCAAGGGTGGTTGCCATCTAGACGAACTTAGGCACGCAGCTTGGATTGTTGTGTCGCCCTTTGCGACAGGCCGACCTCGAATAGAATACTTAGGGTATAAAGTTATCCCTCTTGTTCTTGCAACGCTTCATTCTAGACATAGGCTGTCTCTTAAAATTTGTCAACGCCCATTTCTTTCGGTCTTTAAATCCAGGATGGAATGAATATCTAAATTTAGTTTTAGGGCAATTTCCCCCCAAAGATTGAAAGTTGCCTGAAGGAAGAATCTTAAATACCTCTAGAGATATCTTAAATACCTCTAAAGATCATAGAAAATACAGCCTCGTCATTTAACAATAAAAATTATCAAATAGGATATTGCCTCATTTGTTCCAGTCATAAAAATATAAACTTTCCACTACTAAAAACACTAAAAGACATAACCTAACCAAACACAAATAAAAAAATAAACAAGCCATAATTTTATAACTATAGTTAACCGAATGGCTTACTATACAGCGTCCCATATATCACGGATCTATACTATAAAGATCTATAGATCCCACTCGATCGTTCAAAGAAATCATGGGGAAAAAAGTACACTTCAAGTAAGAGCCATAACGCATGCCATTATATCTATCTCTTTTACTCATAGGTTCGATCAAATGTTAGAACGAATAAGAACGATGCCCTATTCAATATTGTATTCGAATTTTGAAATTTTAAAATGCCAGTGCCAGTTCCTCTTATAACTCCGTTATAGATGGATGTGTTTAAGGCTTCTTGAATATTCATTGTTTGTAAAAACAATTTTGTATTCGTGTATTTAAAAAATATTGTGTGTAAATTTGAAGTTGTTTTAAATACAATATTGTGAAAGTGTTGTGTTTAATTCATTAATAAAACGGAAATTACATTTTTGAATAAATACTTTTATAAGTGTTTGGAATTTTCGTGAAAGGTTTGTTTATTTAAACTTTTAGTTTATTATTGTATATTTTTGTGAATTTCCTGTCAATGTTAATTGTTTGAGTTTTAAATTCTAAGATTTGATTCCAATATTTAGTCTTAGCCCATTATATGGGCCAGCATTTTATTTATAGGACATTTCCAAAGGAATTTTTTTGGTTGTTTCGTAATTAATATATTTTTTAAAATAATGTATATAATAATCATTAGGTATAATCTCTATAATAATTGTAATAAAAATGTATAAATAATGCATTTATTTATATTATTTTACTGTAACTAAAAATGTTTCAGCAAAAAAATTTTTCATACTTTTTAAAAGTCGGCCGTTAATAGGTTAAATGTATATTATTATACTTTCATAATTTTACGTTACCTGTAGTTGCTAGGGGTACTTTAGCATGCAATTAATAACTATTTGATATGAAATTACGTTTTTCAAATCATGTATTTTTCTCCGTGCAATAGCGGAGTAAGAATACGTACGAATACCCTGCGGCCAGGGTCGGCCTGTCGTGAAAGGCGACAAAACAACCCACCCTAGCTGCGTAGTAAGGCTCCATGCCTGTCTGCCGGTCGCCATCCATACGGGCTTGAGGTCCTACCACGTAGCTAGGGTGGGTTGTTTTGTCGCCTTTTACATACTACAGGCCGACTCCGGCTGCAGAGGTCAGTATTCTTTCTCCGCCCCTGCATGGATATGATTAATATTTAGTTTTTAATATTGATTTATTCTTCTCGCCATATTCTTTTTTCGCCATATCATCTTTTATTTGGTCTACCGTACTGTATTAAGATTTTACACGAACATCTAGACCCGAGACGGGAATGAACCCGCGATCTCCGCGAGCGTATTGAACCGTTAGCTATTGCCAAGAGGGCATTATTTAGTGAATTCGACTGATATATGACGACAATTGTTAATGTATAATGTATTTGATAGCGGAAGTCGATTTGGAAAGTTGTTGGTGGAGCCCTATACACCCCAATATTAGTAATCAATAAAGAGATCATTGTTATGTAATACAATGTGGGTCAGAATTCTATTGAAATTTGTTACACAATTGTCTAGACAGAATTTGCTAGCTGTAATGCTATATCTACGTATTGTTATGGATATGTAGATAAACATGGATATATATCTACATATATCCTGTGTATTAAGCATAATTCTCCGTGCCAGGGCGGAGTAAGAAAACTAACCCCTGCTGCAAAACAAACCTAGCTACATGGTAGGGCCCCAAGCCCGGATAGCAACATAGTCTATGAGTATACCGCCATAATAACCTTGTGTTGTGTTCCGGCACTAGTGAACCAGGTTCCTGTACCCCTATTGAACCGTAGCGCGGTGTCTAGCCTCGCAAACATCCATAGGCGACGGTAACTGCTTAAAGTGGGCAGTCAGCCTATCTACTGTTCCTCAGCAAAAAAAAAACTCTCAAATCATGTATTATGCTTTATAGTATTTTTTTTAAATAAATAAATAAATGTAATGTAATTTTATTCCTTCCCAATACACCTTTCTATCATAAGGAACGTATTCAGTTTCTTCATCATCTAAATGATCTTAATTTGGGCTCCTCTAATAATCTTAAACTAACAGTACCTGTACACTCTTCATCCTTTTACAATCATTCCTTCACTGTACAGGCTGTCCGACTATGGAACTCCTTGCCTAAATTGAAATCACACAAGCGAAATCACTACCAATTTTAAAAAAAACTAGTTCGAAATTATTATCTGGATGAAGCCTATATAGACTGATTAAAACTAAGTAATTCATTTGTGTTATATTTTATTTTACTTACGCTATTTGCTTTTAAGTTATATTTTGTATTTTATGTTATATTGTTTATGTTATTATTATATATATCTTATTTGTAATATATTATTATACTAGCTGTGCCCGCGACTCTGCCCGCGTGGATTAGTGACTTAGGGCAGCATTTTTTAGATATATTTTTTGGTTTATTTTGGATTACAAACCCTAAAATATAAATAAATGAAATATGCAAACAATCAGTATTATCGAATGCAATTGTTACGCCGTGCACCTCCGGAATACGTGCGTTCGAACCTACAAAACCAGCCTAAGCTAAACCCTATCTCATATGATTGATGATATAAATGTGAGGTCCACTTATAATTGGATAACAACCTACAAAGTCCAGTCTAAGCTGAACCCTATTTCATATGGTTGATGATATAAATTGGAGGTCAAGTTAAATTGGTAGTTAAAAATTTCCGAAACTGATCATTTTTAGCTAAAACTATTTTTTTTGTCTAAAATAAAAGTAGTCTATGTTACTCCTTGTTACATCAGCTATCTGCCAGTGAAAGTCCCGTCAAAATCGGTCCAGCTGTTTCAGAGATTAGCCGGAACAAACAGACAGACAGACAAAAATTGTAAAAAATGTTGTTTTGGTATATGTACCGTGTACACGTCCGAGTGCACTTAGTAAAAAGCGGTTATTTTAATATTACAAACAGACCCTTCAATTTTATTTATTTGTATAGATTACATATTACTTTTAGCGCGTCACTTATAACAAAAGGATTTTTTGATTGTATTCCGAACTTAGGTTGTCTGGAAGAAATCGCTTCTTAGCGATAAGGCCGCCCGCCTATTGTGCAATAGTTATAAGTTTAACATTAAGTTACTTTGCATGTATATAATTTTTGGTGGACAATAAAGAATAATCTATCTATCTATCTATATTATTATAAATACTTGCCAGAATTGAACTCATATCAACTTCGCTAACACGTGGTTACTTATGTGTACAAAATGCGCGCGCGCAACTTATTGAAAGCGTTAAAAAATTAAATAATTTAAATAATCCTGCAGTATGATAGATGTCGTGATAATTTTATTCGGTATCATTTCTGCGAAGGACAAGATAAATGCTACAATCATCATCATCTCAGTGTTAAATCTCCGTTGCAACCCAAACTTCCGCTTCGATGTCCGACGTGGCGTTTCCGATTTTTCTTATCGACTTCGTACCGTTTTCGGCATCCCTAGTAGTCCATTGGCACACATGTTACCCTTTATGACATCTAGCCAGCATTTTTTGGGTCTCCTGTGTCCTGGTGGAGGACATGGCTGGACATTTGTTGATTTGCGGGAGTTGCTAACGCGGTCCTTCCTGCATCCACGCATCCATCGCAATATATTCATCTCCGTGACACGTAGTTCCTGCTTGTCGCTCTAGCACCGGGCCTGACGGAAGATAATCCCTGACTTTTCCATAAACCGGCATTATACTGTGTTACGTCCATTTTAGGACTCTTAAGTTTTAAATTATTTAAAAATATTTATAATACTCTATAGTGCCCTAAATAAATCTTTCTTTCTTCTTTCTACAAATAAGTGGGATAAAGGCCTCGCCACTAAAGAAGCGGTGAGGCCCATCCTGGCCGAATGGGTGGAAAGGCGCCACGGCGCCCTGACCGCCTGACGCAGGTCATCTCGGGGCACAGTTACTTCGGTAGGTACCTGTGTCGCATAGGGAGGGAGATGACGTCATGGTGCCACCACTGTGGCGCGGGCGACTAGGAGGAAACGGTGGGTCACACTGTCGCCGTGTGCCCTGCGTGGCGTGAAGAGCGCCGTGCCCTCGTCTCCCAAATCGGCGCGGACCTGTCGCTCCCGGCCCTGGTTCTGTCCATGGTCGGGGGTGATCCTGGATGGACGGCTGTCGCCTCGTTCTGCGAGGCAGTCATGTCCGCAAAGGAGGCGGCGGAGCGGGAGCGGGAGTCGACCACCACACTCCCCTCTCGCCAACGCAGCCCATTCCGGCGGCGCCGGAAGGCAAGCAATGACCTCTGGCCGCCGTAAAAAGCGGTCGCGGGCGGCCCTTCGGGGGAGGATTGCCGCGAAGGAGAGGGCCGCGTGCTGTTCTGCGGCCCCCCTCAACTGTTGATTTAGGAGAGCGCCGGGGGACGAAATCCTGACCCCCTAGCGCCAACAATTTAGAAGGGGCCCGCCTCAAGACAAAGGGCGGAGCGGCGCCGGCCCTGGCCACGAGATCGGCAGGCCATATATCCGTGGGCCCGGGCATAGGCGATAGGAGAACAGCAGGGTTTTTTACCACATAACCCTCGGTCCCCACGGGCCGGGGGAACCCCTCAAGAGAGGTTTTTCCCCGAGAACAAAAAAATTTTGAGATGATGATGACAGCAGAGAGTAGAAGTAGGAACATTGTGCCGAGCATACATATGGGATAAAAACAGGAAGAAGGTTGCTGTTATTAATGGCCGATGTAGGAAAGGACGCCATCTTGTCTAAGTTTGACGTACGAATTAGCCCTGTGCCTCGTTGTAGATTCTTTGTTGCTGTGTCAGCAGACAGGCTGAAGGCCCGCTTAGAATTTAGCAGTTGCCGTTGCCTATGAGTGTTTGCAACGCCAGTGGCATCGCGAACATGCTGCTATCCCATAAGGGTACAGGAATTTGGGTCACTAATGCCGGAACACAACACAAGGTTATTATGGCGGCATATTTAAGACCAAAGGTGGTCGCCATCCAGACGGGCTTGGGGCCCTACCACGTAGCTAGGGTGACCCCAGCTGCAGAGGTCAGTAGTCTTTCTCCGCCCCTGCATGGATATGATTAATATTTAATTTTTAACATTGAATTATTCTTCTCCCTGCCCTTATCCTACATTATGTAGGGTCGGTATAACATGTTCTCTCTCTTCTTCCACTGCTCCGTTAGTCGTGATCTCAACATTCACACCATTTTTCGCCAAATCATCTTTTATTTGGTCTATCGTACTGTATTCATTCAAATTTCACTCTCATTGCTATAATTTTATAGTTATATGTCATTCTTCCCTTATGGCCAAACCACGCAAACAATCAATTTGCATTAATAAATTTGATAAAATATTGACGCGATATTGATCGGATTGATCCATAAATAATGAGCCAAAAAGGTTTTTACGTGATAATAAAATTAGCAATATCAAACACTTTAAACGAGTATTTGATAGCTTTTGCAATTTATTTATACAATATATGAGTCAATATCTATACTAATATTATAAACGTGAAACTATGTCTGTTTGTTACGTTTTCATGCCTAAACCGCTGAATTATTTTTACGGTCATCCTTCAGGATTGAAGAGTCACTTTAGGAAGAAGAAGATCTATTATTCTCCGTGCACAGGCGGACTAAGAATACTGATCCCTGATGGCGACGGCCTATCGTAAAAGGCGACAAAACAACTAATAACCCCAAACCCGTTTGGCTACCACCATCTATTGGTATACCGCCATAAAATCCATGTGCATTGTTTTAGGTGGTAACTGCTATTAAGTGGACCGTCAGCCTGTCTGCTATTCCTAACCAATAAAAGATCTTCTGTTTTAAGTGTTCAAAATCACAGTCAATAATTGAATGACTCGATCGCAGTCTTTTATGGCTTAGGAATGTTTTCATTGATATACATATATTCATGTCAATTTTGAATTGGTTTATGAATATAGAGTAATGAGTGAGTTTTAAATAACTGCTATGGGTTCTGTACATTATATTAATACATAATTATTTATGGTTTAAGAAAATTTATTTCTCAATAACAAATTTATATACATTCATTGAGAATAATAATTTTAAATTTAATCAGAAATCGTTAGTTTCTTTATTACAGCATTAGTTTGTTAGATAATGTCTTAGTGGCTTACATATTGTTATTATAAAATCTGTTAAAATGGGCATATATGTTATACTGTCGAATGTTTTTTTTTTACACTTTACGCTCAAAATATTGTAGAGACCCCTCAGGTCACACGTACACATTTTTTAAATTAACTTTTTATTTATACTTTTTGGTTGCTTAACAAGTAGTTTTTTACTCCATATAGTAATGGCCGTCGAGATTTCTAAATTCTATTCAAAATTCCAAACAAAAAGACGACACAATTCGCCGTTTGTCAATCTATAACGTGTTCATAATTGTAATCTTTATTAGTTTTGTTAAGCCTTTAATATAAAATATCCTGTTTTTAACACAAGAAATATTAAAGATTAACAAAATACAAAATATACAAATATAGTGAAGTGTGTTTCGTCGGATGTTATACACATCGGCGGACACGACCGCCATTGCCAACGTCCAACGTCACCAGCGGCTCAATGTTTTAATTTTAGAACACCCTACATCATACCCAAAGTTTTTCTATAGAAATTATTTTTACATTACATTCTACAAGTATTTTTAAATTATTTTGTCCTACAAGTTATGATTTTTTACACAACAAAAAGTTATTGAGAAATTATTTTATCGTCAAAATTGCGTTTTCAACAGAGTACTAAAGTTTTATTTTCTGCAAATTTAGTGTTTTTTTACATTATTTATATGGCAGAACAACGTTCGCCAGGTCAGCTAGTGGTTCAATACGAGTCAGGGACCTGACCGTCTTAGCCGGAACTGAATTTTATCGTTCTCATATTTCGACGTGGGTCCCTAAAATAAGAGAAATGCATCCGTCATTTCCGACGTGACCTGCCATTGTACTGTGCCTTGTGCTCGGATTGTCGCGTGACCCACTAATTTACCAGTTCGGGTCAAAAGTCACGACAGAAGACATATTTTTTAAACTGTCACTTTTTCATCAATGGCATTTCTATAAACTGTCACGTTTGTCGTTGATCGTTGGATTTGAAAATAGAATTATGTTGTGTCCGAAACCACACAGAAATAAACTACACCGTACAGAAATAAGAAGGATAGCTCGAGAACAGTGGACATATGAGAGAGGATAAGGGCCGGTGGCTAGTGGTACGCGATACTTTGCAGTGGGCAAAGAAATTCGCACTGACCTTGATTCCACCCCTTCCCGGATCGGTTCAGGTCCGCTCGTGGAGGAACTGTGAGGAACGAAACTGAGCACGACACCAGCTAAATGGCACGCACACTGAACACACAATCTTATGGCACGGCCAATGAGAGTCAGGAGTAACTGAAGCCAATTGCGCACGGCCAGAGAATGGTCTTCAGGGAGGTCGAACGTCGACCGTCCCGTGCGTTTAGGAGCCCACGCGATACTACTTATATTACTTTCGTCCCACCCTCGTTTTTACCATTTACCTCACCGAGAGTGAGGGTAGATAATAAAAATCAGGAGGCAGGATTTCAAATAGAGTTTATGCAAGTTACAGTTTATGTTTTAGTTTATATATATATATATATATATATATATATATATATATATATATATATATATATATATATATATATATATATATATATAACATTAGTATCGGTATGTAAATAGTATCTGTATGAACATTTAATTTAAATAATTAATGCTAAGTGGAACCATTTTTAGTTAAGTTTTTTTATATTTTATCTGGATTTCATTTTAAATTGCTAATTAATTTAGTTGGTGTTATATATATATATATATATATATATATATATATATATATATATATATATATATATATATATATATATATATATATATGTGTGTGTATTTTACATACTTTTATGGCCAAGTGGTCATACTTAAAGACTAGACATATCACGAGTTCGATTCCCTCGAAGACATCAGAATCTCTCGCTTAATAAGCACTCGGGTATTATAATAGTCATATCGTCGTTATCAATTAAATATCTGCTATGTGCAAAAGCTAAACTGAGATATTAAGTAAAAACATTTTCATGTAAAATTTTCTTTTTAAGTGATTTTTATTAAAGGGGCCTTTCATTAATTAGGTGATGTGTTCAAGGGGGAGGGGCCGAGTCAAATCTCATCTAACTTTAATAATAATAATAAATATTATTGGGATTTTTCACACATCATCTAGTCCGTGCAGAGGCGGAGAAAGAATACTAACCTCTGCTTAAACGAGATTTTTCGAACACAGAGAATTTTTTTCTATTTGCAATAAATCCTATGATTTTACGAGATACATGTATTTTGAAAAATCTCACGTGACTTGGGGGAGGAGGGTTGAGACAAATCTAACGAATATATTTCACCAAATTTGGGGTTAAATCTCACGTAATTAATACACGCCACCTAATGTAATGATTACAATTTACATAGCGATTTTTATATATCAATTTGGGTGGCAAACAAGTCATAATATTAGAAACTAGTTGTGCCCGCGACTCCGTACGCATGGAATAGTGACTTTGGGCAGAATTTTTTTGATATATCTTATGGTTTATTTTGGATTACAAACCCTATAAACCATGAAATATGCAAACAGTTCGTATTATCGAATGCAACTGTTACGCTATGCGCCTCTGGAATACGTACGTTTGTACCTACAAAGTCCAGCCTAAGCTAAACCCTATTTCGTATGATTGATGACATAAATCTGAGGTTAATTTAAATTGGAAAATAAAATTTCCGAAACTTATCATTTTTAACAAAAACTATTTTTTTTTCTAAAATAAAAATAGCCTAAGTTATCCCTTGATACATCAGCTATCTGCCAGTGAAAGTCCCGTCAAAATAGGTGCAGCCATTTCAGAGATTAGCCGGAACAAACAGACAGACAAAAATTGTAAAAAATGTTGTTTTGGTATATGTACCATGTATACGTCCGAATGCACTTAGTAAAAAGCGGTTATTTTAATATTACAAACAGACCCTCCAATTTTATTTATTTTTAAAGATGATGAAATCTCAAAACAGTGCACATAGTAGAACATTGGACGGCGACAATATACTTATGGTGAAGTATTTGTAACACATTAATTCGTCTTGGATAAACATAGGTATGTTGACCATTCCCTTTAGGGAGACATCTGAGTTATTGTTACTATTGAAATGAGGTTTTCTTGGCTTTAAAGTCGTTGGTGGTACCGCTTACATGCTAAATACATTATAATATAAAAGCAATAAATTAAAAAAACAATTTAAATAAAATTTGTTCATTTTATCTAAAATCAAACTATTTATATTTGCTAATATGTTTTAAAGTGTTTTTAATCCATACTAATATCATATATGTGATGTCTCTGTCTGTCTGTTACGTTTTCACGCCCAAAGCGTTGAACCAATTTTGATGAATTTTGATATAGAGATTGATTGGACCTTGCAGAAGGACATAGGCTACTTTTTGCTGCGAAAATGTATTTTTTTTGGTAGAACCTTGTGTTGTTTTCCGGCATTAGTGACCCAAGTTCCTGTACCCTTATGGGACAGCAGCGTATTCACGATGCCACTAGCGTTGCAAATACCCATAGGCGTTAACTGCTAAATTCTAAGCGGGCCGTCAGCCTGTCTGCTGTCCTACAGCAATAAAAAAAAAATGCCGTACAGTCTTTGGGGACTGCCGATAGAAGTGAAAACTAAATAACTTGTGAATTATATCGTCGAGCTATTAGATTATTATTTTCGGTTTAAAGTTTAAATTGGTCACTAACACTTCTTTACAAACCAAAAATTGTTCACCTAAAAAGTGCTCAACGCGCCTAAAGAAGTTTTCACTTCAAAAACTCAACTGTATTTCATTGTAATAAAGTCGCAATTCGAATAGATATGTATAAGTAATGCAATGCTATCATTTAAAAGATACATTATAAAATAAACCTTAAGTCATTATCAATAAGGTTGGTAGTACTGGAGCAAAACTCCGTCTTACGAATTTTCGATCAGGACACGTGACCTGGCGCGAATTTAACATTTTTTACCCATCACAAAAAAGTGCACAACGATGCTAAAGAAGTTTTCACTTTATAAAGAACAACGTTCGCCGGGTCAGCTACTATATCGTCTCCCAGCTCCTTAGCGGCACTCGTGGATCGCAAATTGTTCGTTACACATATTACCATTTCATCCATGCTGTATTCACTCATTTCATATCTTCTTTATATAAAACTAGCTGTGCCCGCGACATCCGTCCGCGTGGAATAGTGACTTTAGGCAGCATTTTTTGGATATATATTTTTTTTTTTTTTTTCTTGAAAATGATCTACCTTTTGGTAACTCATTTGAAATTACAATCTAGCCTTATACGTAGACTAATTAGTAATATAAATTTAACTTAATTTGCTAAATAGACTTTACTAAGAATGTGTCTAATAACACTTTTCTTAATGTCTCTATTAAGGGGAAGTCACTTTGTTCTTGTGTTCTTTGTAGTAGTACCTGTTTCACTACATTACAGTAGCACTGCACTAAACTAACTCAAAAGGTTTTTTCCTTCTTAGTCTTCTCACTATGTCCGTGGTGTCGAGGAGTTGGATGGCCTCGACGTTCACATGGTGATGAAGCCTTTGTTCATGAGCTTCGGCGTACCTTTTAATAACGTTGGCAACGAGTTCCACTTTAAGGTCCCGATGGAGGTTGTCATTTCTAATATACCAGGGTGCATTGACAATACCCCTGAGCACTTTATTTTGGAAACGTTGAATTATTTGAATATTGCTTTCTTTGGTACAGCCCCACAGCTGTATACCGTAAGTCCATATGGGCATGAGAACTTGTTTATATATTAGTATTTTGTTGTGTACTGACAGCGTGGAATGCTTCCCTAGCAGCCAGTACATTTTCTTGTAGCGAAGCTCTAATTCGTTGCGTTTCTTTTTGACATGGGCCTTCCAGCGAAGCTTTGCGTCTAGTGTCATGCCTAGATATTTAGCTGTATTTTCATATGGTATCACTTGGCCGTTTATGTACACCGGGTGATAAATAAATCTCTTATTTGTAAAATCTATATGAACCGATTTAGATTCATTAAGTTTCACTCGCCATTTTTTCGTCCAATCGTTTATGGTATTGATGGCTACTTGCACCTTTTCTACTGCTTCTTTTTGAGTTACCCCAGTTGCCATTATAGCTGTGTCATCAGCAAATGTTGCAATGGTACTGTTTTCTAGCTCTGGAATATCAGAGGTATACAATAGGTACAGGACCGGACCAAGTACACTTCCTTGTGGCACTCCAGCTTTTATTTCCTTAATCTCTGAGAATGCATCTTCTTGTCTTATTCTAAAGGTTCTTTGGGTAAGATAAGACTCTAAAATATCTGCAAACTGATTAGGAAGTATATTTCTTATCTTATGTATAAGCCCAGCGTGCCAAACCTTATCAAATGCTTGTGCTACGTCTAAGAAAACTGTTGTAGAAACTTTCTTTTCTTCTAGTGCTTTTTCTATTGTGTTGGTTATTCTATGAACTTGATCTATTGTAGAATGTTTTTCCCTGAATCCAAACTGATGGTCAGGAATTAAATTTCTGCTCTCAATGATGGGCTTCAATCGTCTCAGGAGCAATTTTTCAAATAATTTTGACATAATTGGCAAAAGAGATATCGGCCTATATGATGTGGTTTCTTGAGGTGGTTTACCAGGCTTTGGTATCATTATGACTTCGGCAACTTTCCACATGTCGGGCACGTGCTTAAGTCTAAACATTGCATTGATTAGTGTGGTGAGTTTAACTATGGCTTTACGTGGAAGTTTTTGGAGAACTTCCCCGGTAATGAGATCGTAGCCAGGAGATTTCTTTAGCTTCAGATGTTTGATCTCACGCTGTACTTCTCGCGGAGTTACCAGTTTTATTTCTAATTCATCTTGAGACAATTCATTTGGCGTAAGGTCTTCTTCGTTTCCTTCGTTTGGTTGAAAGATGTTCTCTAAATGCTGTGCAAACCTGTTTGCCTTCTGTTCGTTACTTATTGCCCACCGCCCATTGATCTCTCTAATGGGAGGGATATGCATTATTGGCTTTTTAAGATTCTTTGTCGTTTTCCACAGTGAGTATTCAGTAGTTCGATCACTTGTAAGCTGACTAAGATAAGTATTTAAATTCTGATCTTGAAATTTCTGAATTTCTCTTTTAAGCTTTTTGGTTAAATTATTTAGTAGTGTTTTGGATATATGAGGTCAAATTAAATTGGAAATTCAACCTACAAAGTCCAGCCTAAGCTGAACCCTATTTCATATGATTGATGATATAAATCTGAGGTCAACTTAAATTTGATTTTAAAATTTCCGAAACTAATCTTTTTAAACCAAAACTATTTTTTTTTCTAAAATAAAAATAGCCTAAGTTACTCCTTGTTACATCAGCTATCTGCCAGTGAAACTCCCGTCAAAATCGGTGCAGCCATTTCAGAGATTAGCTGGAACAAACAGACAGACAGACTGACAGACAGACAGACAGACAAAAATTGTAAAAAATGTTGTTTTGGTATATGTACCGTGTATACGTCCGAATTCACTTAGTAAAAAGCGGTTATTTAAATATTACAAACAGACACTCCAATTTTATTTATTTGTATAGATTCTCAATAAAAATAATATTGCGGCGAAACAACAGACAGGCTGACGGACCACTTAATACTAAGCAGTTAAAGTAAAGCCTTTGGACGCAACGCTAACGGCAACGCCAACAAGCTGTCAACATACGACTAGAACTTGGGTTACTAATGCCGAACACAATACAAGCCTAGGCGGCATACCACCTAGGCCTGTTTCACCGCCATTTACGACAGGCCGACCCGGCCGCAGGGGTTAGTATTCTTACACCGCCCCGTATGGAGAAAATATTGAACTATAGACGAGCTCGTCGTCATCATCGGAATCGAATCTTTAACCTGTTACCACGCAGTGATGAGTATATTATTTCTGTTCGGTCATATGTATATTTAACTGTTTAATTCACAACGTGGCAGGTGTGAAAATGGTAATTTCGGCTAATTCCACGAATAATATGAGCGCAGAATATACCGGAAATATGGAAATTAGTCAACATTTTAACATTCGACGTAATCGTGCTTTATTATTCAGAGGTCACGGGTTCGATTCCCGTCTCACGTTATATGTATTTATATTTATATGTTTTATATACGCAGTATCAGTTGTCTAATACCCATAACACGTGCAATGCTACTTATTTGGGAATAGATGGCGCTGTATGAATTTTCACACTATATTTATGTATTACATATATATATATTTATTTATTATCACCGCCGATTCGATGATCGTAAGGTAAGAGGCTATTTTTTGCGTCCATTCTTATTTTTTGTGGTTTTTGTTGTATTTACTTCGAAGAATATGGCGTTCTATCCTATGGTGCTTTTGACCATGGTTAGAATGTAGAGCGCTAAGTCCGTGTAGCACCCCTCTGACCTGGTCACGAAATTTTATATATGTAATTAAAAAAAAAAAATATATATATATATATATATATATATATATATATATATATATATATATATATATATATATATATATATATATATATATATTATATATCTATATATATATATATATACATATATATATATATATATATATATATATATATATATATATATATATATATATATATATATATATATATATATATATATATATATATATATATATATATATATATATATATATATATATATATATATATATACCTAGTCAGGTCATAAATTCTGTCACATGTTTAATGTAAAATAATTGTAACAAGTTTATTAATTATGTAACCATTCATATACCAAAATGAACTTAACAAAACATAGATTCTTATGACATTAAAGTTTATTCAAAATGACCTCCGTGATTTTGAATACAAGCCTTCAATCTGCGCGGCCAGTTGTCTATCGCAGCACGAACGAGGTCAATATCGGCGGCTGCCTTAATCAAGGATGTCTTGAGTGACTCCAAATTGGGATGAGGCTTTGAGCACGCCTTTTCCTCCAAGTGTTGCCATATCTTGTAATCTAACGGATTCAAATCTGGACTGGAGGAGGGCCAGTCTTCGTGCCGGATGAAGTCGATTTCACGCGCCGCCAGCCAGTCTTGTGTGCTCTTCGCTCTATGAGCTGGCGCCGAATCTTGTTGGAATACCCAGTGCCTGTTATTGAACATGGTATGAGAAACAGGTTCCACAAGGTTCGTCAGGACTGTATTTTGATACACAACAGCATTCGTTTTTACACCTTTCTCACAAAAATGTACCTCTGTTAAGCCCCAATAAGAAACTCCCAACCATACCATGAGCGAGGATGGAAAATGACCTCGTTGGACACGCGGAATACGGTTGCTCGCTTCTTCACTACTGTGTGCGTACACCTTATCATTTTGTTTGTTGTAGCTCTCTTCTACGGTAAACATTTTTTCATCCGAAAAAAGAATTTCCCGATATTTTTTCCCGCGTACCGCTTCAACAAAGCGCGGCATCTCTTCAGTCAGGTCTAGACGAGCATTCAAACGATGTCCTGTTTTTCTTCGATATGCCCGAAGCCCTAAGTCTTCATTTAACACCCTTTTCACCGTGGTTCTGCTTAACCCCATCTGAAGGGCCAACAGTTTCTGCTTACGTTTGGGATTTCTTTGAATTCGTGCCTTCACAGCTTTTATCACTGCTGGAGTCCTAACAGACCGAGGGCGACCACTTCTTGACCTGTCATCTACACTAGAGTCTTCATTGTATCGTTTGATGGTACGATAAAACGAATCTTTTGGTAATATTCAAATTTTTCAGTATGTTAAAAATTTGAATTGGCGCGTAACCGCAACGATGCAACGCAATAACTGCAACACGGTCTTCTTTAAGCGTCCACTCCATATTTAAAAATGAGTAAAATCCTAAAAGTTATACATTTTTATTTTCATGAACAATTCGAAATTCTAATTCAATAAACTTTTTTGTGGCCAGCATTCTAAAAGAAAAGTTTTTACTGTGTGACAATACTTATGACCTGACTAGGTATATATATATATATATATATATATATATATATATATATATATATATATATATATATATATATATATATATATATATATATATATATATATATATATATATATATATATATATATATATATATATATATATATATATATATATATATTACTTCCCTCATTTTGAAATAATTTTTCTCTCATTTTTGCAACAACATATATGGCAATTTATGAAAAATATTTAATAACTAATTAAAAAGAACCGTGGCAGGCGATCGATAAGTTATTATCAAGACTTTTCGGAAATAGTTTTGACTCGTAACGAACATTTGCACGAATATTCATTCTATCATTATATGTACAAGTGAGTTTAGTCGGGTCACAATTATATTCTCGTAAATATTAGTGGTCATCTTTTGTAAATTTTTCTTATAAAATATTTCTTAATTGACTTTGTAAATTAAGCAGTTTAAAAACAAAATAACATAAATTAATTTAGAGTTTTTGTTAAATGAAACGACTGCTCAGCACATAACTGAATAACAGCTTTTTTAATTAATGAGTGCTGCTTATTGTCAAAATATTAGGAGTAGGCAAATGAAATGCATTTTTATCTGTGCAGGGGCGGAGGAAGAATACTAACCCCTGCGGCCGGGGTCGGCCTGTCGTAAAAGGTGACAAAACAACCCATCCACCTTTGGTGTTAAGTATGCCGCCATAATAACCTTGTGTTATGCTCCAGCATTAGTGACCCAAGTTCCTGTACCCTTATGGAACAGCAGCGTGTTCGCAATGCAATAGCGTTTCAAACACCCATAGACGACGGTAACTGCTAAATTCTAAGCGGGCCGTCAGTCTGTCTGCTGTGCTACAGCAATAAAAAAATGCATTTCAAAGCCGTGTGGATGGCAACCATCCCTGGTCTCTAAATATGGTGCCCATAACCTAGGGTTCCGGCATAAGTGACCCAGGTTCAGTTTTTCTCACAGCCGGCAGGCTGACGGCCCCCATAATAGTAAGCAGGTAAACGCCTATAGATGTTTGCGACACCATAGGCAGCGTTAACACGTAAATAAAACAAAATGAACAACAGATGTTCTGCGCAAGTCAATCGAGATTTTCGTATAACAAAAATACATATGCACATTAGCGCGCTCGAGTGCTTCGGGGCTTGAGAAAAAAAGGTCGAAAGAAAAAAAAAGAAGGCGAAAGAACACAGGTATACACATATGAGCTTGAATGATATGGCCTGACGGTTACGGTACTGTCCGTAAAAAAATACGAAGCGTTCGAGTGTTTAAAAACGGTTGCAACAAAATTTGCATGTTTTTTATTCGTTTTTTTATTGCTGTAGGACAACAGATAGGCTGACGGTCCGCATATAATAATTTAGCAGTTATTTAGTTAGGAGCTTGGGTTACTAATGCCGGAACACAACACAAGGTTATTATGGCGATATACATAACACCAAAGGTGGTCGCCATCCAGACGGGCTTGGGGCCCTACCACGTAGCTAGAGTGGGTTGTTTTGTCGCCTTTTATGACAGGCCGCCCCCGGCCGCAGAGGTCAGTATTCTTTCTCCGCCCCTGCACGGATAAAAATTCGAGCCACCGGCGGTTCAGTGCTCGTGGCATTTGAAATCATATCAGAGTGTTTTGGTGGATATACCAGCGAGGTACTTGGTAGGTCAGTGGTATTAAACTCTGGCTGGCAGCTCACTTAATAGTAACTAGTTACCGTCGTCCAAGGACACCGCGATCTCGCTGCTGTCCCATAGGACTACAGGAACCTGGGTCACTAATGCCGGAACACAACACAAGGTTATTATGACACCAAACTTATAGACCTACGGTTGCCACTCAGACGTGAATGGCAACCGTATTTGGCGTATTGTATGAATCTCAAATCAAACAGCTCAGGATAGAGAGAAGTGGACATCGTTGGATGAGGCCTTTACCCAACCTGAGGACCTTGCTACTAATCAAACGTAGTGATATTAGAACCTAATAACAGTACCTAAATCTAGAAGCAATATAGCAGGATCAAATAAAGGTTTTTTTATTTTTATTTTATTTATTTATGTATGAATCTGAATGCTGAGCCCCTAAGGGGAGGGACGAAAGGGAAATGCTGCGGAGATGCGAATGCTGAGATGGATGTGTGGAGTTACGAAAATGGATATAATTAAAAATGAATATATCAGTGTGAAAGCAGTACCTGTGGTTGAAAAACTTAAAAGTAACAGACTAGCGTGGTTTGGCATTGTTTTGTGAAAGGAAGAATGTAACATAACAAGGGAAATGATAGAAATGAGAGTGAACGGATACAGAAGCAGAGGTAGACCAAAGAAAAGATGGATGGATTGCATAAAAGATGATATGGCGAAAAAGGGTGTGAACTTTGAGATGACGGCTAACAGAGGAGAGTGGAAGGAGACATGTTGTGCTGACCCCACATAGTTTGGGAGAAGGGCAGGAAGAAGATACTTTTCCTTTATAAATAAATACATATACATAAACACCCAGATGCGGGACGGGAATCGAACCCGTGACCTGCGTAAGCGTAACGAAGTGCGGAAGAAATATTACGCCACGGAGGTCGTAAATTCAAATTCAATTGAAAAAAAATACAATGAAAAACTTTCTTGCCGACCGTACACTTATCTTTGTCGAAAATATTCGGAATGCCATCGGGCCGAGGCGGGCGATGTTATCAGTGCAGGTTCGGATCCCGGACGAAGCCACCGGCTTATAGACGACTCTATTATATACTACTATACATAAGTAATAAACATGATGTATTAAAAACAGTTGGAACCGTTAATTTTTTTTCCTTCGTGCAGGGGCGGAGTAATAATACTGATCCCGGGACAGCCTGTCGTAAAAAGCGACAAAACAACCCAGGCTACGTGGTAGGGCCTGTCTGGATGGCAACCTTCGGTCTATAAGTATACCGCTATAATAACCTTGTGTTGTTTCGGCATCAGTGACCTAGGTTCCAGCACCTATGCGGACAGCAGCGTGTTGGCTTCGCAAACATCCATAGAAGACGGTAACTGATAACTGTTAAATGGGCCGTCAGCCTTTTAAACTAGTTTTTAATCGTGACTTCACGTGGAACTTGTTAAAGTAAATAATAGTACCTATATGTAATACAACGTGTATATATCGCTCCCTTAGTAATGTAAAGGCCTATTTCAAAAACACAAACTTTTGGGAAAACGCGTTTAAAGATTCGGGATTCTCGATATTTTTACTCTATTATTCATAATAATATCGTAATTTAAAGTGCTATAGCGCTGAATTTTTTTTTATATAAACTATGATAAACGTACTACAGTATTAACAGCTGAAACATTACAAAAAAAATTGATTCAAATACGTACCGGAGGAAGAGGCGGGCGCGCGAGAGGGTGGTGTGAAAGGGACAAAATTATTAGTATTTATTAAAAAATTAGCTTTTTTCTGTTTTTGTGAAAGCCAAGTGGTAGTGGTTTATATTAAGCCCATATAACGCAAAAAGTCAAAACCTCAAAATTTCGAGTTGTGCCCATATATTACTAAGGAAGCAATATTTATATAGTATCTATGTTTGCATAAATCACACTATGAAATAAACCTAGTAGGTTCGAATATAACGATATCATTTAGGCAATTTCTCGTATAATGTGCACATTATTACTACATACTTTTATTTTATTTTATTGATGCACAAATCAAATTACAACCAAAGAAATTATAAGTTTAGATATTCAACATAACAATCTGGATTGCAATTCAAAGCAGGTGCATACAGAAAAATTGTAACAACAAATGCCTAAAAACCTTGTGTGTATATATTGATACACACATAACACACACGCACTGACACATACTCACACACAAAGCACGCACACACACTCACACACATATATACTGTCGGTGAAAGAAAATACCATGAGGAAACCTGCATACCGAAATCACCAGTTCCCTATGGGGGGAACTCCGAGCCTTTAATCATTTTACTCAGTCGTTGACGATTTCCGTGGCGCAACGACTTTCGTACGTTGAAATCCCTCGAAGAACCGGTTCGATTCCCATCACACGTCTGGGTGTTTATATTATTGGCAGACAGGCTGACGTCCCGCTTAGAATTTAGCAGCTACCGTCGCTTAGGGGTGTTTGGAACGCCATTGCATTGCGAACACGCTGCTGTCCCATAAGGGCACAGGAATTGGGTCACTAATGCTGGAGCACAACAAAGGGTTATTATGGCTACATACTTAAGACCAAAGGTGGTCGCCATCCAGAAGAGCTTGGGGCTCTACCAGGTAGCTAGGGTTGTTTTATCATCTTTTACGACCGGCCGAACCCGGCCGCATTAGTTAGTATTATATTCTTACTCCGCAGCTGCACGGGTATTGTACATATAATATGTGTATTTATAAAAAAAAAACTATAAAAGTAGTATATCAGTAGTCCAGTATCCGCAGCACAAACGCTCTGCTGATTAATTTTGAATTAGACGACAGTATTTGAATTATCACTGTATATTTATGTATTTTAGTAAAATATTTATCAACAGTAATTTTAAAAACTTGCCATCTGACATAGCATGAAACCGCTATCCAACGCTAAAACGACGATAACTTTTCACGACCGATAATAATATAATAAATTCTATAAAAATTAAAAATTCCCAGAAACTTGATGTTGACTAAAAATAAACTAAAACCACGGACTCATGCAGCGCGTTTAAAAAACAAAACTGTCAAACTTACGTCAAAGTTTTGCATTAAAAAGTTTCGATTAATAAAAAAAAATGGCGATCGATCATTTATGATTGTCAGAAGTCGTGTTGATAATCATCTGATATTAGTTTATAATACTTCATGAGCCTGTTTTAAAAAATTGTTTTCAAGTAATTTTCGAAGTATAGTCCTAACCCGAACCAACTAATTCTCTGGTATAGAGAGAGGATGAAGTAAAGAGAACTTTTTTTATTGCTGCGGGACAGCAGACGGGCTGACGGCCCACTTGGAATTTAACAATAGCAGTTACCGTCGACTACGGGTGTTTGTAACGCCAACCCCTCAGGGGCGCTCCTCTGTCCGAGAAGTGCACGGGTGTGCGTAACCGAGGTGCCCGAGCATCCGTCGCCTCACTCCCCTCTCCATCCGAGGCGACAGAGTCCTACCTTTCTTCCCGTCTACCTCCTACATCCTTTCCAACTTAGCTCTCTGTTCGTGTCGTGGTCCCCGGTGGGATGGTTGCGAATACTGATTGGGGTCCCGGGTTCTGCCCTGGGCCCTGATTTGGTAGTCGAAACCATGCCTATTTGGACTGCGCCTGCACAGAAAGTGTTCCCGTGGCGGGAATCGCATCCTCGCTGTCGGTTGGTCTTGCTGGGCCGGCTGCGACGTGAGGCGACTCCCTGATTTTTCTGGAGTGTCGTCTGGTAGTTGTACCCACGCCTAACTAGCACGCGACGGGGATGCGAGTCCCGTCCGGAATTAGCCGCGGACCTGTCGCTCTAAGCCCTGGTTCTGTCCATGGTCGGGGGCGATCCTGGATGGACGGCCGTCGCCTCCTTTTGCGAGGCAGTATGTCTGCAAAGGAGGCGGCGGAGCGGGAGTGGGAATCCGCCACCGCACTCCCCTCCCGCCAACGCAGGCCGCGTCGTCGGCGCCGGAGGGCAGGCAGCGACCTCCGGCTGCCGTAGAAAGCACCCGCGGGCGGCTTCTCGGGGGAGGATCCGCCGCCCGCACTATTGCCGCGAGGGAGAGAGCCGCATGCTGTTCTGCGGCCCCCCTCTACTCCTAGTGTTATTACAGGAGAGCGCCGGGGGGACAAAACCCTTGCCCCCTGGCGCCAACACTTTAGAAGGGGCCCGCCTTTGGACAAAGGGCGGGCCGGCGCGGGCCCGTGCCACGAGATCGGCAGGCCATATATCCGTGGGCCCGGGCGTAGGCGATAGGAGAACAGCGGGGTTTTTAATGGGTAGTCAGATGGTCGAACATCTTTCCCGGAGCCCCACATATCCCTCGATCCCCCCGGGCCGGGGGAACCCGTCATGAGAGGGTTTTTCCTCCGAGACCAAAAAAGGGAAGCAGATAACCACTTATTCTGTGCAAACAAATATACTGTTAAAATTCACCCAGCGCCATCTGGTTTATCTAAAAATTTCATATCCAAAACATTCTATATCAAAATGTTCGAAGGAGTCAAAAACTTTGAATTTAGAATAAAGGCATTCGTGTATACAAAGATAAGAATCCAAACCACGGGGCGCTGGCTCGTATACGCGGCTAGCACGTGATGAGTTATTTTATTATCCAGAAGGGATATTAGGCATTATATTAAAAATTAATAAATAATAAAATAAAATATAAACAAATAAAAAAATACATACCCACAATTGACCTCGATAAATTTACTTAAAAAGTTATTTTTAAAATAAAAGTCACTTTTCAGGAATTTTTACAATGGCCTATCATTCTATATAATTTAAAATCACATGCATGTACATTTATGACTAAATATTTTTTTACCTCCACTGCTACAAAACAAGTGTTCTACGTACATTTATGACTATTTGAGAAACTAAATACTTTGAATATAGTTATGAGTTTTCACGGAAACTTTACAGACGGTAATCAGCTAACTTCATCATGTCGCTTTTGTCTGACAGTGTGCGCACGCGCCGTAAAAATTTTACACCCACAAAATGTTATTGTCATATTTTTCTAAACGCACCAAAAGCAGTATAACTTTAATTTAAAATTAGAATTACCAACATCGCTAACACTGTCATCCACGTAGTACTGGAACCGGGTCACTTATGGCGGAACACAAGGTTATTATGACGGTATATTTAAAGTCCAAGGGTGCTTGCTATCGACCCCCACCACGTATTGATTTTATTGTCGCCTACGACAGATCTCTGCACGGAGAAAAACCTGGGTCACTTATGCCGGAACATAATACAAGGTTATTATGGCGGCATATTTCTCTAAATGCTGCCATCTGGTCTCTACCAGGGGTGGTTGCAATCAAGAAGGGCTTGAGTTATATGCTGTGTTCCAGTTCCAGCCCTCTACACGAATGGCAGGCTGTTAGCAGTGCCCTTAGTGTCGCAAACATCCATAGGCGACGGTTCCTTATTATTAAGTGGGCCGTCAATCTGTCTGCCGTTTCACAGCCGTAAAAAATCGTGACTATTGAAAAATGCCTGAAATTAATGACATTAATAGGAAAAAAAAACCTTTTGCGCGCTTAAAATCCCATTGAAATGATAATAACACCATAAAATATTTCATGACTTTTTTCCATATAATTTTTATTCTATGGTTGATGATCATAGATCATTAATCATTTGAATTTAGAAGATCTATAGTCAATGGTCACCATGACTTTTGGTATTCGTTTTTTAAAATCATCAATAGAACGTTGTTATAGATGTCGTTAGTACTTATTTTTATTGTCAATACGCCATTTTGAATTACGTTATTATCCTAGTGATAGTCCCGGCTGCGTCCTAACTAGGTAAAGTCTGTCCTAATTTTTCTTCAGTGATTAACCTTTTGAGATGCAGGGGTTCCAGGCTTCCGGTAGTTTGTTGTTCAGTGAAGGCAGATTTATTCCTTGGAGTTCTTCTTGGTGGTAGTGTTTCAATAAGTCAGATCCAGTATTCTATGATTTATTGGGCATTATGTGGTGTATATGTTTGTGATAATCCATACTAATATTATAAATGCGAAAGTAACTCTGTCTGTCTGTCTGTCTGTTCCTCTTTCACGCCTAAACGGCTGAACGGATTTTGATGAAATTTGGTATGGTGATAGATGATAACCTAGAAATGGTCATAGGCTATAAATAATCACGCCATCGTTCTTAGGGGGTAGGCAGTAGGCAGATAACTAAATTGAGTTAGTGATTTTTTGTGCTTATCCGGTATCTATGAGAATCGGCCAACATCTATTTTTCATCCCCCTAAATGTTAGGGGTAGTCCACCCCTAAATTTTATTTTTTATTTTTTGACATTTTATTATTTTTATGGCAGAACAACGTTTGCCGGGTCAGCTAGTCGTTCATAAAACAATGGTAAGTTAATACTAAAGAATGTAAATGTGTGATCGAGATAGAAGATATGTGCGTATCGTGTCGCGCTCTGTATACACAAATTAGTGCGGCTTTGTGCGCTCGCCGCATTTATCGCGCTTGCCTGGAAGAGTGAAGACAAAACCTGGTACTGCTACAAACCAGCATAAATCTGCATTCTGCAACCCGGGGGAATTTCTGCCAAATTGGGGAAATATGTTATAAGTACTTTAAAATCATTTATAAATAAACAAACTAATAATTTCAAACAATAGATATATACATGTATATAAGACATATAGGGTCGGTTTATTTAATACTAACTGACCCGACAAACGTTTTTCTGCCATATACAAAAACAATAAATAGCATATGTCCCTTAGAGTATACACCAGCTGGAAGACCGAGCTTTGCTCGGTATTTTTTTTTATAAATTGTGTTTTTTGGAAATTAACAATTGATTTTCTTAGTCTAACCTCAAAGCAAGCACTCATTGACTTCGTGTTACTTAACAACGCCATCTGCTGGAATAGCTTTAGTGTTTTTGTGTCGTTAAAGCAATTTAAAAAAATAGTATTATTATTCGCCGATAGATGTCAGAAAGAGTAATTTTTCAGTTAAATTGGGACTACTCAAACGCCACCTTTTTGTTATTTTTCTTCCAATAAAAAAAATCGAATAAAATGACATTTTCTAGAAATGATTCCTAGCTAGATCGATTTATCGCCCCCGAAACCCCCCGCATACTAAATTTCATGAAAATTGTTGGAGCCGATTCCGAGATTCCAATTATATAAGTATATATACAAGAATTGCTCGTTTAAAGATATAAGATAGCAAGCTTGCTTATCTATACTCTAAGTTATGTCCTACTACAATGTCCAATCTTTATACCGAAATTCATAAAAATTGGTTCAGCGGTTTAGGTGTGAAAAGTCACAGGTTTCAATCTTACGATGACATGCATCGCTTAGGTTATTTTTTGTATGTGCGTACCGAGTTTACCGGTATATGTAACCCGCCAAGCCTTGGATACGGCGGGTATAATGACCGTTTTCTTTAGAGTCAAGCCCAACTATGAGACGTAATGGGAGAATGAGATGAGTGATTACTCATCAAAACTGTAATACTCGATGCTACACCTCAAAATGACAAAATTATAAAGCCCAAAGGTGTTAATAAGACCGCTTACATGGTAAATTCCAAATCATTGGTAATAAAGCCAATTCATTCACTATCCAATTCGCAATGTCATGGATTTTAATAATACAAATAACAATATTTTGACGTATTTCCGTTTGTACAAGACAAACACAAAAATTATACTAGTATAATAATAAATATAATAAATGTAAAATAAATTTGGTAAAACTTTTTTATAAAATACTAGCTGACCCGGCAAACGTTGTTCTGCCATATTATAAATAATAAAATGTCAAAAAATAAAAAAAAAAATTTTGGGGGTGGGTCACCCCTAACATTTAGGGGGATGAAAAATAGATGTTGGCCGATTCTCAGACCTACTCAATGTGCTCACAAAATTTCATGAGAATCGGTCAAGCCGTTTCGGAGGAGTATGGCAACGAAAACTGTGACACGAGAATTTTATATATTAGATAATTAACATACGTTAAGGTTACACTACGGGTGTTTGCAATGCCAGTGGCATCGCGAACACGAGGCTGCCCCATAAGAGTACAGGAGCTTAGGTGTTTGGGTCAGTAATACGGGAACACAACACAAAGTTATTATGGCGGCATAATTAAGACCAAAGGTGGTCGCCATCCAGGCGGGCTTGGGGCCCTCCCATGTAGAAATTTATTTAAATACAGCTCGAAAAAGCGCTAGATTTCCTTTAGAGGATATCGACTATGGAATAAGAACTAAGCCCCAACCTCTCCTCCCTAATCAAGTGTGGTATTGAACCCTCCCCTGAACCCGTGGCTGAACGGGTCACGTAGCATGGTTTAATCAAACACGCTTTAAAATCAAATTAAAACTTGAAACGTTTAAAAACGGGAATATCAATGACATGAGATTATGTACAACAAAATTCCTACAAGGCTCGGAACGTAAAAAAAGAACTACTGGACCGATTTGAACAAAAACGACAAAAACCGGGACTAATGTGGCGTGATGGCTTAATTTTTTGCTTGGGTTCTGTATGTGATTTTAACACTTTATAAAATATTTATTAACCATTTTGTTTAGGGAACATACGTATAATATGCAACCCGTTCAGGGTAAGGATTTAAAACACCACGCTTGATCCCATGGGATATTTTGTATTGCTGAGGAACAGCAGACAGTAGTGATGGAATAATTAGCATTCGCATTCATGTAGTTGCGAAATTTTGTGAAATGAAAAATGTATTCATTGCTTCATAAGTTAATAATATGCTGTACGGATGCACTGGCAACGTGCGCTCTCTTTCGCACTCACGGGAAGTCGGGAATACTAAATCTATTTGTTTCACATGAACCTACCTTCTAACTCGTTAGCAATATAGCAGCTAATGCGAATAATGAGGTTATCCAAGGCAATTACTATCTTATTGTCTATAATTTTCTTAAATTTAGGGGCGTTTAGCGAATGAATTGTGAATGTATAAGTTATGATTGTTTATTAATAATAATATGTGGTACGTGCGGTGCGTAGCGCGCGACATATTGTGTCAAAGCATCTAACTTTATTAGTGATAGTGAGTTTAGTTTACGTAAATACGTACCTATTCGTATGCTTATTTAATGTAGATACATAAAATAGATAATAGTGTGAACTCGTTGCCTACCACTAAATTATATTAACAAAATTAACTAATTTAGAATTATTAATGTTCATATTAGCAATTAGCATGATAAGACTAAATAATTCGCATGCTATTGGAATTAATGCAAATTCGCATTAATTACCATCACTAGCGGACAGGCTGGCGGCCAACTTGATAGTAAGCAGTAATCATCGCTCGGCACCGCAAACACGCTGCTGTCCCACAGGGGTATAGGAATCTGGGCCATTAATGCAGGAACACAACTGTTATTATGGCGATACTTATAGACCATCCAGACGGGCTTGGAGGCTACACAGCCAGAGCTTAGTACTCCTACACCGCCCCTGCACGGAGAGAACAGAGGTTTAGGTTTTCGTCACATAATCGATATCTAAAGAATCTCGCGCTTTTTTCGAGCTATATTTAAATATAGCGCACATCGTTTAGTTTTTACTTGTAACTGTATGCATGCGCTTTTGGCGCTACGCGAAAAGCGCTGTATTAATAAAGACAAGTATGAGCCAATTTTTTTTTAACTTTCTCTTTTTGAAGTGAAACTTCTTTGCGCGCATGAGGGTAAAATTTTTACGGATAAAACGCAATATTAGCGTCACGAAGATGTGAAACGTTTTTTTTGCTCCAATAATACTAACCTTATTAATAATGTCTTATGGCTTATTCTATAATATAATTGTTAAATGATTGCATTACTTATACATATCTATTCGAATTGCGACTTTATTGCAATAAAATTCAGTTGAGTTTTGTTTAATAAGATATAAAATAATAACATTTCATAAATTCTCTTTTCTAAATGTATTAGAAGATTTAAAAATTAATTTGCCAAAGAAATTTCACTTCTGACATATGTGTACTTTGTACGCATGCACTTTTTTATTGCTGTAGGACAGCAGACAGAGGTTAGTATTCTTTCTCCACCCCTGCACGTATAAAACGTTTGCAAAAAATGATTGAAAACCGTATTTAATGTTCCGAATTGTGAATTTAAACCATTCTAGTATTCTGAATACACAAATTTCATCAAAATCATTCTAGTTGTTTAAGAGGTTAGTCACATAAGAAGAATCCTTAATAATATCATATAAATTATATATAAATATGAAAGTTTGTATGTATAGATCTATGGATGTCTGTTACTCTTTCACGCAAAAAACTACTAAATGGATTTTAATGAAACTTTACAATATTATAGCTTATACATCAGAATAACACATAGTTTATAATTTATAAAGATATTGTGTGAATTGTCCAAAATATAACGATAAGTGTCAAGTAAATAGGGAAAAATTCTGTATCTGCGAGTTATTCTGGCGTACGGTGCAAAAACCGTTAGAGTTATACGTATACAAAGTATAATTGAAATATTTATCTTAAATAGTCCTACAAAAAAGCCCGGGACAGCATATATCTATCTTTTATGTGTAAGCCATTATCGTCAAAATAGTGAATCATACAATAAAAATTTATAATTTATTTCTAACGCACAGTTGGTAGTAACAATTCTTCTTATCTTCTACTAATCTAAATGTGGAAAACTTACTCCATTCGAGATTGATAAAGTGACGAATTTCCGTTTTCATGTTAATTTGTGCTTCACTTGATTTTAGCCCTATTAATTCGTTTTGTTCGGCTTAAGTTTTGCCCGCATTTAACACATGTAGGTGATACGAAGATCACCGGGTATATATATGCAGATTTGTACTGCTGCCGCTTTCTAAGTTATGTAAAGGAACCCTAAATTTTTAATAAAAAGACCCCAAAGCCCGCTCGCTATGAGTCTATACACAAAGAGGCTCGTTAGTTATGTTTGGGACACTCTTGGAGATATCAATACCTCCAGAGATCTTAATCACTATAACAATGTATATTCCGATGCAAATAAACGCGAAAGCTTTGCGAATATTTATTTAAATCTATTATACATCTATACAAATAAATAAAATTGGAGGGTCTGTTTGTAATATTAAAATAACCGCTTTTTACTAAGTGCATTGGGATGTATACACGGTACATATATCAAAACCACATTTTTTACAATTTTTGTCTGTCTGTCTGTTTGTTCCGGCTAATCTCTGAAATGGCTGCACCGATTTTGATGGGACTTTCACTGGCACATAGCTGATGTATCAAGGAGTAACTTAGGCTATTTTTATTTTAGAAAAAAAATAGGTTTTGTTAAAAATATTAAGTTTCGGAAATTTAGAGTCCAATTTAAGTTGACCTCAGATTTATATCATCATTCATATGAAATAGGGTTCAGCTTAGGCTGGACACTGTAGGTTTTATTTCTAATTTAAGTAGATCTTACATATCCAAAAAATGCTGCCCAAAATCACTATTCCACGCGGACGGAGTCGCGGGCACAGCTAGTAAATAAATATATTGGGACAATTCACACAACGCCCAAACAATCTCAAAGTAAATAATAGCACATGTATAATGAGTACTAGACAGTTAATAAATTAACCAAAATGATATTGATATGTTAATAAAAAATCCTATAAAGTAGAAAAATATTGTACAAATTAGTTAAAAATCTAATTAGTTTAATTTTATCCGTGCAGGGGCGGAGAAAGAATACTAACCTCTGCGGCCGGGGTCGGCCTGTCGTGAAAGGCGACAAAACAACCCATCCCAGCTACGTGGTAGGGTCCCAAGCCCGTCTGTGTGGCGATCACCTTTGGTCTTAAGTATGCCGCCATAATAACCTTGTGTTGTGTTCCGGCATTAGTGACCCAAGTTCCTGTACCCTTATGGGTCAGCAGCGTGTTCGCGATGCCACTGGCGTTGCAAACACCCATAGGCGACGGTAACTACTTACTGTTAAGTGTACCGTCAGCCTGTCTGCTGTTCCTCAGCAATATAAAAGAAACCGAACAAAGCTAGTCCGTAAACTAGCAAAAGAAGTAAGAAATTACTTACCTATAACGACTCACTAAGTAAATTATATGATTGCCCTATTTCTGGCCGTCACAAAAATTCCCAGAAGCTTAATCATCAAACAAAAAACAAACCGCCCACGGAGGTATTATCAACTCACAAAAAACCCGATCCCAAGAGGCGTGTCTTGTACGCCCATAAAACAATATACAAACACGGAGCTGCTAATTGAATTATTATTACTAACTGAATAATTGGGGGTTACTAACAACTCTATATGATTATCTTGTTTGTTGGTTTAGGACTTTTTTCTGGTACTTTTGAAAGCTTATTGCATTTTTTTAGACGTTTCATGTTTTGTTGGTAGATTAGCCAATACCGTATTAATACCACGCTGTTTCCGGTTCCGCTCGGAGCCTGTTCGGTATTGTCGTATGAAAAACAGTGCCCTCAATCCTGGGGGATCATGGGGTTTGTGGAATTCCAGAAAAGTCAGATGACATCCGAATACCTATTACAAAACCCCACTGTTCTCTTACCGCTTACCGCCTAGGCCCACGGATAAATTGACCCACCGGATCGTATAGCCCAGACCGGCGCTGGCCCGCCTCTTGAATCAAGGCAGGCTGCTTCCACGGTTTGCGCCAGAGGTTACTAAGCACCTTCAGGCTACGCAAGCGAATTCATGCCTCTTGGTTGAATAACGAGGTCAAAATATTTGTTTCAACTTTGTACTGGTCTGTATGCAATACTGTATTCATTTGGTACAGGGGACTGGACGGGGGGAAAAAATTATGAGACAAATTTAAGCTCCAATTTCCTTACGCGGTAGCGTGTTAGTGGTGCCACTGGCGTCACAAACATCCATAGTTAATGGTAACTGCTAACTATTAGGTAGCCCGTCAGCCTGTCTGCTGTTCTATAGCAATAAACAGGGTGAATAAATTTTTACGCCTGCATCTAACTGCACAGCAAAAGAAAATCAAATTGATGCGCTGTGACTGCTAAAAATTCTTATAACGCTAGGAATGAAGGAGAGTGACGCTGTACTTCTCGTTAAATGATATATAGATATAAATAGACGATGAATATTCTTAAATAACAAATAATGTATCTATTGTTACAGAGTCCTTTAAAGATGACATCAATATAAAATCAACGAAAACAAAATGGCAGCTACAGAAACAAATAATAGCACAGCTCATGGCATCAACTTCAAAACAGAAGAGAATTTGGAAAGAATAAAGAAGATAAACTGCATATATACTAGAGACATGTTTAGAAGAAGAAGAGATTATGTATATACGTATTGTATTTTAAGTGTTGTAGCTAGTTTCCTTTTAGGACTTTTTGTAGGTGTGATGATTGTGAGAAATAATATAAGGCATGTGGATGTAGATAGACATAAATTAGTAAATAAAAGTAATATTAATGTTGTAAATAAAGAATTTAATAAAGTCTCATTTAAAGTTAATTCTATCAAAGATACATATCCTAAAAGTTTAACAAAAGAAATGAAAGAGATATTAAAAGATAAAAAAGATAATAAAGTTGTGTTTGATAAATATATTCCTAATGAATTGACTGTGGTGTATTATAATATATTTTGGGGTCCTCAGGTAGAAAATTCAATGCCTCAAGGCTATGGAGATGACATGACTGATATTTGGGAACATTACATAGATGAAGCAGAAGTTGTGAAAATGGAAATAGGTTGCGGTAGAATGCAAAATAGATTAGTAACATTCAAAGATGGTTTACAAGCCTGTGTTAGGTACAGACAAAATACAGATCAAATACAGGGTGAGATATTCAGTTTTTACGTGGGTAGATTACTAAATTTAACAAATCTGGCTCCATCTGTTATTAAAGTTGTTGATGTTAATGATAAATTGTGGAGGAATGTTGTCAATGATATCGGTAGTGCGCAGTGGAATTCGAATAGAGCGGTCGTTATAACTCAGTATATACCATCGCTAGAATCTGCTTCGATTCCCGAAATATTCAAACCTTCCAACCGGCATTTGAATAAATATGACATATATAACTTATTATCGAAAGAAAACGATAATATTACCAAATCATTGTTAGATAAACTTAGAAATGTTAAAAAAGATACAAAAAGAGTTGCAAATTTCGATCATTTGGATATGAAATTGAGTAAAAATTTAGTGAAATTGTTGTTAGAGCTAGCTCAATGGTCAGATTTGATTATATTTGATTATTTAACAGCAAATTTGGATAGGATAGTGAATAATTTATTCAATTATCAATGGAATGTGAATATCATGGATGGCCCGGCTCACAATTTAGCAAAGAAAATGGATAGTGGATTGCTTTTATTCCTTGATAACGAATCCGGTTTACTTCACGGATATAGATTGTTAAAGAAATATAACGTTTATCACAGTCTCATGTTAGATAACTTATGTGTATTTAGAAGAAAAACTGTTGAAGCTTTAAAAGCTTTGTACAATTCCCAATCTGTTGGAGCAAAATTGCTAGATGTGTTTCATAGGAAAAATAATGCAGTTATAAGAGATGTCCTGCCAGGTCTTCCTGAGAAGAATGGTAAAATATTGCATGAAAGGATTGGTAGAGTTCTTAATCAGATAGAAAAGTGTGAGGAGTCGTTCAGATAGGTAATTATTTAAAAGACCTAAAAGGGTCATTGTAGAGGATAGTCCGAATGAATTGAAAAGGTCATAGTGTATTTAAATAATTATCTACGCCTAGAAGAGTTCGTTCTTTTGATAACATTAGTTAGAACTCTGTCATTCAAAAGAGCCAAATATCGATAATACTTAATTGAAATTTAATCAAAGAGCCATACTTCTAACATATGCTTTGCTTTATTAAGAGACATTATTATGGAAATAATTATAGATAATAAGTAATGTTCCGTGCCTGGACTTCGAACACTTCGCGGAATAGAAGAGCTGTAGCCGAGGAGTCACAGAGCCGCACGGGTTGTCGACCACTGAGCTAGAATATCATGTATCGTGCTATTCATCTTAACTGCATGTTAATTTTTGAGCTGTGTTGATAACAAACGAGCATTTTTGATACCAAATAATTTATGTAATTATATTAATATTAAGTAATTATTTGATTTTTAATATGTGACGCCATATCATTTTTTTATTGCTCTAGGATAGCAGACAGGCTGACGGCCCGCTTAGAACTTAACAGTTACCGTCGTCTATGGGTGTTTGCAACGCCAGTGGCATCGCGAATATGCTGCTGTCTCATAAGGGTACAGCGACTTGGGTCACTAATGTCGGAACACAACACAAGGTTATTATGGCGGCATACTTAAGACCAAATGTGGTCGCCAGTGCCATCCAGACGGGCTTGAGGTCCTACCACGTAGCTACGGTGGGTTGTTTTATCGCCTTTTACGACAGGCCGACCCCAGCCGCAGAGGTTAGTATCTTTCTCCGCTCCTGCACGGATAAACGAAAATTGGATACGCTTTTTGTGTATCCACTCTCATTTTTAGAATTATTCTTGTTATATGTATTCTTCTCTTGTAAGAATCTTCTAGGCAGATAATTAAAGGCTGGAAGTTAATATTCTCTTACTGGTGACATTCGAATAGATTCTTTCAAATAGTTAGTGGTCTATACCTACAAGATTAGGGAAACGACTTCTTAACTGGTTCCTGGTAAATCATCATTGATAAGTGGGCCGCCAGCATATCTGTTCATGATTTCGTGCAATTCTCAATTCTGCACTCCTCTCCTTCTTACACAACCACAATCCATATAAATGTAAAGAAATCATTGTAAAATCATTGTCATATTGTAAACTTATTGTAATATATATTTAAATACTGTAAATACGTGTAAATAAATTGTAAAAAACGCTTATTACTTTAATGTAATGTTAAAAAATGGTATTAGCAATAAAAATATCAAAGTATATTTTTTGTTTTATTCATATAAACGCAACCTTCGCATTTTTTTCTTGGTTTACGTCATATTTGTTGTTATTGGCCGACCCTCACGAGTCAAAACTTTGATCTACACAGAAAAATCAATAACTAAATATTAGGTCTTTACCTATGAAATTGCCGTTTTGTATGAAAAATTTAAACGAATTTTTTTCATGTATTTTTTACTAGCTGACCCGGCAAACGTTGTTCTGCCATATTATAAATAATAAAATGTCAAAAAATTAAAAAAAAATTTTTTGGGGGTGGGTCACCCCTAACATTTAGGGGGATGAAAAATAGATGTTGGCCGATTCTCATAGATACCGGATAAGCACAAAAATCACTAACTCAATTTAGTTATCTGCCTACTGCCTACCCCCTAAGAACGATGGCGTGATTATTTATAGCCTATGACCATTTCTAGGTTATCATCTATCACCATACCAAATTTCATCAAAATCCGTTCAGCCGTTTAGGCGTGAAAGAGGAACAGACAGACAGACAGAGTTACTTTCGCATTTATAATATTAGTATGGATTTGTATTAATCGAAGTAATCACCCATGCAATCAATGCATCTTTGCCAACGCAGTGGCAGTTTATTAATGCCCTACTTAAAGAAATCAGCTGGACGGGAGGCAACAAATTCTTCAAAGGCATTTTGTACTGCCTCTCGGGTATTGAATTTTTTTCCCGCCAAGGAGTTATCCAAATTCTGGAAAAAGTAGTAGTCTGTAGGCGCAAGGTCTGGTGAGTAGGGCGGATGACGGAGAACTTCCAACCCCAGTTATTGCAACTTGGAGACCGTCTGATGTGCAGTATCAGGTCGCGCGTTGTCGTGCAGGAGCAGCGGAGACGAGCGATTGACCAATGCTTGTTGGAGATGTGCCAGCTTCTCCATCATTGTGTTCAGTTCTTCACAGTACACATCTGCAGTAATGTTCACCTCGTTTGGTAAGAAGCTGTGATGAATCACACCGGCGCTAGACCACCAAACAGTGACCATCACTTTTCTAGGGGTAAGTTTTCGTTTAGGGCATTGTTTAGGTGCTGAACCAGGATCCAACTAACTTGCTGAGCACTTGCGGTTATCAAACAGAGTCCATTTTTCATCGCAGGTAACAATGCGGTTCAAAATTCCTTCATTTGTGTGTCTGTTGAGCAGTGCAAGGCACGTCTCGACGCGTACTTCGCGCTGGCGATCATTGATTCGTAGGGCACCCATTTGTCAAGCTTTTTTACCTTGCCAATTTGACGCAAATGGATCAATATTGTTTTGACGCTAATGTCGAAAACGGCTGCTAATTCAGCCGTAGATTGTGTATCATCAGCTTCCACAATCGCCTTTAATTCGTCATTGTCGACCAAAGTCTTCGGACGACCGCGAGCTTCATTTTTCAGGTCGAAATTCCCAGAACGGAAGCGAGCAAACTAATAACAGGTGGTGCGTTGGTTTGTAGTGTTAGCTCCGTAAACGTCGTTGATGTTGCGTGCCGCTTGTGCCGCGTTGCTGCCACGACGGTACTCATATTCCATAATTACTCGAATTTTTAACGTATCCATGATGACGAAAAAGATTGAAATGCGATGAAAATGTAACACTAATCTATAAACAAATGACTACTTTTGGGAAAAGAATTCCATGTTTTTAAAATAAAATTAATTTGAAATTAGAATTCTTAGCCAAACAAAACTTATTTTGATTTGAAATGGCCAGTACTGCAGAGCGGCAATTTCATAGGTAAAGACCTATTTATTATACTAGGAGAATTTACAGTGTTCTCTGATTATAAAGTAGCAGATCACTTGTAATATGGGTATTAGACAACTGATTCCGTCCGCGTGGAAGTGACTTTGGGCCGCATTTTTTGGATATATCTTATGGTATATTTTAGATTACAAACCTTATATACCCTAAAATATAAATAAATGAAATATGCAAACAGTCAGTGTTATCGAATGCAACTGTTACGCCATGCGCTTCCGGAATACGTGCGTTCGAACCTACAAAACCAGCCTAAGCTAAACCCTATTTCATATGATTGATGATATAAATCTGAGGTCAACTTAAATTAGAATTTTTTTTTTATTGCTGTAGAACAGCAGACAGGCTGACGGTCCGCTTAGAATTTAGCAGTTACCGTCGCCTATGGGTGTTTGCAACGCCAGTGGCATCGCGAACACGCTGCTGTCCCATAAGGGTACAGGAACTTGGGTCACTAATGCCGGAACACAACACAAGGTTATTATGGCGGCATACTTAAGACCGAAGGTGGTCGCCATCCAGACGGGCTTGAGGCCCTACCACGTAGCTAGGGTGGGTTGTTTTGTCGGCTTTTACGACAGGCCGACCCCGGCCGCAGAGGTTAGTATTCTTTCTCCGCCCCTGCACGGATAAAAATATAACCTACAATGTCCAGCCTAAGCTGAACCCTATTTTATATGATTGATGATATAAATCTGAGATCAACTTAAATTGTAAAAATAAATCCGAAACTGACTTCGATCACTAGTACTATATGTGATCGAAGGAAACTGATCACTTTTAATTAAAACCATTTTTTTTTTGTAAAATAAAAATAGCATATCGCACTAGTACAATGTCTGAAATGTATTTTTAGTGATTTGTACAGGAGAGCTATTTTAAGATTTTTTTACATTCAATACCGTATTCTTCTGCTATATATTAGTTGAATATATATTCTATACAAATAAATAAAATTGGAGGGTCTGTTTGTAATATTAAAATAACCGCTTTTTACTAAGTTCATTCGGACGTATACACGGTACATATACCAAAACAACATTTTTTATAATTTTTGTCTGTCTGTCTGTTTGTTCCGGCTAATCTCTGAAACGGCTGCACCGATTTTGACGGGACTTTCACTGGCAGATAGCTGATGTATCAAGGAGTAACTTAGGCTATTTTTATTTTAGAAAACACTAATAGTTTTTGTTAAAAATGATCAGGTTTCGGAATTTAATTGTCCAATTTAAGTTGACCTCAGATTTATATCATCAATCATACGAAATAGGGTTCAGCATAGGCTGGATTTTGCAGGTTGAATTTCGAATTTAAGTTAACCTCAGATTTATGTCATCAATCATATGAAATAGGGTTTAGCTTAGGCTGGACTTAGTAGGTTTGAACGTACGTATTCCGGAGGCGCATGGCGTAACAGTTGTATTCGATAATACTGACCGTTTGCATATTTCATTTATATTTTAGGGTTTATGGGGTTTGTAAACTAAAATAAACCATAAGATATATCTAAAAAATTCTGCCCAGTCACTATTCCACGTGGACGGAGTCACGGGCACAGCTAGTTAAGAATAATAATTAACAATGATGATTTCAAAATAATATATAGCAGAAGAATACGGTATTGAACTTAAAAAAATCTTAACATGGCTCTCCTATAAAATCACTAAAAGTACATTTAAGACCTTGTACTTCCCAAGTTGCGATATGTTACTCCTTGTTACATCAGCTCTCTGCCGGTGAAAGTCCCGTCAAAATCAGTCCAGCCGTTTCAGAGATTACCCGGAACAAACAGACAGACTGACAAAAATTGTAAATTTTTTTGTTTTGGTATATGTACCGCGTGTATACATCCAAATGCACTTAGTAAAAAGCGGTTATTTTAATATTACAAACAGACCCTCCAATTTTATTTATTTGTATGTCTTGTTTAAATAAGCTTTTTTTATTGCTGTAGGACAGCAGACAGGCTGACGGCCCACTTGGAATTTAGCAGTTACCGTCGCCTATGGGTGTTTGCAACGCCAGTGGCATCGCGAATACACTGCTGCCCCTTAAGGGTACAGGGGCTTGGGTCACTAACGCCGGAACACAACACAAAGTTATTATGGAGGCATACTTAAGGCCAAAGGTGGTCGCCATCCAGACGGGCTTCGGGCCCTACGTAGCTAGGGTGGGTTGTTTTGTCGCCTTTTACGACAGGCCGACCCCGGCCGAAGAGGTCAGTATTCTTTCTCTACCCCTGCACGGATAAATAAAGCTGGGGAATATTTTTCAACAGGTGGCAGCACTGTACCAGGCCGTGACTCGTCACCATGTTCTTGGAACCTTAACCCAAAAAACCTCGAAGAAGGATTTACCGGATACTTTCCTAAAATATATATAATTTTTATGAAGATATTAATTTTTAATTAAATCTCCGCAACGGATTTCTGCGGGGGTCACGAGTTCAACTCCCGCCTTGCGTCTGGATTTTTGTGTATAATAATTTATTTATTTACAAAAGTATAGAAAGAGAAATAAAAGAAAAGTAAGTGATATATTTCTTGTTAGCTGACCCCGTAAACGTTGTTCTGCCATATAAATTAAAAAAGTAACAAATGTACTCCTCCAAGGTCCAATCTATTTCTATATCAAATTCATCGAAATTTGGTTCAGGACAGACATAATTACTTATATATTTATAATATTAGTATGGATATACTTTTTACATAAATAAGGCCCGCTCTGCGATCCTGCATAGACAGGACACGTGGCATCTTGACGTTTCGCCTGACGCAGGTCCTCTCGGGTCATGGATGTTTCGGGAGGTATCTGTGTCGAATAGGGAAGGACATAACGCCAGGATACCATCATCGTGCTACCGGTGACGAAGATACGGCGCAGATACTCTCCAGGATTGCTCTGCGTGGGATAGTCAGCGCCGGGACCTCGTTGTCGTAACTAGATCGGACCTTTCGCTCCCGGCTGTCATATGGTCGGGGGCCCTACCAAGACATCAAGAGGGGGCAAGAGTACCTGCCTGCACAATGTGAGGTGAGGTGTGTGGGAGTTCCGCGCACTCGCCCATCCTACATGGGAAGAAGAAGCTGGAGGTGTTAATGGCCTCTGGCGATCGGAGCTTATGTTCCTCTGGTACGTTGAGTCCCGTGCCCACTACGGGTCGACGCTGTGCGGTGTGGCGGTAGTCGGTTCGCGCCATTTCCCGGCATCCCGTACATAAGCGAACAGAGTAGGAGCCTGGGGGTGTTTTTTAGTAAGTAGACAACACTGCTCCTACGAGTCCCACACAAGCCTGCCGTGGCCCCACACTGCAGGTAGTGCGTAAGAGCATTTTTCCACCTCAGGAATAAAAAAAAGGTTCTGACGGGAATTTAACCCGTAACCGAGGTAGGTATTTCTGGAAAAACCGTCACGGAGCAGGTCGGATATTACCGGAATCACTAGCAACTGTGACGTATGCAGTGACGATATGAAGTAGTAAAAGGACATCTGGAACAAATGAAGAGAGTACATAAGAAATAAATTCCATCAGAAATTATCCCTGAATGACACGCCTTTTTTGAAAAATCCTATATCGTACTGCGACGGGAAATCCTTAGCCGGAAGTTTATTAAAAATCTGGAGAGTAATAAGAATGTTCTTGAGAACCGTCTCGTACAGGAGAGAAGAGACTCCAGGCAAGGGAGATGAATAGCCAGCCGATGGTGGGTAGGGTGATGGTGGGAAGACGACGAAGGTACCATTATATTATAATTAATTTCTCAGAACACTCCTCGTTGTACAGGTGTTAAAATACGTAAAGAAAAGCAGTATCTCCGAAGGTCTAGACCGTCTGTGAGTGATATTCGACAACACGAATTGCGCGCTGTTGGATGGAGTCTAGGGGAGCTGACAGGCAAGTGCTTTAGGCCATAGATGTGAGACTCCATGTGCAGTTGCACACCCAGCCTTTTGGAGGCAACTTAGGTAACAGAAAAGAGTTTTCTAGGAGAAAGAGGATAAGTTCACGTCGGATAATCAAGAGCCCCTAAAAATGTCCGGAATAGATAAAAAAATAAAATGATCCTCAAAAAATAATCTAATATATAAAATTCTCGTGTCACAGTTTTCGTTGCCATACTCCTCCGAAACGGCTTGACCGATTCTCATGAAATTTTGTGAGCATATTGAGTAGGTCTGAGAATCGGCCAACATCTATTTTTCATCCCCCTAAATGTTAGGGGTGACCCACCCCCAAGTTTTTTTTTAATTTTTTGACATTTTATGATTTATATGGCAGAACAACGTTAGTCAGCTAGTATAATATAATTATTACGTTTACCCTCATTATCTTAATTAAAGCTTCGTAAGTAAGCACGAATCGCATACTAACTGTGACCTTACCAAGGCTCTTATATCCTTTGGCCCTGTGGTCCGAGTCTAGCCAGTCACTTAGGTAGTCGCAAAAAGCAATAAACTCTGGCATTCAGCGCCATCTAGTCTTAAGGTAAACAGAGCGTTTGTGTTATGGATACTAGACTGATATACTTATACCTACCATATACACTGATAGTCCATAATACTTATAGACGACTTCCGTGGCATAACGGTTAACGCACGATTCCCATCTCGCGTCTAGGTGTTCTAAAACAAGTGCTTTGAGGCTGAATTGTCCCGACATATTCACACTTTCTTTTGTCCGTGACATTGCGGATAAATTGCAGGTGTCGCCTTCGCCGGTATGGCCACGTTTTACGGCAACCGGCTACTTACGTAGGGAACAAATGTCTGGCCATGCCGCCACCGCCGGGCCCTGGCAGGAGGAGTAGACCCAAAAAGTGCTGGCTTGACGTCGTAAGGGTTCAGTGATATGCGTGCCAGGTTGATATGCGTGCCAATGGACTGACCACCAGAGATGCCGAATATCGTGTGAAGTGGAGAACAAAAAGTCGGAAAGTGGACCGCGGGCACCGAATTAGATGATGATGATTTACACTTTCTTTTGTAAATAAATACATATTATACAAAACTCAGTTTTGAGACGAGCTGGTGATCATTCAGCAGACTTGGAGCTCCACCACCTAGTTGGGGTTATTTTGTCGCCTTTTAGGACAGGTCCGCGGCCGTAGGGGTCAGTTTTTTCAATTCATGCTCCGCACGAGGATCCTATGGACTTAAACTAAATGTTTAGAAAAATGTAATGTTTCTACATATACGCTTTTACGAAATGCACTTAAGTGAGCGAGTTCGTTGTCCGATTACTGAAATATTTATGTCAAGTCCGTTCCAGAGGCTCGAAGAATGGTTCCGTACATATTTTTAAACATTATAAATAATGAGCAAAAGTCATAGCGCCATCTACACTAATAAACAGCAGCATTCTTGTGTTTTGGGTACTAGATAAATGATGGATTTATATACTTTTGTTTTATATATATATATATATATATATATATATATATATATATATATATATATATATATATATATATATATATATATATATATATATATATAAACCTAATTTTGTTTATTGCTTTAGGAAAGCAGACAGGCTGACGGCCTTAGAATTTAGCAGTTACCATCGCCTATGAGTGTTTGCAACGGCAGTGGCATCGCGAACATGCTGCTGTCCCATAAGGGTACAGGAATTCGGGTCACTAATGCCGGAACACAACACAAGGTTATTATGGCGGCATACTTAACACCAAAGGTGGTCGCCATCCAGACGGGCTTGAAGCCCTACCACGTAGCTATGGTGGGTTGTTTTGTCGCCTTTTACGACAGGCCGAACCCAGCCGTAGAGGTTAGTATTCTTTCTCCGCCCCTGCACGGATACCTCTTTAACAGTAATGTGAAAATTGTGAAAAAATATATGTACTTTCGAGCTCAAGATGTACAGAACTGAGCGTCGATGTCGTATTTCTGTCTATTGGATCTTTAAGGATAGGCTGGGGCATCGGAATAAGTTTTTCTTGGTCTCGTTAGAGGGAAGAGCACCACCCGCGCTTATTCTAGGATTGGTGGGTTACAAATACCAGTGACCTCAGTGTATAGGTTTCCTTAACACAGACGCTGGGCACCGAAGCGAAGGTTTGGTATGCAACCGAGAGTTAACGCTGGTGATAATGATGATGCACATTAAGTGAAAAAAATTATTGCTTCCGAGTAATACCACGGAACTACCATGAAGTAAGAGTTTCTAATTTAAAGGTTTTCAAATTCGTTCCCCATTCCCACGGACCCCAAATTCTGTTGTCACATCGTCCCTCTAGGACAGGCTTAATGGCAGGTACATTAAAAAAGGAAGTAACATGAATCATAGCCACTATCTGCATCTTAAACCTGACGATAAATGGGGGAATGGTCATAGAATATTCGCGCAGAGGGAACAAATCGAATAGCGGCTTTAAGACGAATTTAAATCCAGGGTTGTTTTGTCGTCTATACGACAGGCGGGGACCTGTCTCGACTCTTGGTACTTATTCTGCTCATGTACGAATATAAATTGGATGTCTTCGTTTTTTGTTGCAGAGGAACAGCTGATGGGCTGACGGCCCACTTAATAGTGACGCTATGGGCACCGCGAACACCCTGCTGTCCCATAGGAGTACAGGAACCTGGGTCACTAATGCCGGAACACAAGGTTATTAGGGCGGCATACCATAGATCAAGGGTGGCTGCCATCCAGACGGGCTCGAGGTCCAACCACTTAGCTAGGGTTGTTTTGTCGGCTTTTACTGTCGTAAAAAGTGAGGCTGACCCCGGCAGCAGTGGTTGGTATTCTTACTCCAACCATACATGGAGAAAATCGAAGAAGAGCGGCCTTAAAACGTGTTTTTAGACGAATTTTAATCCAGGTTGGTATTTTGAGTCCGCTTTCAGTTTCTTGGCTTTATTCAATTCCTTGTTTTTTCCTTATGTCAAGCATTGTATAATATTTATTTACCTAAGAAAGTTGCAAATAAATATAGATAGATAGATAACACTTTATTGTCATCAACTTAACCTAATTGAAGTGAACAAACCAAAGTAATATCTGTAAATGATAAAAACAATGATTGATACAAGTTGAAGAATGATTATTTTTAAATAAAAAAACAGAAAATCAAGCAAACAAAGACAAGCAATCAAAATAGCAAAGAGGTCCGCAACACTAATAATATAGTACAAGTAAAAGAGATTATTCTAAATATTGGAGTTATAGGGCGGCATTATCGCTTTAAGCGATTTCTTCCAGGTAACCCCCATTTGCATATAAATTTCTTATGAATTATATTAGTACTAAAACATCGTGCGGAAAAGAAAGAGAGTAAAAGAAAAAAAGTTCTTCATGAATGAAACAAAACATGATTAAATCCAAGAAATATTCTTCTATTAAATATGTCCTACATCTTTAAATATTGTTCGACAACCATTCGCTTGAACACTCCTAAGGATTTTGCCTCTGATAGTAACGGGAAGTGAATTCCACAAAAGAGTAGCTTGATAAATACAGGATTTACATTTATATTGTAGGGAGAACGGTGTCTAAGAACTTTTTGAAATATAATATGTATAATTAGAGCTCGAATTACGTGAGCAAGAGGAGCGGAGAAAGTAAAAACATTATTTTAAGTAAGTTGGTAAAAGCGGATTGAAAATAATATTATAGAGGAGAGACAGCAAAGGAGCATTCCAGCGAAGTCAGGTAGGTAACCGCTAGACATGAATAAAGAGAGAATGCCTGTGTCTGTGAGAGGAGATAAAATTAGAATCTGGGAACGCCTGATGCACACCCCGCTGCGTGGAACGGGTGGGATAGTATGGGACACCCTGTGCAATGCGCCCGTACGTCCTCTTCTCTAGGCTGAGCTAGCCAGGCCGCGGCTCCGACAAGCGCCGGCCCGCTTTCGCCGGCCTCTTCAAAGCTGAGCTGAAATAATTTTTTTCGACTTTACCCTCTGCAAATTCATTCATCTGTGCGGAAAGGTTACTTTAGCAAGGAGGTCTATAATTTGACATGTGTGTCACTTACTGATAAACTTAATATAACATCACGACCTCACCCAATGCGGAGTAGACATTGACCAAGTAAATATTGCAAGCAAAATTTAAATCTTGTTATATCTCATGTTATTACGTTTGTTTTCAAATGCCTGCTTTCAGTTGTTAATTGTTATGAAATATAATTCAAATTAATTATAATAACAAGGGTTTAGCCTGTAGACTAATATAATATAATAGTCGACTAATTTCGCTACGCTTACGGGGATCACAGGTTCGGCCGCGGCCGGGGTCGGCCTGTCGTAAAAGGCGACAAAACAACAAAAAAAAAATCTGTTTATTTAAATTTTTATTTTAAAACAAAAATAACAGAGAAAAGAAAAAACAAAACAAATGTAAACAGTAAATACTTGTTAGTTGTGGAATAACTTATGTTAATAAGTTAGTATTAATACCAATGAAAGTTGCTGAATCAATTTTGATGAATTTCGGTATAGAGATAGATTGATGATTGATGAAAAAATGATTATAGTTTATGATGAAAATAAATACATGCCTTCAACTAACCTAAAATTCTACAAACGTACTCAAAATAATATGTAAAAACCACTTCACTTATAATCACAGTAAATTATCTTTAAATCAATAAATTGATAGTAAACGGCAGCGCGTTGGTAGTGCCTCTGGTGCTGCAAACGTCCATAGGCGACGGTGACAACCTGCCAGGGTGGGCCGTCTGCCTGTCTGCTGAACTCTAGCTATATAAAAAAATATCTGTCACCACGATATATATTATATGAATTTACTTCATTATTTGTTGAATTTATTGAACCAATATGGCTGCCGTCTCCGTTGCTAGGCAACGGAAAACATCTTGAAATCTATTACATTGCAACTTATACTCTATTTAAATGTATTACAGTTCATTTTGGATTACGGAGATTTTATATCTTTAAAAAAGACACAGGGACAGAGCTACTGCGCACTCACTTGCTCGTGTGCTCATTTGCTTGTAGTAGGCTCGATACGCACACGCATACACACACAGCATACGACATTTCGTTACGTGACGATTTCTACTAAATCGCACTACCAGTTAGCAGCGTTAAGGAACTTCGTTTCAAAAAAACAAACAGCTACGTGGTAGGGGCCTCGGGTCCGTCTGGATGGCATCCACCTTTGATGTTAAGTATGCCGCCATAATGACTTTTTGTTGTGATCCGGCATTAGTGATCTAAGTTCCTGTACCCTTATCGGACAGCAGCTTGTTCGCGATGCCACTGGCGTTGCAAACACCCATAAGCGACGGTAACTGCTAAATTCTAAGGGGGCCGGCCGTCAGCCTGTCGGCTGTCCTACAGCAATAAAATAAAATAATTTACAAAAGGTAATTATACCTAGTCAGGTCATAAATTCTGTCACATGTTTAATGTAAAATAATTGTAACAAGTTTATTAATTATGTAACCATTCATATACCAAAATGAACTTAACAAAACATAGATTCTTATGACATTAAAGTTTATTCAAAATGACCTCCGTGATTTTGAATACAAGCCTTCAATCTGCGCGGCCAGTTGTCTATCGCAGCACGAACGAGGTCCATGTCAATATCGGCGGCTGCCTTAATCAAGGATGTCTTGAGTGACTCCAAATTGGGATGAGGCTTTGAGCACGCCTTTTCCTCCAAGTGTTGCCATATCTTGTAATCTAACGGATTCAAATCTGGACTGGAGGAGGGCCAGTCTTCGTGCCGGATGAAGTCGATTTCACGCGCCGCCAGCCAGTCTTGTGTGCTCTTCGCTCTATGAGCTGGCGCCGAATCTTGTTGGAATACCCAGTGCCTGTTATTGAACATGGTATGAGAAACAGGTTCCACAAGGTTCGTGAGGACTGTATTTTGATACACAACAGCATTCGTTTTTACACCTTTCTCACAAAAATGTACCTCTGTTAAGCCCCAATAAGAAACTCCCAACCATACCATGAGCGAGGATGGAAAATGACCTCATTGGACACGCGGAATACGGTTGCTCGCTTCTTCACTACTGTGTGCGTACACCTTATCATTTTGTTTGTTGTAGCTCTCTTCTACGGTAAACATTTTTTCATCCGAAAAAAGAATTTCCCGATATTTTTTTCCTGCGTACCGCTTCAACAAAGCGCGGCATCTCTTCAGTCTCAGGTCCATTAGACGAGCATTCAAACGATGTCCTGTTTTTCTTCGATATGCCCGAAGCCCTAAGTCTTCATTTAACACCCTTTTCACCGTGGTTCTGCTTAACCCCATCTGAAGGGCCAACAGTTTCTGCTTACGTTTGGGATTTCTTTGAATTCGTGCCTTCACAGCTGTTATCACTGCTGGAGTCCTAACAGACCGAGGGCGACCACTTCTTGACCTGTCATCTACACTAGAGTCTTCATTGTATCGTTTGATGGTACGATAAACGAATCTTTTGGTTATATTCAAATTTTTCAGTATGTTAAAAATTTGAATTGGCGCGTAACTGTAACGATGCAACGCAATAACTGCAACACGGTCTTCTTTAAGCGTCCACTCCATATTTAAAAATGAGTAAAATTCTAAAAGTTATACATTTTTATTTTCATGAACAATTCGAAATTCGAATTCAATAAACTTTTTTGTGGCCAGCATTCTAAAAGAAAAGTTTTTACTGTGTGACAATACTTATGACCTGACTAGGTATATGTAGTGCCGGTCACGTTTCACGTCTAGAATCAGTTAGTACAGTGGTCGGCAACCTTGTTATCCAAAAGAGCCAAATATAGATAATACACAATTGAAATTTATTCAGAGCCATTTTCCTAACATCTGCTTTGCTTTAATAATATAAGAAATTATTGCGGAAATTATAGACAATAAGTATTCCGTGTTTGTACTAAACATTTCACGGAAGAGCCGAAGCCGGAGAGTCAAAGAGCGGCGAGTTGCCAACCAGTGCTCTAGCTAAGCTATGGGCGTTGGGCTATGGGATGATATGTGCTCTTATTATTTAAATTTTTTAGCCAGCGTTATTTTTTTGTAGACTACTAACAAAATTATGGTAAAATTAGCTCTCTGGGGGCGGGGTCTCTATCAGGTCTGCGACCTGCCGTAACGCCTCTCTCGGTAGCCTCGCAATTACCAGATCGAATTTTTGATTCCCTCCTTGTTTTTGAGAGCCCATTATCGCCTCAAATTGTGCAAACCACATATTGGGCATATGTGCCCAAAACTCCGGGATCCTCATCTGCACCGAAACACCTGCCACCTCGGGATTTATTTTTCTAGGTCACGTAACTCTTCACACGCGGATCGCGGTTATGCTCTGTCACGCTGTACGTTAGTCGCCTACTTTACTATTATACCTTACTTTATTGCCCAAGTATTTCTAAATAGAAAGAAAGAAAGAAAAATAATTTATTTAGAGCTTAAAACGATAACAAAAAAAGATACACATTAACAAATCACTAACACAATTGTTTTAGCCCTAAAAAGGTGCCTAACTCAGCAATACAAGAAGCTGTTTAAAGAGCATCCTGCGCTGATCTTCCATTAGGACCCTTGAAGTGACGATATAACAATTATTTATATCACGTTTATTAACAATAAGCAATTACCAAACATTTATATGTACAAATATTAAAGGATACAAAAAACAAACATTAGTATCAAAAATAACAAAGAAAAAAATTCAGACAGAAAACATCAACTGAAGTGTTAAAAGATTGTAAGAAGAAACAAACAAAAATACGAAAAAATGAGTAAATACGCTAAGAATATAGAGATATTTATATAACATTGACTAATTACACAACTACTTAGTTACACAAAAAATAATTATTAAAATATTAGGACATAATTTAAAAATACTATATTACAGAGCACTTGTATCTATTGCCAGGTTTGCCTGCCTCTTTTGGTGTTCAAAGATTAATGATTTTAGTTTAGTTCTAAAACTATATATGCTAAACACTTTTCTTATAGGAGGAGGAATATTATTCCAACATTTTGTAGATGAGTACTTAAAGCTACCCCTAAAAGCTGTGGTATGGTTTAATGCGGCAGCAAGCTGTACAGCACACTGACGGATATTTGTAGACCTCTGGGCGCCTCTCCATTCAAGTTTGCTATATAGATACATAGAATATTTATTCTTAATAACCCCAAACAAAAGACACGCCAAGTGCAACTTACGTCGATGCTTCATTTTCAACATTGAGCAACTGTTCAAAAAAGGTGTGACATGACCTCTGTATGGTATATCAAAACAAAACCGAGCACATGCATTCTCGCTGTCACCAGAAGATCACGTCGATGTCACCAGTTATTGGATCTCGAGTTCTCAAGAATACTGGGCTCAGATCACTTCAATTATATAACTATTTACTTAAAAGGTTCTTTAATAAACTACTTAAATTAACAGGGTTTACAATACACAATGTGACAGGGCGCTGATGTGCAGACGACTGGCGGGTGGCGGCTCTGTGGTATTTCATACTCGCCTGCCTTATTCTGCAAGTCAGCAATATTAACCGCCACAGCTCTGATATTTATTTATAATATTAACAAAAAGTACTGCTACTTAAATTATAGTTTTTGTAATATCTCAAAATTTTCAATGAATAAAAATTACACTAAATATAGAATAAACTAGCTGACCCAGCGAACTTCGTACCGCCATATTTTATTTCTCTAATCGCAATTGAGGAAATAAAACCCTTCCGGTAAAATCGAACAGCGCCATCTATTGGGTGTATTTGCAACCTAGATGTAGAAGAATCAACGTACACCGCCCTCTATGAGAACTTCATAAAACTAAACAGTAAATAAACACTTGCTTAAGAAACAATTAATTAATACATTTTATTCGTTTACATTCACAATATAAGCGAATAATTGAGAAGATAACTATCCTATCCAGTAAGTTAGACCAAAATACGGGTACATGTAAAATTTGAGTAAAATCGGTTGAGTAGTTTTGGAGTTTATTGGCAACATACATCGTGACACAAGATTTTTATATATATAGAAGATAGGATTTGGCCATGTAATGTGAAGGAGAGAATGCCACATAACTACCTATAATAGGAAAGTGATAAAATTGAGAGTGGATGGATACAGGAGGAGATGTGAAAGAAAAGGTGGAAGGATTGCGTATAATATGATATGGCGTAAAAGTGTGACGATCCCATATAATGTGGGATATAGGCAAAAAGAACAACCCCTGTGGCTGCTCATGTATGCTGATGATATCGCACTGGCAGATTCGGACAGGGGTAGGTTGGTGAGACGTGTGAAGGCGTGGAAGGAGTCGCTTGAGAACGGTGGTCTGAAGCTTAATGTGGTGAAGGCCGAGTACTTGGCCTGTAACTCCACAGATCCCATACCCGTACGCATAGGTGGTGACACGGTCGAGCGCACGGACCAAGTGAAATACCCGGGATATGTGTTTCATGCGTCTGGTGACATCGACTGCGACGTCAAAGCACGCATTGTTGCCGCGTGGGCCTAATGGCGTGAGGTAACTGGTGTCATTTGTGACCCCAAGATACCGGTAAAGTTGAAGGGACAGGTCTATAAGACCATCATTAGGCCTGTCCTTTTATACAGCTGTGAAGTGTGGCCGGTGTTGGAGCGACACAAGCAGGAACTGCGTGTCACGGAGATGAATATGCTGCGGTAGATGTGTGGAGAGACACGGAAGAATCGCGTCAGGAACTCCCGCATTCGCGGCAGTCTTCATGTCCATGACATTGTGGATAAATTACAGGAGTGTCGGCTCCGTTGGTACGGCCACGTTTTACAACAACCGGATGCTTACGTGGGAAACAAATGTCTGGCCATGCCGCCTCCGCCGGGCCCCGGCAGGAGGGGTAGACCCAAAAAGTGCTGGCTTGACGTCGTATAGGGTGATAAGCGTGCCAATGGGCTCACTACCAGGGATGCTGAAGACCGTGCGAAGTGGAAAAGAAAAAGTCGGAAAGCGGACCCCGGGCGCTGAAGCGAAAGTTTGGGCTGCAACTGGGATTTAACGCAAAGATGATGATGATGATGATAGGCAAAAAGAAAAAGAAGTAGAATAAATAGAATTATAAAGTTATAATAAATTAATTCAACATAATTATACAGAATTCTATTATATTTTATTTTGTAACAAAAATACTGTGATATAATTTTGTTCATACTTTGTATTGTAAAGCAATTGTAAATTTACAAAAAATACAGTGTAGCTGCCGGAAATCTCGAATAATTTAAGTAACGATAAATATCTAAATAGTTTAAAAATGTCTTCATAAACAAACATACAAATATTATATCAATATAGATTCCAGTAATAAAGTCAATATAATAAAAATAATGAATTCAAAACAGTCAAAACTATTCGCTTCGCGCGTTTTTCATTTCAATGATGGCCGTCAGACGCCATCTTGACAAATGGCCGGTCAATAATGTACATCAGATGTGGCATAAAATATAAAATACCCTTACATACATGAAACAAATATAATAGATTTTATTTAAAAATATAATTAAAACTATAAAATGGTATGGTATTTATCAAATTGTTTGGTGATCTTCTAATTACATTACGGTACATTATGATAAAATTATTTTTCGGATAATTAAACATCTAGTGAAAGCCTTTTGTGTTTGTCTAAATAAAAAATTGCGACGCTAGGGGTACCGCGAAAACGCTGCTAGCCTATAGGGACAAAGGAACCTGGGTCATTAATGCTGGAAAAAACACAAGGTTATTATGGCGGCATACTTAGAGACCAAGGGTGGTTACCATCCAGACGGGCTTGGGCCTTACCTCGTAGCTAGGGTTATTTTGTCGTCTTTTTCGACCGGCCAACCCTAGCCGCAGGGGTTAGTATTCTAACTCCGCAGCTGTGCGGAGAAGAAGAAGAATAAATAAGCAAATATGATTTTTTTAATAAAAACAATTGTGTGTGTACATGTACGCACGTAAGAAGTAATACTTCTTTGGCGTAACAAAATAAACATATATTTCTAAAAAATTTATCCTTCGCGTTATCCCACGTTTGTAGAAAAAAATTATTTTAATTTATGATGTAAATAAATACATACCGTCAACTAACCTCCAATTCTACAAACGTAATCAAATCAAATCAAATTTATTTGCTGTATACACGGTATAACGAGATGTACAATGGTTATTATCTATACTACTATTATAAAGAGGAAAGATTTGATTGTTTGTTTGTTTGCTTTGAATAGGCTCCGAAACTACTGACCCGATTTAAAAAATTCTTTTATTGTTGGGAAGCTACACTATCCCCGGGTGACATAGGCTATATTATATTTTCAAAAAAATTAGGGATCCTTACTAAAACTCCAATAATGTAACCCAAAATGTAAAAAAATTACTTAAAATATTATTTTAATCGCGTGCGTTGCGAAAACTATTGATGATAGAATAAAATAATGTACTACAACTTTGCAGAACACATCATTATTTACAAAAAGTGTCGCGACAGCATATGTCTAACTATTATAGTTATGCCACAATAAGTGTTCTTTTATTTTAAAATTTTTATTGAAATGCCGCCCCTAGAAAAGGCTCTTTATTTGGATCTTGGTATTAATCTTTATCAAAATAAATTACTTCATATTCAAAACTGTTTCAATATCTTTATATAACTTTTTGAATTATTCAATTCGGATATTCCATTCGAAAGATATCACGAGTTTAAAAATGTAAGTATTAGAAAAATGTTGCGTGGTAGCCGCTCACCCTGTTGGGCTAGCTAGGCAGCACCATATGCAATGTAGGCGTGCGTCACTGGGGTTTTTACAAAAATTAGAATACTTATTAAAAATAACGAAAAATAAATAAAAAGTAATAACAAAAAAATCATTAAAATAAAAGCTCATAGAAATAATAATATTCAGACTTTCTTTATAATTTAATTTTTTTAGTAACCTGACGCCAATAGAAGGGTTTGCCCGAGGTGCCCGAGCATCCGTCGCTTCACTCCCCTCTCCGTCCGAGGCGACAGGACTCTGTCCTGTGACCTTTGTGACCTTTCTTCCCGTCTACCTCCTACATCCTTTCCAACTTAGCTCTCTGTTCGTGGCGTGGTTCCCGGTGGGATGGTTGCGAATACTGATTGGGGTCCCGGGTTCTGCCCTGGGCCCTGATTTAGTAGTCGAAACCATGCCTATTTCGACTGCGCCTGCACAGAGAGTGTTCCTGGTGCGGGAATTGCAACCTCGCTGTCGGTTGGTCTTGCTGGGCCGGCTACGACGACAGGCGACTCCCTGGTTTTTCTAGTGTCGTCTGGTAGTCGTACCCATGCCTGACTAGCACCCGATGGGGGTGCAAGTGCCGTCCGGAATTGGCCGTGGCCGCCCCCGGCCCTGGTTCTGTCCATGGTCGGGGGCGATCCTAGATGAACGGCCGTCGCCTCCTTTTGCGAGGCAGTAGTGTCTGCAAGGGAGGCGGCGGAACGGGAGCGGGAGTCCGCCACCGCACTCCCCTCCCGCCAACGTAGGCCGCGTCGTCGGCGCCGGAGGGCGGGCAACGACCTCCGGCCGCCGTAGAAAGCGGCCGTGAGTGACGCCTCGGGGGAGGATCCGCTGCCCGCACTATAGCCGGACTACTGCAGAGAGAGGGCCGCGTGCTGTACTGCGGCCCCCCTCAACTCCTAGGGTTGTTACAAGAGAGCGCCGGGGGGACGAAACCCTGACCCCCTGGCACCAACACTTTAGAAGGGGCCGGCGCTGGGCCGGGCCACGAGATCGGCAGGCCATATATCCGTGGGCCCGGGCGTAGGCGATAGGAGAACAGCGGGGTTTTTAGTGGGTAGTCGGATGGTCGAACATCTTTCCCGGTGTCCCACATATCCCTCGGTCCCCCCGGGCCGGGGGAACCCGTCAAGAGAGGTTTTACCCCGAGACCGAAAAAAAATAGAAGGATTTATGTGTGTGTATATAATTTTTAATTTTGAAATTTTTGTTAAATACCCGTGCGAAGCTGAGGCGGGCCGTTAGTAATACATATTAAAGTGTCCGCATGTAACATATCTATAAGATGTGCAAATATTTTATAACATATATAATTGAACTTAAATACTCAAAGTAATATGTAAAAACCACTTATCACTTATAATTACAGTAAATTATCTGTAAATCACCAATTTGTTAATAAATATCTTTCACCACGATATCGACATATATATTACATAAATTTACTTCAATACTTTGTTGAATTTATTGAATCAATATGGCTGCCGTCTTCATTGCTAGGCAACAGAATACGTCTTTAAATCTATTGATGATTATTTATGATTATCATACATTGCAATTTATGCTCTATTTAAATTCATTATAGTTCATTTCGGATTACGGAGATTTTTTATTTTAAAAATGTTGACTAGCTAACTTCAGGGTTACTTGGTTTTTTGTGACGGCGTGTGTGCGCGTCGTAAAAATTTACTCTCATCATTTTCCCCTAACGCGCCAAAAGAAGTGTGACTTCAAAAATTTAAATACGAGTAAATAAAATGTAACAATATTTCACACATCGCCATCTAGTCCCAAAGTACATATAATATTAGACATAAACGGCCAGAGGCGAGACAGGATCGAACGCCACAGTCTTCATATCATTATATATTATAAGTGTCAGCATTATTTGAAACCGAATCGCGGGTGTTTTTTTTAAACATACAGATGAAGTATAGTACTAGAGTGTATCTACACTTAGTACCTAAATTTTGATGACATTATTGGGTTTGATAGATAATGTTACTGAACTGAGTGCACCCGAAAAAAAATTAATCATATTTTTTTCACCAAAGGGTTTTTTTCGAATAGACTTTTTAGAGCACCATGGTCTAAATTAGTATTTTTAGTAGCTGAAGGACAGCAGACAGGCTGACGGCCCACTAAAGAAGTTACTGCCGATGTCGCCTACGGATGTTTGCTCACGCTAGGGGCCGTCCGTGTACGGGTACTAGAAGTCGCTTATGCCGGAACACAAGGATATTAGGGCGACATATTTGGAAACCAACTAGGTTTTTTGTCCGTATTCTTACACCAGGCCTACACGGAGTAAAATCAACGAAATGCCTTATCCATTCCTTTATAGATCCGAAAACCCATATATTAAAGAAGTGTGTAGAATAACTGCAGAATTATTTAAATAAAGTTGTATTTAATTTATTATAGGAATCAATGAACCGGCTTTGCCGTCACTGCTTGTGTGTTTTATTTTAATAGTTTTGTCCGTGGTTCTGCCTGTATATCTATACATCCATACTAGTATTATGAATGTGAAAATAACTCTGCCTTAAATTGTCACGCCTAAATTGCTGAATCAATTGTTATGAATTTCGGTATAGAGATAAATTGAATCTCGGAGAAGAAAATAGGCTTATTGTCACGAAAATGAGACTTGAAGAGGGTAAAATAGGGCTGAAGGTAATTTAGTTTTTTTTTTAATTTATATGGCAGAATAACGTTTGCCTGGTCCGCTAGCCTATATAAAAACCTAGACATCGGAATTAAATTCCTTATTGTTTTTAAATACGAAATCTCGAAACAGGTTTGCTTTGCTAAGTAGATATCCAAGGATTTTCTGCTAAAGCGGTGTAAAAATATTAAGCCTTGCGGCCGGGGTCGGCTTGTCATAAAAGGCAACAACTTTAGCTACGATTTAGACCTCCAAGCCCCAAAATTGCTTAGGTATACTTACATTAGTTAAAGAATTTAATTATTAAGGTTAATAAAAAGACGGTTTATTATTTTTTGCTTTTAAGTTTTTTCGGCGGTTTAATTTTTTGTTAAAAAGTTTTTATTTTTATTACTACGGAACAACAGGCAGGCTGATGGCCCACTTAATGGCAAGCAGTTACCGATGGCTATGTATGTTACCTACGCCAGGGAAACCGCTAACATATTTAATTTAACTTAGGTATTACTTCTGTTGGACGTCCCGAGACGCACACGTTTTTTCAAATTTAGAACTTTTATCAAAGCTTGTTGTTTGCATGTCTACATGTTACCTAAGTCACATAGAATAATATATTTATTGACTGCCATCTAATTCTTGATGGTTATACGTCTCAAATTTGTGTATTTGTAACTCTACACTATACCATTATGAATGTATTAAATGTGTATGTTGTTATGTGTAGGTATGTTTTTATAATATGTATTTATTTAAAAAAAAACATTTTTATATGCATTCTGAGCTTTAATGTTGTACATTGATTTGTGATTTTTTTTATTTTATTCATTCATTCATTGGTTTGTGATTTTTTTATTGCTAAGGAACAGCAGACAGGCTGATGACCCATTTAATAATAAGCAGTTACATTCGATTATGCATTTTGCGAAGCCAGGGGCACTGCGAACATGCTGCTGTCCGCATCTACTGGAACCTGGGTCACTAACGGACCACAACATAAGGTTATTATGGCGACATACATATAGACGAGCTTGGAACTGTACTACCTAGGTAGGGTTGTTTTTTACCTTTTACGACAGGCTGACACCAGGGGCGGGCGGGTCAGTATTCTTACTCTGCCCTTACGGAGAACATAAATTTAAATGAAATTAAAATATATATATTAAAATTAGACGTGTTTCTGGGGAGGTTTTTTTTTGTCTCGGGGAAAAACCGTATTCTTTAGAGCCTCCCCAGAACCGGGGGATCGACGGATATGTGGTACTCCGGGAACGAAGTTCGGCATCCGACTACCCACTAAAATACCCCTCTGTTCTCCTATCGCCTACGCCCGGGCCCACGGATGCGGCCTGCCGATTTTCCTTCTTCTTGTAACAGCCAAACACGTACTGAAGCGGTGGTAATTTTCAATAACTTTCAAAAAGCTTTCTAACAATGATCTTATTTTGAACTAGCTGTGCCCGCGACTCCGTCCGCGTGGAATAATGACTTTGGGCAGAATTTTTTAGATATATCTTATGGTTTATTTTGGATTACAAACCCTATAAACCCTAAAATATAAATGAAATATGCAAACAGTCAGTATTATCGAATGAAACTGTTACGCCATGCGCCTCCGGAATACGTACCTACGTTCGAACCTACAAAGTTCAGCCTAAACTAAACATAAATCTGAGGTTTACTTTAATTGGAAATTCAACCTACATAGTCCGACCTAAGCTGAACCCTATTTCATATGATTGATGATATAAATCTGAGGTCAACTTAAATTGGATTTTAAAATTTCCTAAACTTATCATTTTTAACAAAAACTATTTTTTTTTTAAAAATAAAAATAGCCTAAGTTACTCCTTGTTACATCAGCTATCTGCCAGTGAAAGTCCCGTCAAAATCGGTGTAGCCATTTCAGAGATTAGCCGGAACAAACAGACGACAGACAGACAGACAGACAAAAATTGTAAAAAATATTGTTTTGGTATATGTACCGTGTATACGTCCGATCCGAATGCACTTAGTAAAAAGCGGTTATTTTAATATTACAAACAGACCCTCCAATTTTATTTATTTGTATAGATTTTTCGTTTTAGTGGAGTCTTGTGTTAGTTACCCAAATTGTCTATCTGTTTGAATCTAGATTTTATATCCTTTAAATAGTTGAACATTATTAACCCTTCGATTTCAAAATTCTTACCTATTTCGATAACCCTTCAATTATCGAAGAACTCTCACCCCCCTCACATTTCAAAGAATTCTCGATAAAAACCGTCCATTGTATAGTCGCAAAGGGACCTATTAAAACTGGTCGGGTTATTTGAAGTATTTGAATTAGGCGATAGGGTGACCAGTTTCTTTAAAACAACACATTTTATATTTAAACATAATTTTATACTGTATTAGTATTAAATTAAATAACAGCTCACTATCTCCCACTGCTGGATTAGAGCTTCCCCTAAGTGAAACCGGAGAATAGACCACCACTTTATTGTATTATATAGTTAAGAGTTTCAAAATTTATACGCTCAATTTTTTCAAACGCGCGAAAAGAAGTATAACTTCAAATTTTTTTGCCAACAATTTTTTTTTTATATATTAATTTATAAAATGCATGGTTACCCGAATTTGATTCACATAAAAGTGCCTTTTTCTATTCATTTCTGAACAAAGACCTTAGAACTCGGTTTGTTAAGCTTACTTGCTGTCACTTCTTGACGTCACGCTTAATCTTTTTGGGGTAGACAGATGTTTGGTTTATGTTTCCATCACATATATTGTATGACATTATTTTTATATAGACTTTATTTGTATACTTTATACTTAACAGTTATCGTCGCCTATGGGTACAGGAACTTGGGTCACTAATGCCAGAACACAACACAAGGTTATTATGGCGACATACTTAAGACCAAAGGTGGTCGCCATCCAGACGAGCTTGGGGCTCTACCACGTAGCTGGGGTCGTTTTATCGCCTAGTTCTCGCGTCACATTCGTAATATGCGCTTAATTGCCATGTACCGAGTTCGCGAGGAAACTGTACACCGAGAGAGCCCCCTCCACCCCCCCCCCCCATTCAAAAACCATATATAATATTATATGTAAAATATACTCGCAAATTAATAAATAATTTGGACAAAAAAGTCGAGAAAATAAGACGAAAGTAGTTGAGAAAATAAGACTAGATTTTGAAATGTATATGATCATCTAGAATTATCTCTCAGGATCTGGAATGAGCTTCCGGCTGAGGTTTTCTCAGCGCGGTATGATATGGGGTTCTTCAAAAAAGGCGTTATAAAATTTCTTCGAGACCGGCAGCGCGTTGGTGGTGTCTCTGGTGCTACAAACGTCCATAGGCGACGGTGACCACCTGCCAGGGTGGGCCGTTTGCCTGTCTGCTGAACTCGAGCTATAAAAAAAAATTAGTTCAAAGAAGAAAGAAATTAGAAAACCGTGCCATTTCATCTATACAAATAAATAAAATTGGAGGGTCTGTTTGTAATATTAAAATAACCACTTTTTACTAAGTGCATTTGGATATACATATACGCGGTGCATATACCAAAACAACATTTTTTTCAATTTTTGTCTGTATGTCTGTTTGTTCCGGCTAATCTCTGAAATGGCTACACCGATTTTGACGGGACTTTCACTGGCAGGTAGCTTTTTTTTTTGGTCTCGGGGAAAAACCTCTCTTGACGGGTTCCCCCGGCCCGGGGACTCCGGAAAAGATGTTTGGCCATCCGACTACCCACTAAAAAACCCCGCTGTTCTCCTATCGCCTACGCCCGGGCCCACGGATATATGGCCTGCCGATCTCGTAGCCTGGGCCGGCGCCGGCCCGCCCTTTGTCTTGAGGCGGGCCCCTTCTAAAGTGTTGGCGCCAGGGGGTCAGGATTTCGTCCCCCCGGCGCTCTCCTAACAACTCTAGGAGTTGAGGGGGCCGCGGAACAGCACACAGCCCTCACCCTCGCGGCAATAGTGCGGGCCGCGGTTCCTCCTCCGAGGGGCTTTTTACGGTGGCCGAAGGTCGTTATTTGCCCTCCGGCGCTGCCGATGTCGCCTGAGTTGGCGGGAGGAGAGTGTGGTGGTCGACTCCCGCTCGCGCTCCGCCGCCTCCTTTGCGGACATGACTGCCTCGCAGAAGGAGGCGACGGCTGTCCATCCAGGATCGCCCCCGACCATGGACAGAACCAGGGCCGGGAGCGAGAGGTCCACGCCGATTTGGGCGACGAGGGCGCGGCGCTCCTCGCGTCACGCAGGGCACACGGCGACAGTGTGGTTCACCGTGTCCTCCTCGTCGCCCGCGCCACAGTGGTGGCACCCCGACATCATCTCCCACTGGCAGATATCTGATGTAACACGGAGTAACTTAGGCTACTTTTATTTTAGAAAAAAAAATGGTTTTAGTTAAAAGTGATCGGTTTCGTATTTTATTATCCAATTTAAATTGACCTCAGATTTATATCATCAATCATATAAAATAGGGTTCAGCTTAGGCTGGACATTTTCGAACGCAGTTTGTATATAGGGTTTATAATCCAAAATAAACCATAAGTTATATCCAAAAAATTCTGGCCAAAGTCACTATTCCACGCGCACGGTGTCGCGGCCACAGCTAGTTATGAATATATTATTACAGTTTGATTTAGACTATTGGTGTTCCTTTTTTTCCTTTTTAGTTACAAATAAACATTAATATATTACACTAGCACTAAATTTAAAATATATTTTCCAGAAATATAATATAATAAAAATTATCCAGCAATTTTTTATTTCGCGGACGATTTGGCGCCCCTTGATGAGTAGCGCCCGGGGCATGATGCCTCCCCTTGCCCCCCCGCTACGCCACTGCCAGTACTCGTTAATAAGCGTGGCGGGTATACTGGGGAGATACCTCTAGAGGGATGTCCGAGTCCAGCAGTAAGACGCTATTAGCTGTTATTATAATATAGAATAATATAATATCTTATTATCACTTAGCATAGAGTAGGACCGTGAAAACAAACTTCCCCATAAACAAAATGTCTAAGTGTGTCTGTAAGTGTTTGAATATTGTAACAGCAGTGTAGTCTTTGGCAACGGTTTCTTAGCCAGAGGGCTTTACACAAAATAATTAGATTTTATACCTGAACACGCTTAAAAGGAACTTAATCTTGATTGATTTTTTTGACAAATACAATACTTCTCTCAAACCTTATTGCATAGTAATAAAATTCAAAATTGTTAGAAATGATTGTGCATCAAAGTAGAATGTGTCCGTTCCAATTTCAAATTCGGTACTAATCCATAGAGAATGGTTTTTTTTTTGTTTAAATTCTCTCCTTTGTGAATTTCGCACATTGCCAGTAACTTAATACCATAGACAAAATTTTGAATAGATTTATTTAATAAAAAAGAGCCGAAGAATTTGTTTTCCCTTTGGGAATTAGGCAGGCTTTAAAAGTTGTGTGAACACATTTTATTTTTAAATCACATGACTGGCTTAGTGACTACGCAAGGATCTGATAGGACTATCTGTATGGGTTCGATTTCCACGAGGACTAAAGTTTTATATGTTGCAAATATGATCACCTGGATGCTTGTGTCCGTCATAATCGTGAAAAAAAGTTAAATAGTATTTTTTTAGTGGCCCATTTAATAGTAAGCTGTTACCGTCGCTTAGGGATGTTTTCGACGCTATGGGCACCGCGAACACGTTACTGTACGCAAGGGGGTACTGGAATTTAAGTCGTTTATGGTTAACATACTAAAAGGTTATGGCTTACTTAGACACCAAGGGTGTTTGCCATCCGAACGGGCTTGAGCCCTAACATCTAGCTTGGGTGGTTTTTCTTCTTTAGCAACAGGCCGACTAGGCTGCAAGGGTCAGTATTCTTAGTCTACTCCAGCACGGAGAAAATCAACAACCTTGTATTGTGTTCCAGCATTACAAAAATATTAGCTTGTAAGTCTTGTAACTATAGGTATGCAAGCACTTCTGGCGTCACGCGCTAAGCGCTGTATTAAAGATCATGGTTTTACTTTATCTGAGTAAAAAAAGTGAAGAATAAAAAGGAAAGGGGGTCTTCTCATATACTAGTGAGATCACCAAAGGAGGGGTAAAAATTGACATTAATAGATTACATAGTATGGGGTCATCTGCCCTAAATAGACAAACTAAATCTTGATTTGTTTGTATAAAATTTATTTTCTTCTTTACTCTATATTCTGAGCTTAAACTTGTACATTGTTATGAGATAGAAAAAATAAGAAATAAAAAAAAATCATTTTTTTAAGAATATAAATGTTAAAGTTAGACGACGTGTCGTTGGGGAGTTTCTTGCCGCTTCTCCTTGTAACAGCCAAACACGTTGTGAAGTGGTAGCAACACAAGACTATTTATATGTATAAATAGTTTATATGTTTATGTGTGTTCTGCCATATGAATAAAAAAAATAGCTTATGTCCTTCTCCAAGGTCTAATCTCTGACTATACCGAAATTCATTAAAATTGGTTCAGCGATTTAGGAGTGAAAGCGTAACAAACAAACGAACAAACTAACTTTCGCATTTATAATATTATATTATGTAATATAACGTTTGTAGAATCTGAAAATCTCTTACGATCTAGTTCATTAGATATTTTCATTCTCACTGCTACTACAGACATGCGCAAAGGCCGCGCACAAACAAACACACGTGCACCCACACAAAAATAGTAGTATATACTAGAATAAGGTAAAAAGTTCTTGGCCTGACAATGAAAGACTGCAATTTTCAGTTAAAAAATGATTTTATTTTCCAACATATTCTCCCTTGACTTCAACACACTTGGTCCAGCGTTTCTCCAACATCAGTATTCCTTCCCGGAAGGGAGAGTCTGGAAGGCTGTGAAAATATCCATCTACGGTCCTCTCAACTTCTTCATTAGACGCGAAGCGCTTCCCGGAAATAAATTCCTTCAAATTTGGAAATAAATGACTGAAGTCTGAAGGTACCAAATCAGGAGATTAAGGAGGATGGCCAAGCAAATCATACCCCAAATCCCGCAGTCCCCATCGCCAACGCACCTTTGTGAGCAGGTGCGTTGTCCTGGTGAAAAATGATTTTTTTCTTCTTCAAACCAGGTCTTCTCACGAATTTTGACATCCAGCTGGTAAAGAAGATTAGAGTAATATTCGCATGTAATTGTTTTGCCTTTTTCAAGATATTAAATTAACAGGATTCCTTTCGTATCTGAAAACACACTGGCCATGATTTTCCGGCAGATGCGATCGACTTCACTTTCTTTGGCGCTGAACCACCGGCTTCTACCCACTGCTTTGCCTGCTGTTTCGTTTCTGTCGTGTAGTGGTGGGTCAATGTCTCATCATCGCACAAAATCAGTCGGATCTCTATTGAATCGGTCCAAACATTACTGCGAATATCATTTGTGCATTTGCTTTTGATCGGCTTTCAGCAAATGCGGCACCCACCTTGCGCAGAGCTTTCGCATCCTTAATTTAAGACGACCTCGGTGGCGTAACGGATAACGCACTTCGGTACGTTTGCGGAGGTCACGGGTTCGATTCCCGTCTCGCGTCTGGGTGTTTATGTATAATATGTATTTATTTACAAAAAAAAAAGTATATAAGTAGTATATCAGTTGTCTAGTTCCCATAACACAAGTGCTATGCTACTTAGTTTGGGACTAGATGGCGCTGTGTGAATTGTCACAAAATATTATTATTATTATTATTATTAATTCTTTGTGCAAAATGTTTCACACTCTTTCTTTCGATATTCCCACGATCTCAGCTATCTCACCCGTCTTATCACGCCCATCATCTAACACGATATCGTGCACTTTTTCGATGCTTTCCGGTGTGATTGCGGTTGATATTGAAGAAGCAGAGTCCCCGTAAACTTTTGTCAACTTCGCATGAATTTCTTTACGAATAAATCCATCCTAAACGAAGAATTTTATGTCCGCACGATATTCAAGTTTATCCATTTTAATGAAAAACACGCAAGACGACTACTGCGGAAATTCGTATAAAAAACTACTTGAGAGAACAAGTTGAAACTTGTCATACGAACTAGTGCGACATGCACCCAGACAGGAGTAATAAATTTTCGCTGATTTGAACGCAAACTCTGTATTAGGCCGAGAACTTTTCACCTTACCCTCGTAAGATATTATGATCTTCATTCTATATCTAGTTATAATTTCTATTATATCTATATCATGTCTGTGACATTGCAGATAAATTGCAGGAGTGTCGGCTCCGTTGGTACGACCATGTTTTACGGCAACCGGATGCTTACGTGGGAAACAAATGTCTGGCCATGCCGCCTCCGCCGGGCCCCGGCAGGAGAGGTAGATCCAAAAAGTGCTGGCTTGACGTTGTAATGCGTGCTAATGAGCTCACTACCAGGGATGCTGAAGACCGTGCGAAGTGGAGTAGAAAAAGTCGGAAAGCGGACCACGGGCACCGATACGGAAGTTTGGGTTGCAACCGGGATGAACGCTGCGATGATGATGATGATGAATTTCTATTATATCTAAAGAAGAAAGCATCTTTTCATTTTGTATTAACAAATAATTATATTTAAAAGACCGGAGTGCTCCACTGCCCTCGCCACAGGCTCTTATGAAACGTAGTAGGACTCATTCATCGATACGCAAGTTTACGAAACATTTTTATTAGTTAACTTTGAAACTTGTGCTTCATAAAAATATTTCTGTACTAGCTGTTCCCGCCCGCTTCGATGGTCGAATAACAGAAAAAAGTAAATCGAAATAATATGAGAAGTTTTAGACATGCGCGCTTCTCCGCGGCAAGAAAACATACATTACTGTACTAGTAGTGCTTATAGAAGTCGTTATTTCTTAAATGAAGATATCGCAATATTTTTTTTTTAGATGCCAGGCGTCTATGAAATTTTGATGTGTACAAAATTTTTTAGAATGTGAATATAATACTTTTATAGATAACACTCGTTTAATTTTATATCCCTTTTGAGATGTAATAGACAGTGTAGGTCACCACCTATACGTATGGACACCTCCATACCTGGAAAGTTTGAGACCACATAAACCCCTTCACGGTTAAAGTTAAAACTTTTATTATGTGTTCCATGAAGGATCATTATTTGAGTTTGGTTTATAAATTCTTGTTTTGTTTTAAGTAGAAATTAGTATGTGTGATTTATTCTGGCTTGTGCACACGGCGCGGTTTGTTTGTCGACAAATGTCGCACGTCTAGGTTACAGTGTAAACATGGCAGTAAGTTGATATAGGGTGTTCGAAATAATTATTTATTTATATATCTTACTTATAATGTTCTTATACCTCCTGTTAATGACCTTGCACGTAGAAATCTTGTGGGATAACAGATTGGATTCCTCTTTCAAGTCTGTGTTATGTATAATATGCAGTTCTCTCCGTGCAGAGGCGGAGTAAGAATACTAACTAACTAACCTCTGCGGCCGTGGTCAGCCTGTCGTAAAAGGTGAAAAAACAACCCTAGCTACGTGGCAAGCCTTAAGCCCATCTGGGTGGCAACTACACTGGGTCTATAAGTATGCCGCCATAATAATCTTGTGTTGTGTTCTCGCATTAGTTACCCAGGTTCCCTACAAAGCCCAGCCTAAGCTGAATCTTATTTTATATGATTGATGATATAAATCTGAGGTCAACTTAAATTCGATTAAAAGAAATCCGAAATTGATCACTTTTAACTAAAATCATTTTTTTTTCTAAAATAAAAGTAGCCTAAGTTACTCCTTGTTACATCAGCTATCTGCCAATGAAAGTCCCGTCCAAATCGGTGCAGCCATTTCAGAGATTAACCTGAACAAACAGACAGACAGACAAATTTAGTAAAAAATGTTGTTTTGGTATATGTACCGTGTATACATCCAAATGCACTTAGTAAAAAGCGGTATTTTTAATACTACAAACAGACCCCCCAATCCTATATCTTTAAACGAGCAATTCTTGTCAATAAAACAGTATTTTAGATAGATGGTGTTAGGAGTAATGACGACAAACGTCGGTAAAGCAGATATATTGACAGTTGTCAAAATGTGATTTTTATTTTATGTTTGTATTTTTAGTTAATTATATAAATTGTAAATATTAGGAAGATGGAATTGACAAATTGAAAAATTACTTTAATTGTCGTTTCTTTACTTTCAGGTAGGTAATATTATTTAAGTTTAACAAATTGTTATATCGTGTATTATGTAAATTATAAAATAAATCTTTACTTTCAGAGCAACGCAATGGTTTTTAAAATTTGCAATTCCTAAATAAAAATACAATTTAAGGCATTGTCTTATATATATACTTATATAATTGGAATCGCGGAATCGGCTCCAACAATTTTCATGAAATTTAGTATACGGGGGGGTTTCGGGGGCGATAAATCGATCTAGCTAGGAATCATTTCTAGAAAATGTCTTTTTTTTATTGGAAGAAAAATAACAAAAATGTGACTCTTCCTGACATCTATCGGCGAATAATACTAAAAATGACTCTTCCTGACATCTATCGGCGAATAATAATACTATTTTTTTTAAATTGCTTTAACGACACAACACTAAAGCTATTCCAGCAGATGGCGTTGTTAAGTAACAAGAAGTCAATGAGTGTTTGCTTTGACGTTAGATAAGAAAATCAATTGTTAATTTCCAAAAAACACAATTTATAAAAAAAAATGCCGAGCAAAGCTCGGTCATTTTTATTTATTTGTATAGATTTAAGTTGACCTCACATATCTAAAAAATGCTGCCCAAAGTCACTATTCCTCGCGGATGGAGTCGCGGGCACAGCTAGTAATAATAATAAAATTATACTAGTCCCGACCAGATATGAAATTGGACATTTCTAAAACATATTTTATGAATCGGTCTTATGACATCCTGTATGAAATCTCACCAGGGTGTCGGGTGGTCTCTTTTTGTTTTATTACCCGGCCATAACGTCGCGTCGTTACTTTTTAAACTCCGCCCGGGTATATATTATATTCTCTACAATATCCTCTTTGATCTCGTTTTCCACCGTACCTTCATCATCATCATGATCTTTGCGTTGTATCCCGGTTGCAGCCCAAACTCTTGCTTCGGCGCCCGGGGTCCGCTTTCCGACTTTTTCTTCTCCACTTCGCACGATCTTCAGCATCCCTGGTAGTGAGCCCATTGGCACGCATATCACCCCTTACAACGTCAAGCCAGCACTTTTTGGGTCTACCCCTCCTGCCGGGGCCCGGCGGAGGTGGCATGGCCAGACATTTGTTACCCACGTAAGCATCCGGTTGCCGTAAAACGTGGCCGTACCAACGGAACCCACACTCTTGTAATTTATCCGTAATGTCACGGACATGAAGACTGCCGCGAATGCACCGTACCTTAGAGAGCGTTATACTTTTCTGCCATCGTCCTTTACCCGTGTCTTGCGCTCATGTTAGCACTTCACTGTAGCAAATCCTACTGACACTAGTTCCTCATTTGTGCATAACTCATTTACAATAAAAGCAGTTCACTCATGGAATTCGCTCCATGTTAATATCAGAAAAACAAAAACAGTACATGCGTTTAGAACATCAGTTTTTGATTACTACTTGGAGGGTTTCCTCCAAGACGTTTGTCTTTGTTGACTTCTTGAATATATGTATCTGTTCTTTTTTCTTTTATAATGGTATTTATATTTTTTTAGATTAATCGTATAAGGCCGCCCATTGTCATATAACATAATATTTTTGTATATTTTAAGTTAGTTTTAAGTATCTGTATGCAATAAATAATTTTGTATTCATTCATTCATATTATGTATATTTAACAGTATTATATACATGTAATTAAATAATGTGATTCATATACTAGCTGTGCCCGCGACTCCGTCCGCGTGGAATAGTGACTGGGCAGAATTTTTTGGATATATCTTATGGTTTATTTTGGATTACAAACCCTATAAACTCTAAAATATAAATGAAATATGCAAGCAGTAAGTATTATCGAATGCAACTGTTACGCCATGCGAATACGTACATTCGAACCTACAAAGTCCAGCCTAAGCTAAACCCTATTTCATATGATTGATGACATAAATCTGAGGTCAATTTAAATTGGAAATTCAACCTACAATGTACAGCCTAAGCTGAACCCTATTTCATATGATTAATGATATAAATCTGAGGTCAACTTAAATTGGAATAAAAATTTCCGAAACTTATCACTTTTAAAAAACTATTTTTTTTTCTATAATAAACATAGCCTAAGTTACTCCTTGATACATTAGCTATCTGTCAGTGAAATTCCCGTCAAAATCGGTGCAGCCATTTCAGAGATTACCCGGAACAAACAGACAGACAGACAAACGAACATTGTAAAAAATGTTGTTTTGGTATATGTCCCGTGTATACATCCGAATGCACTTAGTAAAAAGTGGTTATTTTAATATTACAAACAGACCCTCCAATTTTATTTATTTGTATAGATATTTAACAGTAAGAAAAACTATCAATAACGTATTTATAATGAACTCACTCGGCAAACATTGTACTATCATATAAATTAAAAAATAAATACACTAGATACGATCGCGAAATGAGTGACTATGCTAAATTTCAAGTCAATCGAGTGTATAGTTTTAAATATCCCGTATTATTATGATAGTAAGGCTTCTCATCTAAATTTTACCTGGTAGATGTGTGGTGTTACACTCGGAGACCACTCCAGAGGTCCCTGGTTTAGAATCCGACGATTGTGTGCAACGCTTAGGCAGTTTTTCTCGCCTAACGTGCGTATAACATAATCGCCAAGTGCCAACCATGTAAGCGTCGTGAGGAAGCCTGCATACCGATAGCACTGGTATGCGTAACCCGTCAATCTGCCTTGGAAAAGCATACCAGGTGTACTTCTCGTTCTCTAAGGGAATGTCCAAGCTCAGCGTTGTGGGCATTTATTGTTTGTATATAAACCGAGGTGACGTATCCCAAAGAAAATATAGATGAGTTGTGTAACATATATGGCATAAAAGGTGTGAATATTCAGATGACGACTAAGGCCTGGAATACACATGCTTCTAGAAAAGCATGCTTGTTTGCTACTAGATAGCATGCTTAAGGTGGACTGATGATCTGGTCAAGATCGCCGGAATAGGTTGGATGAGGGCAGCGCAGAACCGATCATCGTGGAGATCTTTGGGGGAGGCCTTTTTCTAGCAGTGGGCGTCTTCCGGCTGAAATGATGAGCATGCTCATTTATAGCATGCTTCTTTCTAGCACGTGTGAGATACACATGCTCATATTCAACATTCAAAATGGACGTTTCTTTGCAGAATTAATTAAATTCAGTTATATTATTACTTTCATAAATATAAACTTGAGCGTACATTCCATAAACACTCATAATTTCGTTAATGAAATATAAAATTTAAAGTTATGTTATCGCCCCATCGAGTCATCGGTACCTACCTTTCTCCCCCGCGCCTCACAACGTGTGCTAACTAGCACAAAAAATAGACTGGCTTGGGATTTAGTAGCGTGCTTGTTCACAAGCATGCTCTTTTCGTATATACGTGCTAATTGTATGCTATTAAGTAGCATCTTTTCGAAACTAGCATGCTATGTATGTATGCTATGTATTCCAGGCCTTATGGATGAGAGTGGAGAGAACATGTTGTGTCAACCCCACATAATTTGGGATAAGGGCAGGATGATAAACAAGAAGACGTATTAAGGCGTGTTTTTATAAAACTAAAACTCCTCCAAAAACTTAAGTAGGCATTTTCCTAGAAGTAAAGAAAGTTAATCGGAGGTAATTTTCCAAAATGGCCGCCATGACAAAGGAGTCCCAACGACCAATTCAGTCGACTTACTCTTATTTAATTTAATTTGAATCTAATACTATGTGAATTTGAGTGCAATTTGGCGTGTATTAAATGCTTGTGTCGGGAAATTCAGAGTGGAACAATTAAAAAAGTTTAAGACAAAATGTTTTTGAAGTGTTGCTACCAATTTTTCGAGTATAGATGGTTTTTCGTCTAAAGTAAACAAATTTTTCTGAGACATCTAGGCTTTTGCACGTGGAATGTTTGATTCGCATCCAGTTGTGTACGAACGTATGCATAATAAGTGATCTATTTTTGATAACCCCTCTCTCACTTTTTAGTGACCATCCGTAGTATAAGAGAAGATCACCCCCCTCCAGTTTTCACGTAGTAAATCATAAATACGGCTTTCAATATTTTTTTGTAAACTTTAAATTATTTGGCTCTTATTGGTCTATATTAATAAAGCGCTTGCTGAGTGACGCCAAAAATGCATGCATACCTATAGTTATAAGTAAAAATTAAACGCTAAACACCCCATATTTGAATACAGCTCGAAAAAGCGTGATATTTCCTTTAGAGGTTTGACTCCTCCCCCCCTACTCTGTGACAAAGTGTGGTATTTGAAGACCCTTGAGTATACATAGGTTAGCAAAATAGATACCAGGTGTTCTTCCTGTCCTATCTTAGATAGCTTAGGCGAGTTATAATTTATTTGCGAATTTCACTTCAACACTTGCAACCCTGAGGTGCATTCTTCGAACGCCACTCCGTTGTATTTAGCCCCACTTAACATATGTTGTTGCTACTAACATTGTTGATTTAAAAATATATAAACGTTTCTTTTAATTTTTTTAATTACGAATTACATACGACAAAGAATGTTGGAAAAAATATTTTGTTTAATAAAGTATACTGAACGAGTAACGATGATGATTCTGTAAAATATCGGAACATGTCTTTTGTAGCAGGGGAGGGATTCGGGAGAGTAGCCCATACTCCTATTATATACACTCATGGAACTCCAAAATGAAATCACTCCATTGAGAAAAGGACTGTATAAGTAGGTATGAAAAATTCGTGCAGCGACGGAGTAAGAATACTGAGGCCTGCGTTCGGAGTCAGCCAGTCATAAAAGGAGACGAACAACAATAGCTAGGGCAAGGCTCCAAGCCCATCTGGATGGTAACCACAACTGGTTTATAAGTATACCGCCGTAATAACCTTGTATTGTATTCCGACATTAGTGACCCAGGTTCCTGCGCCCCAGTTGTGTGCCAGTGCCCAGTTTATTTGCGGTGTTCTTAACGTCGCAAATGTCAACAGGCGACGTTAACTGCTTACTGCTACTAGTACTTAACTGCAGTCAGCCTGTCTGCTTTACCTCGCTAATAAATAAAAAAAGAAAAATTAATTCACAATTATGCCGTATTGTACAATCGGACAACTTAAAACAAGCTTTTATTAAGACAAACCAGTATAGAAAAAAAAACCTGTATACACTCAACAAAAATAATCGTCGCGACACCACACTGTTCAATGCGAAATAGAAATGAAAATATCTGCCTTGCTTTCTTTAAGAGAGAGAAAGAGAGACAGACAGAGAAACATGCGCACGACGCACAGCTTACTACCTATATAGTAAGCTATTGCTTACTATAGCAAAAAGTGTCGTTACAACTTTTCGTGAGAATTTTTTCCGTCTAGCCCCCTTTCACAACGCGCGATAAGGAACTTCGTTCCAAAAAAACAACAAAAAACATATTTCTAAATTCGAGAAGTAGAAAAAACTATCTAAAACAAATTATGGCCTAAATAGGGTGTTTTAACATTCATTTGGACGCGAGTTTAAGGTCTACAAAACTCTCCAGCTAGTGCGGAGCCGGTTACTGCTGTAAAAACTTTTAGTTTAAAGTAGACGCTTAATGAGCTTAATTCAGGAGATGGATCGATCCTTTGTCAACCGGAGGCATTAGATACTCCTGATATATAAAAGACTTCAAGAAGTTGTATGTTGGAGAGATCCAAACCGAATAACTTCGTTGAAGTCTTTTATGTTATTTTTTTGGCTATTTGTCTTCTTTAGAAGAAACAGACCGACTCCCCAGACTTTACCAAAGCGGTTTAACAGAAATTTTCAACGATTTAATATTGTAATATTCTAAATTCTGTTTATCGTTACTTTTTTCTAATTCTCAATAGAGCGTTGATGCGGGTACGGCAAACTGGAGTTTTTATTTTTAAAAATACAGATGCAACAAGTAACAATATCTTTGTGGCTGCTAGAGACATGACAATGTCATAATCACGTGGGCACAGAACCAACAAACGCCTGCACTGCGGGTTGGAGCTGGCCAGCAAATAGGACATGTATAAAAAACCAAGTGAATGCAGAATGGGCGAAACTGCGACAGGTCTCAGGAACGATTTGCGACCTATGAGCGCCGTTTAGACTTAAAGGTAAAATTTATAAAAAAAATTTTGGGTCACAAAGAAAAACGTTGATAGGTTATTTCATTATTCATCTCAATGGAGTTACAAAACTGGATAAAATTAGAAATAAAATAGAAGTTGAAAGTAGCGCCAGTGATTGAGAAGCTGAAAACTGATAGGCTAACCTGGTATGGCCATATGATGCGAAGAGAAGAAGGCCATATAACAAGGAAAAAGCTAGAAATGAGAATGAACGGATACAAAAGGTGGAGTAGAGCAAAGAAAATATAGATTATATAGAATATGATTAAAAAAGGTATGAAAGAAAGAAAGAAAAATATATATTTAGGACTACAACATACAAACAGATATAAAAAATTAAAAATATAATTGAAGATACTTAAAATTAGTCCTAAAAGGGTTCTATTCAGCATAAACTGGTTAGAAAAAACCAGCGCTGGTCTTCCGTTAGAACCCGATAATGACGCCACATAACAAAATCCGGACTTAAAAAGTAAACAAAGTAACATTTATTAACACAAGACAATTCTATAAAATTGTATTAAAATAATATCTGGCTAAATTGTTTTTGGTTTTGGAAACGTATCCTACCGAAAGCGATTTGGAATCAATTTATTATTTATAGTTTTCCTGTTTTTGGTTTCTTTCTTTTTCAGATAAAATTAATTTTCTGTATGGATAATCAGATTATGACTAATAGAGCAGAACGGAAGGAGAGTGTTGTCCCGATTCCACATAGTTGGGGTAAGGATAGGAGAAGATACATAATCCTGTGTTTAAATAAAAATGGAATGTGGCTGTGTCATGGACAGAGTTGTTTGTTTTTACACGCTTTATATTAGCTTCACTTGTATGTTTGTTTGTATGTTTGTAATTATTATTAACGTGTTTGTATATGGTATTTCAACTATCGATGTGTTTTTTCTAAAGTATCGATGTTTTCTATCGATATCATAACATCGATAGTTTTAGTTTTTTATTATCGAGTATCGATATATCTTGTCTTGATTTTTACTTACTTTGAACAATAAAATCAAAATTCTGCCGAAACGCCATCTGGAGCATAATTAATAACATTGCCAGAAGATGGCATTATTTTAATAAAAATATTTACCTATTGGATATTGACAACAAATAAATTATATTATCACGCTTTTATTTTATAGTTAATAAAACTAAAAATTTATTTTATAATGTAACTTTTAAATGGTTGCATTCTTAGAGTATACATAAGCATAGCTTGCTTATGTATACTTTAAGGTTGCATCGCATTACTTATACATATCTATTCGAATTGCGACTTTATTACAATGAAATACAGTTGAATTTTTGAAGTGAAAACTTCTTTAGGCGCGTTGAGCACTTTTTGGCTGAACAATTTTTGGTTTAGTAAGAAGTGTTAATGGCCAATTTAAACTTTAATGCTTGATCATAAACAATTTTTTATAAATCGAAAATAATCTTATCCGTGCAGGAGCGGAGAAAGAATACTAACCTCTGCGGCCGGGGTCGGCCTGTCGTAAAAGGCGACAAAACAACCCACCCTAGCTACGTAGTAGGGCCCCAAGCCCGTCTGGATAGTGACCACCTTGGGTCTTAAGTATGCCGCCATAATAACCTTGTGTTGTGTTCCGGCATTAGTGACCCAAGTTCCTGTACCCTTATGGGACAGCAGCGTGTTCGCGATGCCACTGGCGTTGCAAACACCCATAGACGAGAGTAACTGCTAAATTCTAAGCAGGCCGTCAGCCTGTTTGCTGTCCTACAGCAATTAAAAAAAAATCTAATAGCTCGACGATACAATTCACAAATTATTTACTTTATAGTTTTCACTTCTATCGGCAGGCCCAAAAGACTGCCCCGCATGTTTTTTTAAGTTAAACAATAAAGTGCTATCTATCTATATATCTTTCTATATTTTAAAGAAATTGATTATTGTAGGATTTATTATTTTTGATTTATTTTGCAAATATTCCATTATAAAACGTTGTATAACATATACGTATGTATATATGGCCTTTATAATTCTTATATTATTAAAAATACATTATTTTTTTTACATATTTCAATCTCTGAATAGAATAAGATAATTATTTATTTGCTTAACGTGATTCACAATACAATGGAAATATAAATTATATTGCATATAGATGACAATTAATAAAATAATTTAAAATACAATAGTACCTACATGTATAAATTAATAATTTTAATTTTTTCAAGTCGTCAAATGTTTAATATCGAATTTCCACTTCGCTACCAGGCATGGGATCCTAAATAAACATCGCTCAACAACAATACGACGCAAATGAACCGCGGCCATATTGGTCTGGTAAAAAATCATTCACAGTTGGTTAAAGAAGGCTTTATTATTAATATAAACATTAACTTGATTTTGTTAATATAAACAAGGAAATATTTCATTTTTAGAATTTAAATTTTACCTTAAAGTTTATATTAATAAGCTATACCGTCCTGGGTTCAGGCCTCCCTTTAAACAGGACAGTATACCTACTACGCTTGTCCAAGCCGGGACCCCTAGGTTGGTCTCAGAGTATAATATCACCTAGCTACCAGGTTAGTATGGCTTCCAAGATGGTGGTAGATCAAAATATTTGCACCAATATTAATAATTAATGACAACCTTACATTCAACATCCGTCTCACCGCTGAAGCCTCCTGTCATGGTTTCCTCCTTTCATCGTGTTTTCATTTAACACTTTATTGACCAAAGAGATACAAGAAATTTTATCCATGCAAGGGCGGAGAAAAAATCTGCGTCCGCCATAATATGCCGCTATAATAAACTCAACCATAATACGCGGATAGTAGCGTATTAGCGATACCCCTGACGTTGTGAACACCCATAATCGACAGTAAATGCTAAATTCTAAGTGAGCCGTCAGACTGTCTGCTATCTTACATCAATAAAAAAAGGAATAAGTAGCTTGGTTTTTACAAGAGTAATTGGAATTTCTAAACGAATTTAGTTTTGAAAAGGGACCCTTGGCAGGTGCATTATCTAGGTGGTAGTGGTCAAGCCCTTGTACATAGCAACCACCCTTAGTATATACTAGTCGGCATAGTTATATAACTATATCGACATAATAACCTTGTTTTGCCCGGAATCAATGAGCCAGGTAGCACCAGATGCACCATAAACGTCCACGATGGTAACAGCTTACTTAATTAATAAAGGCATACGCTGTTCTTGTAGTCTCCCAGGTAATTTGTGACCTTTTCGTGGTTTGGCCGGCAGTAAAAGATTTCTCCAGCTATAAAAAGGCCTAGAAGCATCCCTAGAAGACTTTCTCAGACCCGTTGCACTTCGCCCATCCATACTGACATCGTTTAAGTTGTCGCGATCTCCTCTGATTAATTAGATCAAATTAAGGCTGTGAAATTAAGGGTGCAAAAGGATTTCTTAGGCTCGAAGTTCACACTAAACTTATACAAAATAGAAGAACAGGATACAGAAATTAATTTTTATACATATACTCTGAAAATTTTAAAACCCAACTTTCAAGCTGAAAACCATAAAAACGGGTTACGCACAAAATACGGGTTTTAAAATCTCGTAAATAAATTATTATGGTTAACTATAGGTCGAAATTCGACCACAATTCATACAATATTAATGTCTTATCTACTTGACCTCAGATTTAATTTTAAACAAAACTTTTTAACAAAAAATTAAGCCGCCGAAAAAACTGAAAAGCAAAAAATAATAAACCGTCTTTTTATTAACCTTAATAATTAAGTTCTTTAACTAATGTAAGTATACCTAAGTAATTTTGTGTCGGCTCCAGTGCTCTCACGTGCCAGTTCGGGTTGCTGTCTCACTGACATTAACTTCGTAAACGCTCGGCATTTTCCAGCAAAGGGGCGTGTCACGCTGCGCCTCCGCCGCGCATCACGCTTTACATAATTAATTAATTTGCTTGTTTGGCGCCGACTCAAAATTACTTAGGTATACTTACATTAGTTAAAGAACTTGATTATTAAGGTTAATAAAAAGATGGTTTATTATTTTTTGCTTTTCAGTTTTTTCGGCGGTTTAATTTTTTGTTATAAAGTTTTTATTTCATAATTTTATGTGGTTATAATCTACTAATTATGTGGAGGCTGCATAGAACAATCATAGTACCGATAGTTGTGTCGGTGGACGGATTGATAGCAAAGACCCTTGATCAACATCTCGAAAGGCTGTCGCTTGGTCCCTGGCTGAAGGGTCGGATGCAGAAGGCAACTATTTTGGACACTGCACGCATTGTGAGGAGGTTCCTGACTTTGTCTTCTTAACCACTGGTAGTTTGGACCTATGGACCCGGTGCCGGGAGACCACAATTTTTGATATATTTGAAGTGACAACTACTTTAGCGGCGTTGTGCACTTTGTGTGATGGGTAAAATATGTTAAACTCGCGCCAGGTCACGTGTCCTGATCGTAAGAATTCTTTAAGACGTAAGACGGAATTTTGCTACAGTAATACAAACTTTATTAATAACTAGCTGTGTCCGCGACTCCGTCCGCGTGGAATAGTGACTTTGGGCAGAATTTTTTGGATATATCTTATGATTTATTTTGGATTACAAACCCTATTAACCCTAAAATGTAAATGAAATATGCAAACAGTCAGTATTATCGAATGCAGCTGTTACGCCATGCGCCTCCGGAATATGTACGTTCGAACTTACAAAGACCAGCCTAAACAAAACCCTATTTCATTTGATTGAAGACATAAATCTGAGGTCCACTTAAATTGGAATATAAAATTTCCGAAACTTATTGTTAACAAAAACTATTTTTTTTTTCTAAAATAAAAATAGCCTAAGTTACTCCTTGATACATCAGCTATCTCTCAGTGAAAGTCCCGTCAAAATGGGTGCAGCCATTTCAGAGATTAGCCGGAACAAACAGACAGACAGACAAAAATTGTAAAAAATGTTGTTTTGGTATATGTACCGTGTATACGTCCGAATGCACTTATTAAAAAGCAGTTATTTTAATATTACAAACAGACCCTCCAATTTCGTTTATTTGTATATATGACTTATTTTATAATTAACTTTTAAATGATTGCATTGTATTACTTATACATATTTATTTGAATTGCGACTTTATTACAAAGAAATACAGCTGAGTTTTTTTGAAGTGAAAACTTCTTTAGGCGCGTTGAGCACTTTTTGGGTGAACAATTTTTGGTTTGTAAAGAAGTGTTAATGACCAATTTAAACTTTAATCCTTGATCATAAACACTCCTTTATAAACCGAAAATAATAATCTAATAGCTCGACGATACAATTCACAAGTTACTTAGTTTTCACTTCTATCGGCAGTCCCCAAAGACTGCCCCGCATTGTTTTTTTTATAATATTGTATACTAAAGAGAGGAAATGAAGTAAGAGTATAATTTTAATAACAATATAGAACGCTCCATTTTCCTGTCAAGATTTGATGGTTTCTCCCAAGAACAAGGCTTTGACAGACTATTCGGACAGAACCATGTCATTACATATCAGATAGGCCTATTATATATATATATATATATATATATATATATATATATATATATATATATATATATATATTCACATTATAGATTTATAAAAGAAAGGATTTTCTGTATATAACAACCAAGAAGGCCGAATAGGTATACAAATGAAATACATACACTGTTTACTTCTGTAAACTCCAATCTTCTTGTCCATGTTAAATGTGTGAAATAAAAAAAAACATAAAGGCGTTATTGAGATCTGTTGAGTCATTCACGTATTCGAGATTGGACTCCCAGAATAACAATAGTCAAAAATGTTAAAAAAAATTTGCCATTTCCTGTCTTTTTGGTTTTGTGCAAGGTACTTAATCTACCTTTGAGCTATACTATGCTATACATTATAGAGTACAAAACTATATTTTTCAAACAGGTCTCTGCTCTAGATATACATCACATCGCAATGCTGTGAAGAATGTTGAACCTGAAAGTAGATGGGTACAAGGCCAAATATAGACCTAAAAAGCGATGGAAAGAATATGTGATGATATGAGGGTTTGTGAAGTGATAGATGAATAATGCCAGAGTAGAATAAAATGGAAGAAAAATATAATGTCTTTCTAAACTGTCAAATTGTGCCGACCCAACAGATTGGGCCAAGGCTAAGCTAAGATGAATTATGGATCCAGACCAGGATAAAATATGTACAAATCTGCAAAAGACTACTACCGTAGTTGGTGAACCAGTCGTCAATACGAAGTTAGAAGGAACGAATAAAAATACACATTGGAGAACAATATCGCATATAACCTACAAAGAATTTTCAATATTTTAATAGTGTAGGCTAGTGGTCACCCACGGCTACCGAGCCGCATGCGGCTCTATGCCTCCTTGGCTACGGCTCTTCCGTTTAAAGGAGTCTGCCCACTACACCGTTTCATACCATGACCGGCAAGACACAAAAGCAAACGTTGGTCGGTTGCGGAACGATCTAGTGGGCATAGTCACTTACTTTTTAATACAAAGAATATTTTTATGCCTGGCACGTTCCTAGCACGGTCATGGTATGGAATGGTCTAGTGGGCAGACTCCTTAAACAAGACGGATTGTGTAACTACTTATATGGCGAAAAAAGGTGTAAATATTGAGACAATGGCTAACAGAAAGTGGAAGGAGAGGACATGTTGTACCGTCTCCATATAACGTGGATAGGACGAAGAAGACTAGAAACCTCCTAAGGCACTCATTTATTAGAAAATCAAGTTTTTTATTGCTAAAGAACAGTAGGCTGATGTACCGTGTATACGTCCGAATGCACTTAGTAAAAAGCGGTTATTTTAATATTACAAACAGACCCTCCAATTTTATTTATTTATATAGATACAAAATTACATTAAGGTCATATGAAAATAACTGTTTTTCTGCTTCTTTTTATTTCTATTTCTTTCATTCAGTTTCTCTTTGTAGAGGGGTGTGGCAGCCTGCCGGCTCCACTACGCCTGCTTGACGTGTGTCATCCGTTGCCAATGGTTCACTCCCACAGGCGAAATAAGAATACCATCTCCTGCGGCCAGAGACGGCCTGTCGTAAAAGGCAACAAAACAAACCTAACTTGGTGGTAGGTTTTGAGCCCGTATGATTGGCAATCACCCTTGGTCTCTAATATAACCTTGCGTTGTGCTGGCGTCACAAACAACTGCAAGCAACAGTAACAACTATTAAGTTGACCGTCAGCCTATCCGCTGTTCCACGGCAATACAAAAGTGTTTTTAACGCTCGCATATCTCTATCGCTCCGCATCCACATAGGTAGCTCACCTTATCTGACTAATACAAAGATTTATTGCATAGTATTGTCACCCAGTTACTAGCATTAGTTTTATAGTCAACTAGCAGCCCGTCCCAGCTTCGCATGGGTATTTAACAAAAAATTAAACCCTTCTATTTTTTTTGGTCTCGGGGAAAAACCTCTCCTGACGGGTTCCCCCGGCCCGGGGGGACCGAGGGATATAAGGGACTCCGGAAAAGATGTTCGACCATCCGACTACCCACTAAAAAACCCCGCTGTTCTCCTATCGCCTACGCCCGGGCCCACGGATATATGGCCTGCCGATCTCGTGGCCCGGGCCGACGCCGGCCCACGCTTTGTCTTAAAGCGGGCCCCTTCTAAAGTGCTGGCGCCAGGGGGTCAGGCTTTCGTCCCCCCGGCGCTCTCTTGTAACAACTCTATGAGTTGAGGGGGGCTGCGGAACAACACGCGGCCTTTTCCCTCACGGCAATAGTGCGGGCGGCGGATTCTCCCCCGAGGGGCCGCCCGCGGCCGCTTTCTACGGCGGCCGGAGATCGTTGCCCGCCCTCCGGCGCCGACGACGCGGCCTACGTTGGCGGGAGGGGAGTGCGGTGGCGGACTTCCGCTCCCGTTCCGCCGCCTCCCTTGCAGACACTACTGCCTCGCAAAAGGAGGCGACGGCCGTCCATCCAGGATCGCCCCCGACCATGGACAGAACCAGGGCCGGGAGCGACAGGTCCGCGGCCAATTCCGGACGGGACTCGCATCCCCGTCGCGTGCTAGTCAGGCGTGGGTACGACTACCAGACGACACTCCAGAAAAAGCAGAGTCGCCTGACGTCGTAGCCGGCCCAGCAAGACCAACCGACAGCGAGGATGCAATTCCCGCCCCGGGAACACTCTCTGTGCAGGCGCAGTCGAAATAGGCACGATTTCGACTACCAAATCAGGTCCCAGGGACCCCAATCAGTATTCGCAACCATCCCACCGGGGACCACGCCACGAACAGAGAGCTAAGTTGGAAAGGATGTAGGAGGTAGACGGGAAGAAAGATAGTACTCTGTCGCCTCGAACGGAGAGGGGAGTGAGGCGACGGATGCTCGGGCACCTCGGGTATGCACACCCGTGCACTCCTCGGACAGAGGAGCGCCCCTGAGGGCAAACCCTTCTATTTGCGTCAGGTTACTAAAAAAATAAAATTATAAAGAAAGTTTGAATATTATTATTTCTTTGAGCTTTTATTTTAATGATTTTTTTTGTTATTACTTTTTATTTATTTTTCGTTAGTTTTTAATAAGTATTCTATTTTTTGTAAAAACCCCAGTGACGCACGCCTACATTGCTTAAGGTGCTGCCTAGCTAGCCGAACAGGGTGAGCGGCTACCACGCAACATTTTTCTAATACTTACATTTTTAAACTCGTGATATCTTTCGAATGGAATATCCGAATTGAATAATTCAAAAAGTTATATAAAGGTATTGAAACAGTTTTGAATATGAAGTAATTTATTTTGATAAGGATAAATACCAAGATCCAAATAAAGAGCCTTTTCTAGGGGCGGCATTTCAATTAAATTTTTAAAATAAAAGAACACTTATTGTGGCATAACTATAATAGTTAGACATATGCTGTCGCGACACTTTTTGTAAATAATGATGTGTTCTGCAAAGTTGTAGTACATTATTTTATTCTATCATCAATAGTTTTCGCAACGCACGCGATTTAAATAATATTTTAGGTAATTTTTTTACACTTTGGGTTACATTATTAGAGTTTTAGTAAGGATCCCTAATTTTTTTGAAAATATAATATAGCCTATGTCACCCGGGGATAATGTAGCTTCCCAACAATGAAAGAATTTTTTAAATCGGGTCAGTAGTTTCGGAGCCTATTCAAAGCAAACAAACAAACAAACAAACAAACAAACAAACAATCAAATCTTTCCTCTTTATAATAGTAGTATAGATAAAAGGATTTTTTTCAAGCTTGCGTTGCGACAAAGGAGTGATTTGAAGAATAATTTTTGAATAGTGATTTATTTCTGTATTACATTCTACAATTTATGTATTTTTCTATGTGCATGGGGGGTCTGTCGGAAAAGTCGACTAAATAACCCTATTCGTAGTATATCATCATCATCATCTCAGCGTTCATCCCGGTTGCAACCCAAACTTGCGTTTCGGTGCCCGGGGTCCGCTTTCCGACTTTTTCTACTCCACTTCGCACGGTCTTCAGCATCCCTGGTAGTGAGCCCATTGGCACGCATATCACCCTTTACGACGTCAAGCCAGCACTTTTTGGGTGTACCCCTCCTGCCGGGGCCAGCCGGAGCCGGCATGGCCAGACATTTCTTTCCCACGTAAGCATCCGGTTGCTGTAAAACGTGGCCGTACCAACGGAGCCGACACGGAGTTCCTAACGCGGTCCTTCCGCGTCACTCCACACATCCACCGCAGCATATTCATCTCCGTGCACGCAGCTCCTGCTTGTGTCGCTCCAACACCGGCCACGCTTCACAGCCGTATAAAAGGACAGGCCTAATGATGGTCTTATAGACCTGTTCCCTTCAACTTTACCGGCATCTTGGGGTCACAAATGACACCAGCCACCACCTATTCGTAGTATATGTCGACATAATATTCTTGTGTTGTGCAATAGCATTAGTGTCCCAGATTCCAGATCTACATTTTTTGTTTATTGCGTAGGACAGCAGACAGGCTGACAGCCCACTTAGAATTTAGCAGTTACCGTCGCCTATAGGTGTTTGCAACGCCAGTGGCATCGCGAACACGATGCTGTCCCATAAGGGTACAGGAACTTGGGTCACTAATGCCGGAACACAACACAAGGTTATTATGGCGGCATACTTAAGACCAAAGGTGGTCGCCATCCAGACGGGCTTGAGGCCCTACCACGTAGCTAGGGTGGGTTGTTTTGTCGCCTTTTACAACAGGCCGACCCCGGCCACAGAGGTTAGTATTCTTTCTCCGCCCCTGCACGGATAGAAATCCCATAGAGGGCAGCGTGTTGGCAATGACCCTGGCGTCATAAACATATATAGGCGGCGTTAACTACTTTCTATTAAGTGGGGCGTCACTCTGCTGTTTCTCAGCATTAAAAAACTTTTTTCATGAAATGTTTTCTGCCACAATCAATCAACGCCCAGACCAGAACATATTTGTTGTTACTTGTGGGTATAGAACCAGAGCGTTTACCGATCTCGTTTCAATTTCGCATAGACGTCGATTTCTTTCATAGCGAAGCCATTGATTTCTTAAGTTCTGTTTCCTGGGCTCTCCTAGAACTAGTTGAAGAGACAAGAACATTTATTCTTCTCTTAACTTGCTGTAGCTGCAAAACGTGACTGTATAGAGTGGCGTGTAAGTAGTGAATACAAAAAATTTGCTGTATATTTATACACGCTGCGTTGTCACGTTCTTTACTACATTTTTTATTGCTTTATAACAGCAGATAGGTTGACGGTCAATTAATAGTAAGCAGTTACCGTCGCCTAATACCTATAGATGTTTACAACGCCAGAAGCACCGCCAAAACGCTGCCATTTGTATAAAGTACCTAGAACCGGAGTCCTCATGCCAGAACATAACAAAAGAGGTTGCCATCCAGACGGGCTTGCAGTCCTACAAAGTTAGAGTTGTTTAGTTGCCTTGTAAGACTGGCTGCCCGCGCCCGTAGAGGTCATTCTTATTGCGCCCCTGCATGAAAAGTAATCTAATATTATTGGAACGAAAGTTCCTTATCGCGCGTTGTGAAAGGGGGCTAGACGGAAAAAATTCTCACGAAAAGTTGTAACGACACTTTTTGTTATAGTAAGCTATGCGGCGTGCGCATGTTTCTCTGTCTGTCTCTCTCTCTCTCTTATAGAAAGCAAGCCAGTTATTTTCATTTCTATTTCGCATTGAACAGTATGGTGTCGCGACGATTATTTTTGTTGAGTGTATACAGGTTTTTAGTACATAATAAATAATAAAAAATAATAATAATGAATCCTGACAGTGTTTCTGCACAAGTTCCGGATATTGCTGATGGAGTTAGGTTAGTTACTGATTAAGTTTATATTACATTATATTTGTTAATAATAAAAAATAAATATTATTATAACTTAAAAAAATAAAATTTATTACAATTCCTTCACTAATTAATCGAAAGGAACTTCGTTCCATCCGGGTGTCCCTTGATACCTCTCAAGTTTTGTCTTGTTATTTAAATAAATGGGAAGTGTCATAATTATGTCTTAGTTATATAACTGTCGCAAGTAATCTAGTTTTTTCATTTTGTTGTAATCATCCTCCTTGGAATTGGGGCCTATTGCAAAGAGCCAGCCAATTAGGGGTCTCCTTTCGTGGTGTCTATCAATTATAGTGAAAATCGACAGCTGATTTGATTTGGCTTTTCATTACCATTTGCTGCGAACTTATGGAGCTCTATACAGACTATAGTGTTCCTTTGGTCACTGTTTGCGTACTTGCTGATCTATGTCGCCTACAATGGTCTGTGGCTCTCGTGTTTTGACAGTAACATATGACAATTATTCATATACAAACGAGACAGCGTAGGTATAAATTCATACCATAGACAATATGGCATATACAGACCAATTGCATGGCGGTGTAATTGACACGTTTCCACAACAATGCCCAGTCTAGATGTCGAATCCCGTCTAAAGACATATTTCTCAGGTAATCAAGGGTCTTTAAACGGAAATTAAATGTCTTTAAAATTACATTTGGCCCATAATATGCTTCGTAGAAGCGTTTATGCATTGACAAAAACTTTGCGAATATGTGAAGGATTATAGGGTTGTCGATTTGTAAAATCGCTATCATATATTTAATGAATATATATATGGCAATTTGTGACAATAAGTGAGATGCGAGCCCATAGACTCACTACTAGGGATGCTGAAGACCATGTGAAGTGGAGGAGAAAAATCGAAATGTGTGCTGGGATACATAGTAGCTAGATAATGGTAGTAGCCAAACGAACAGACAAGTAGCCAAACGAATCGCAACAAAATTTTAACTTGAAGCTTTACGGGCACATTGTTAATGTACTTGCTCAATTTGAAAACCTGCCAGCACATAGGGGTGTAAGGGGCCCTACCAACATCTTCGTGGCCCAAGTCAACCTCACCTGCAAGTCGGCGCACCCTGCTGCATAACTTACGAGGCCCTGACGACGGCTTTTGAGGTTGGGGGGTCAGACGGCAGTCGCCCCCGGAAAAGCCAACACCAGCCAAATCAATCTATGGACAGGGAACGAAAGCGAGATCATGTAAGGGCTTGGGCGCCACCGCATAATGGCGCGCAAGAGCTTCGCCCGGCTCTTTTGAGAAGTGGACAAGGGCTACCGTCTCATGGGCGGGCACGGCTAACGACGTTAGCCCTAACTGACGCAACCCAAACATCTCGAAAGATCCACTTCGCAACATGGAACATAGGCACGCTAACCGGACGCGCCAGGGAGTTGGTGAGATATGCTCTCCAGGCAGAGGGTGGCCGTGGCGTTCCTGCAGGAACTTCGGTGGAAGGCCAGCGGATCCCGGTTAATCGGGAGTGGCTACAAACTGATCTACACAGGTGCACCTGGTGGGGAGAATGGGGTTGCCCTATGGCAACTAGAGCACTATTGCTCTCCGAGGAGTTCCAGAACGACATTTTGGAAGTGAAACATCATAGCGACCGGCTTATGGTCGTTAGGGTACTTATCGATGGGGTAGTTACCCACTTGATAAATGCCTATACGCCACAGACCGGTTTTGACGATGCCGATAAAATATCGTTTTGAAATCTACTCGGAGAAATGCTCCGTGGAATCTCATTATCACAGGGGGTCGTTTTGGGGGGTGATCTGAACGGTCATGTGGGTGATGAATGTGGGGAATTTGAGCATGTTCACGGTGGATTTGTGTACAGTAGCCGCAACGCGGAAGGGGAGGATATCCTCAATACGTGTGCGCCTGCCGACTTAGCCATCGTGAACACGTATTTCAAAAAGAGACCCGAACATCTTATCACTTACAACAGCGGGAGGAATGCTACCCAAATCGACTTCCTACTCACTAGGAGACACCATATCAGCAAAGTGGCCAACTGCAAGGTCATATCCGGTGAGAGTCTCACTGCACAACATCGCCTTCTTGTCATGGACCTCTGCGCTAAGCCTAAAGACACGCCTGCCGAGCGCGTTCAGCGCCGAATCAGGTGGTGGCTTCTTGATGAAGTCACGTCCCAGAAGCTCGCCTTAGCCGTCGGTGACAAGTATGCCGGTAGTATGGGCAAACCAGTTTAGGCTTACTGGGACAAGATCCAGGCAACCTTATTCTTGGGTCGGCGAAGGAGGTGCTTCGGGTGTCTAAGGGTGGTCACAAGTGTGACAAGGAGACATGGTGGTGGAACGACACAGTCCAGAGGCAGACTGGAGCGAAGAAAGCCTAAGTGGAGTAAGAAGTGGCAAGCGTCTATATCTCCTGAAGATAGCGATACATAAATCTGTTTGTATAATATTAAAATATCCGCTTTTTACTAAGTGCATTCGGACGTATACACGGTTCATAAACCAAAACAATTTTTTTACAATTTTTGTCTGTCTGTCTGTTTGTTCCGGCTAATTTCTGAAATGGCTGGACCGATTTTGACGGGACTTTCACTGGCAGATATCAGATGTAACAAGGGGTAACTTAGGCTACTTATATTTTAGAAAAAAATAGTTTTAGTTAAAAATGATCAGTTACGGAATTTTTTTAATTCCAATTTAAGTTGACCTCTGATTTATCATCAATCATATGAAATAGGGTTTAGCTTAGGCTGGACTTTGTAGGTTCGAACGCACGTATTCCGGAGGCGCATGGCGTAACAGTTGCATTCGATAACACTGACTGTTTGTATATTTCATTTATTTATATTTTAGGGTTAATAGAGTTTGTAATCCAAAATAAACCATGAGATATATCCAAAAAATGCTGCCCAAAGTCACTATTCCACGCGGACGGAGTAGTGGGCACAAATAGTATTGTAATAAAGCACACAAATTACGACGGTGAAAGTAAACAAAGTGAAAGTAAGTAAAGTTTTTTTTTTTTTTTTATGTGGTCTATGGAGGTTGATACTGAAAACCAGCGCTATGCTTGAATAACTTCAGGCACAGCACATGCTGAGTGATTGACCTCATTGGCAGATGTATATATTTCATATTGTTTCTTTGTTATTGCTGTTAATCTATTTTGTATCATTTGCCAATAAAGCTTTCTTTCTTTCTTTCTAAACATCGGGAGGAAATTGCACAGCGAGAGTATAAGTGCGTGGTGCGTGGTGCGCCAATCCGCCTGGCGGTTAATCAAACGTGGCGGTGGTTAATAATGTCCGTTCCTTCTAGACCCGAGCTCAGCTATGATTTTACTATGGACTCTAATTGAAGTGATAACTTCTTATGGGAGGATAAACCGCTTCGTTACGTAACGCGTTACGGCAGTCTGTCTGGCTTCCCTTTCTCTCACGCATACGACAGCGATAGGCAGGCTCCTCCTCTCTCACTCTAGCCCACAGCGCTAGATCTATTCGAATTGCAACTTTATTACAATGAAATGCAGTTGTATTTTTGAAATTTTGAAACAGTTTTTGGAATAATTGGAAATTCGTAAACTTTAGTTATTTTTGAATTATTTTTGGTTTTATTAATAACTAGCTGTGCCCGCGACTCCGTCCGCGTGGAATAGTGACTTTGCGCAGCATTTTTTTGGATATATCTTATGGTTTATTTTGGATTACAAACCCTATAAACCCTAAAATATAAAAAAATACTGTGTGTGTGTCAGCTCCGACGCACGACTGGAGTTTACTACTTAAGTACGATTGTCTAAACATCCGCAAAAAGAGTTTATTTAACTGAAAAAAGATTAATACCATATGAAAGGGTAAATTAACAAATTAATGAAAATAATATATAAAAAAACATATATAAAAAAGTTTTAAAACAGTTTTAAGTTCAACCTAATTACAACTATGGCACATAGTAATAAAGTCACAAATCTCCAAAACATTATCTAATACTTACGATCATTCGTCATTTATAATGAGCAAAGCAATAAATTACTCTTAGTCACTTACAAATAAAAAGACATATTTTAAACAACATTTAATATGAAATCAACCTTAAGTTGTAACAAATAAAGTAATTTTTGCCTTGAGAGATACATCGTTTTGTTTTGTTTAGTGTGTTCCGGTGCACGCGCACCAAAAACGTAACGAGGTCATTCATTAGTAGATTTTACTCTCACATTTTTCTCATACCGGGCGCCTTATATATGAAAATCGATTCTTAAGGAGTAAACTCCAATTAATGAAATATACAAATTGCGTTCGAACCTGCAAAGTCCAACCTAAGCTGAACCCTATTTTATATGATTGATAAATCCGAGGTCAACTTAAATTGGATTAAAAAAATCCGAAACTGATCACATTTAACTAAAACCATTTGTTTTTCTAAAATAAAAGTAGCCTAAGTTACTCCTTGTAACATCAGCTATCTGCCAGTGAAAGTCCCGTCAAAGTCAGTCCAGCCGTTTCAGAGTTTAGCCGGAACAAACAGACAGACAGAGAGACAGACAGACAAAAATTGTAAAAAATGTTGTTTTGGTATATGTACCGTGTATACATTCAAATGCACTTAGTAAAAAGCGGTTATTTTAATATTACAAACAGACCCTCCAATTTTATTTATTTGTACCTTTCCTACATTATCATATTAATATACATGAGGGGCTCTGGATAGAGTCCCTGCTAATTTACAGGAGAAATACCCTTTTCACTCCAACCAAACTGTTACCATATAAATACAACACGTTGCAATTTATAGCAGTTCGTATATTTGAATACTCGAAATAATTACAAGAATTAAAAGACTTTTTTATAGAAATATATGACTGGACGCTACACAAACAAAGCCTCTGATAAATCAATAATATTTTAGAATCGGTGGTTCAAGGTAATATCTTTTACTGACAATTGGCGTTGTTGCTTTTTGTTTTATTCATTCTTGTCACAAATTATCTCTATGCCAAAATGTCGTGCCTTCTGGATCTCGCATCATAAAAAGAGGTGCGTTATTAAACGCCACATACATAAAATTTAAGTAATAACCTAAGATTTTTTCACGTTAAACAATTTCAATACTAAATAGTGCAACTTAGATTAGTTTATGTTATCACTTCTGTCGGGTGCCCCGAGACGCACACTTTTTTTTATTCTAGTTTTCTTCTTTAAGGCGGACATAGGATCGATATCCGTCCCGAGTTAGTATGTTTATGTATAATATGTATTTATTTATAAAAGAAGAGTATATCATTTGCCCAATGCACATAACACAATCGTTCTTCTGCTTAATTTGGAACTCGCTCTGTGCAAATTGTGAAAGCATATTTATTTATCTATCACAAAAAACATCCGTCTTAACTCATACTTATTTAATATGAACTGTATTTTGACAGCCCTGTGAAATTTCCGTCATGGAGCCAATCGACGTGGAGCCCAGTCAAAAACTTTATAATTAAAAATTCGCGAAATCAACATGGCAGACGGCGGGAAACGAGCTCAGGAGTATTGCGGACATGCAATATATTATAAAAACAGTTATTTTTTTGGAATTGATAGAGATTTTTTTAAACAAAAAGTGCCAGTTTTTAGCTTTAATAGAATATTATAACGCTTAAGGATGTGTATTCGATGCCTAGTTATACAACCGCTTTAGGAGTTGGCGAATTAAAAACACTGGTGATATCAGTGTACAAATTTTCTTTCACTGTTTCCTCCCCTGTAATATGTGGAATTATTTTTATAATATGCACATTAGGAATGCTAATTAAGTGCTCGCCATTTTGTACAACGAACACCCCCACTGCTGGGCTTAGAGGAACCCCCCTTTAGAGGCAACGAGGCAACAGACAGTAGCCACGTTTGTCCAAGGCTGTTAGCAGATTATGCATACTAGTGATATCTGTAAGCATGTTTTCTCATGACGTTTTCCTTCACCTGACACATGGCAATTATGGAAAATATGTAAATTATAAGAGAAATACTGCCCAAGCGAACTCGAGGCCTCTAAATTCATCACTGCGTGTAATACGACTTAGCTGTAAGGTACCTAAACAAAAACATGTTATATATATCCCAGACTCGGGGCAGGAATCGAACCCGTAAACTCCATAGACATCAAGTTTAATTTTAGAATAATATAGTTTTGAGCATATGATCAATTAAAGACGGAAAATAAATTATAGTTTAAAAAAAAACTAAAAAATACGCTTTTGTTGTAAAAAAGTGTGGGGTGCTTGTTGTCAATTGTTATTTTGAAAATATCTTAAAAAGCATCCCTCGCTTTTTTACAATAAAATTCATTTTTTGGTTATTCCCACTATCCTTAAACTAAATTTATTGAAAACTAGCTGTACCCTGCCACGCTTCGCTGTGGTACATTGTGACTGTACCCTGCCACGCTTCGCTGTGGCATATTGTGATTGAATGGTTGAGAAATGAGAAACAAAAAATAGATAAAAAAAATGATAAAAAAACAATCCTTGATGCGGATTATATATCATGCTAAAATTTCAGCTCGATCGGTGCAGAACTTTTTGAGTTTTTGAAGCGTACACAAACCAACATAACATTTATATATATATATATATATATATATATATATATATATATATATATATATATATATATATATATATATATATATATATATATATATATATATATATATATATATATATATATATATATATATATATATATATATATATATATATATATATATATATATATATATATATATATATATATATATATATATATATATATATATATATATATATATATATATATATATATATATATATATATATAGATTATTTTTTACCTTTTAGTTTGATTTTTTATAAAAGCATGTATTTTAGTTTTGTTTAACTATAATTTATTTTTGACTTTTTAGTTTCATTAACTATAAAATAAAAGCGTGATAATATAATTTATTTGTTGTCAATATCCAATCGTTAAATATTTTTATTAATTTAACGCCATCTTCTGGCAATGTTATTAATTATGCTCCAGATGGCGTTTCGGTAGAATTTTGATTTTATTGTTCAAAGTAAGTAAAAAGCGAGTCCAATTCCGAAAAATTCCATTACATACAGGTCAAGTTAATATAAAACATATAAAAAAGAATAAAAAAGAATAAAAATCCACTGTCTCGCGATTTTCCTAGGCGGTCACCCATCCAAGTACTGACCGCGCTCGACGCTCTTTAACTTCGGTGATGGACGAGAACCGAAAATTAATTAATCCTGAGGATCCTGGTAAGGATAATGATACAAACTATACAAATTATTGCATTGTCATCGGCTCTCCATATATTTACAAAGTTTGAACGAAATCTGGCCGTTTAAAGTAGGTCAAAATCGCCCCCAAAGGAGTCGGTTACAAACAAATAATTACAAACATAAAAACATACATACAAATGAAGCTATAATATGTAGCTTATTATGATATAAAGCGTATAATATTGACAGCAAAAGTAATCACTCAATTTGTAATGTCCCATATGCTCGCCGGCACGTTGACATTTTTCTCGATTATTACGTATGACTTTCGCCATTTTGTTTTTTACTAAGCTAATTTGTGATATACATCATATATTTGAAACAGAATATTATGACAGATGAACAATCGTTTGACGGAATATGGGCTAATTTAGAATTGTATCAACTAAGATCAATTTAACCAAAAAAGTATATTGATAGATAGATAACACTTTATTGTAAACCAAATAACTAACAATAACAATGAAAATTATTTACGCAATCAATATCGATTTTATATTTAAATTGATATTACACACTTACCTCCGGTTCGATTCTCAGCATGACTTTCAGTTCTTAAGCATTTTTTTTCTTAATGCACACACTGTAAATCATTTCTTATCCATACAGCGGTTGAGTAAAAGTGACAAGGAGACATTGTGGTGGAACGACACAGTCCAGAGGGAGACTAGAGCGAAGAAAGCCCTCTTGAAGAATTGGCAAGCGTCCAGTCCATTACCTGAAGATCGCAACGCATATAGGTCTGCCAAGTGCACCACTAAGAGAACTGTAGCCAGAGCCAGACGATACCACTTACAACCACTATACGACAAGTTGGAATCGTCTGAGGGAGGGGCAGAAGCTCATTTATAAGTTGACGCGCTCCAGGGTCAAAGCGGCACAGGATATTTCCAAGTGCCGCTGTGTAAAAGACCCTGTGGGCAACCTGCTATGCAAGGACCTCGCGGTAAAGGAAAGATGGCGCTCATATTTCCACGAGCTGCTGAACACGCAGCACAAAGAGGTGCAGCCGCCAGATCTTCCTCCGAATCAAGGACTAGTACCACTGGTAACGCCTGCAGAGGTCCAGAATTCTCTTCGCCGCATGAAAAATCGGAAAGCTGTCGGAGCTGATGCAGTCCCCATCGAAGCCTGGAAGGCGATGGGCTCTGGTGGTGTGGGCGTCTTAACCGACTTCTTTAACCGGACACTCCTCACCGGTACGATCCCGAGCCAATGGAGACTGAGTATTACTACTCTAGTCTTCAAAGGCAAGGGGCCGGTGCAGGGGTGCGGTAATTATCGAGGCGTTAATGTCATGTCCCACACCATCGAGGAGCTCCTCGAGAGGGTTATCGACTCTCGGATTCGGCAGGAGTGCACTGTCTCGGGGTGTCAGTATGGGTTTCGCCCTGGTCATGGGACCATGGATTCTGTTTTTGCCCTAAGGACTGTCGTGGAGAAATACAGGACGAAGAATACGCCTCTGCATTGCCTATTTCTTGACTTGCAGAAGGCCTTCGACTGTATTCCTCGCGCGATAATCTGGTGGGCATTGCGATCTAAAAAGGTTCCAGAGGCCTATATTGACATCATCCGAGACATGTACCGTGACTCCGATTCCGTAGTACGGACCGATGTTGGCGACACAAAACCTTTCCCCATCATCGTCGGGGTGCACCAAGGATCCGTCCTTAGACCGTTTCTGTTTAGCGTGGTATTAGACGTCATGTATAGTTTTTATGTATTTTAAGTATAAAGTTTATGAAATATTTATTATTTAGTTATGTATATTATTAGGAGGTAGGCGCCACTGTGTCACTGTTGACATCTTTTCTATATAAATATTTACCTAATAAATAATTTACGGCATATCAAGTGATGAAGTTTGCAAGTAAACATACTACAAGTTAAAAAAACATTCAGAAAGTGTAGTTTTAGAGAAAAAACTAACTAATAGTGACAAAAAACAATCAAAATACAACGGACACTGTAAAACAAAACAACCACTTTCCACTTAATGTTGAACAATAAAAATTGAAATTAAAAGCGAAGTGAATCAAAATCTACCTGTTGCGCATTCTACCAGGTCTATCCTGTTCATATACGCGAAAATACGAACTAATATAACCTGTACTTGCCCTACAGACATCCTACAATAAGTGTGTACGAAAAGGCGGAAGTCTTGTCGGTCAGGAAAATCTTTTTATATGAAATGCTTAGATTGTATCACAAGAAATTTGTACCAAACCTGAATATTAGTTCTAAACGTGTGGACATGTGTCCGCTTCCACGAGTCAGAACAGTATTAGCACAGAAACATATATTTTTCACGGCCCCTTTTATTTATAATAAAATTCTCAAAAGTAAACCAATAAAAAGTGAATCTAATAATTATTTTAAACATTATATAATAAGCTGGTAAAAACACTTAGCTATGATGATGTGGAAAATCTACTAAAAATAGGGAATTGAAATGTAATATCACACTCTGTCTCTCTCTCTCTCTCTTACACACATATACATGCACGCACACACATATATGTGCAGGCACACACACACACTTACACATGCACACATACATACACAAACACAAGCGAGCTCATTAGATTGTTATGGGTCTGCTTAGTATAGTTTGGTTTCTGTTTTCTGCCTTTTTTGTGGTTTTAGGATCATATGCATTACATTATTGATCACAAGAGAGGAACCTGGCCCCCGAGATACAGTGTAAACTAGTTCAGGGGCCAGGAGAATTAAACTAGATATGTATATGTTACTTTTTAGAAATAAATTTATTATTATTAACTTTTTTTTATTATTAAAAACACACAAAAAATATCCAAGTCATCACGGAATTATACGATAAATCAAATAACTCAGTAAGGTGCCATCTAGCGGCCAGTGTCTGTTCATCATAAAGATCTATATCGATAAAAATCACTATTTACAATCGACACTGATACTACCCAGCTAAGAGCTGCCGCCAATAACTACAAGAGGGCGCTACGCGTAACTTTAAAACAATGGACGAAGTTTTGAAAGCGTTTGAGGCAATAGAGAAGGATTTGGATAATCAAAGACAAGAAATCCGAGAAATAGGAAATCATGTTACTGAGAAAGTTACACACTTTGATTATATACACGTGTATAATCAAAGGTTACACAGAATATAAGCAGGATGTTTGAAGGAAAATTTTTAGCATTGGAAAAACATCACAAAAATTTGAAAGAAATAGTAGAAAACCAGGAGAAAAGAATACGCGCTATAAAAAGACAGACAAGGAAAAACAATTTGGTATATTTCGGCATAGAAAAGAATGAAAATTCATACGATAACCTAGAAAGAAACTTCAATAAATGGACGGAACAATATCTTTCTCTAAAAATAAGTCACAACGACATCCAAGAAATAAAAAGAATAGTAAAGAAAGGCGAAAAAATACGCCCGATATTAGTGACCTTCACAACTTTAGGCACACAGATAACAATTTTGAAACAAAGAACAACTACAACATAAAAGAGGAAAAGGAAATTTAGCTAAAATTATATATGATAAACTGATAATTACATAAAAAAACACACTAAGAGGAAGCTGCCTACGTCACCCGAGAATGCCACTGAAACCAATGTAGAGAAAAATACGCAAATAAATAAAAAGAACACCACAAGCTGTTACATCGGTCCCGAGGTCTAGCAGCTTCTCTCAAAGAATCATTAAAAAATGAATACTAAACTACGTAGGGAAAAATACAGTGAATAAGAATAATAATCAAAACAATCAAGCATAACAATTCAGCGCCTCCTCCTCCGGCACAGAACAAAATAGGACGTTATAGGAATATCAGAAACAAGACGGCTAGGTACCAACATACAAGAGCATAAAAACTTTATAGAAAGAAATTCATTTTCCAACATCAGAAGGGACAGGAGAAATTGGCATGTGATACAAGTATTTTATAAACCCAATCCAGATAAGGTTTGTGTTTGTTTACAAAAGAAATGTATGTGTAGTGTATCGGTTGTCTGGTGCCCGCGGTAAGGGTGCCGTGCTACTGCTGACGTTGGGACTAGATGAGGTTATGTGGGGTGTTCAGGTATACGGTATATTTACTGTAGATGGGCATATGTTGTCTATAATAACAAATTGTATGTTTTTGTAGTTATTTAATATGTATTATTCATTTGTTGTGAACTGCAGCAATAAAATATTCCATTTCATGAGTCATGTCATTCTAGAAGGCCTCTGCGGAAGACCAGCGTTGGTTTCTTATAACCAACTATGCTGAGCAGAAGACCTTTTAGGGCACTTATATCTGTAATGAGATTTTTATTTAACATGTTATTAAGGTATTTTGTGCTCTAAATAAACATTTTTTCTTTCTTTCTTTCTTTTTCTTTCTTATATTTTGTTACGTGGGTCACACGACCGGTCTGTATGGAGTAGGCTTTAAAGTAAACAAAGTACACAAAAACAATATAGAGAGCTTTACAGGCTTGATGGAAAGGACCGCTGTACTAAACATGAACATTCAAGGCTTCTTAATCTCTATTAGACAGGTGTATGCACCAACGGAATCTGCAAGTGAGGAAGAAATAAGAATTCTACAAAACGATTGACAAAGCTCTAGACACTACACACAATAATGTCATACTCCCATAAGTCTTCAATGCGAAGATCGAGCTCCCTAAGAAAGAAGAACATATTGTAACAAAGCAATTCGGGAGCGGGATGAGGAATGAAAGAAGACAGAGGCTAGTGGATTTCGCATTGGAGCATAAACTAACTATAATAAACACATGTTTTAAAACAGAAATTGAGCAGAAGATGGACATGGAGGTCTCCGGATGGAAAAACTAAAAATGAAATAGATTACATGTTATCAAACCAACCGAAATTGTTCCAAGATATGGGTACTATGAACATAAACTACCCCTCAGACCATAGGTTAATCAGATCAAAAGTAACATTAACCAAACTATAGAATAGTAGATTTAATTACAGTATTATGTATGCAAGCCAACTGAAATTTGAAGTATCTGAAGTAGGTATCTAGGCAATGTGATGGCCACGGAAATACCTCAGTACAGACCCATTACGATAACATCACAAATGCAATCACCACGAGTTTAAAATCAGCCCAAGCAATGGGAAAGGAACACAGACGACATAAGATACTATCGGAACATACTTAATCTCTTTTACAAAGAAGGAAGAAACTTCAAAAAACTAAAAACATATCGAGAGCTATGAAAAATGAACCCTCCGCACTCTACAAGCTAGTCAATAAATATATAAGAAAGGACTATTCAACATATAGACAAATTATATTAGAAAAGCATCTAAACCTCACAGACACCACAAAAAAGGCCTACAAAGAACTCAAAACAAGCAAAACCTGGATAGAAGGTCTAAAAGAATTTGGCAAAGACCTAAACAATCGAAAAGACATCATTAACACAGCAACTTTTAAAAAAATCTATATAGCAATATAAATTAACTAACTACACTAGAAAATAAAAACACTATTAAAACTATAAACATGAAGGAAAGCCACATTGAACAAGTTAACGAAGATAATATAAAAACAATTAACGAAATTGAAATCATAGATGCAATAAAAAGGTTCAAACTATAAAAATCACCTGGATCAGACAACTTAACAAGCTTTAAATTCAGCTTATCATATACTGGCAACACTGCTCACTTCAGCGACCATTATGCAGGCGAATAGTGAAGTGAACTATTCAGTTTGATATTGCAAAGCTCTGATACGCCTGCATAATGGTCTGAATCCAACATTATTTTAAGGGTGTACATAGTATTTAATCCTACAACTGTAAATCCAATTTTTTCTATTCAAATATTCGAAATTACCACCAAAAATACTGACTTGCACACCAAATTTGCTCATCAAATAAATCAAATCTAATATACTGTTTGATCTTTAAAGCTAAACTCTTTTATTGAATGACTATCTGTTAACTAAAAGTAAAACTGATAATTCTGTGTGTGCAACAAAATATTTAAATCTATTTTTTTAAATCTATCACCTATTAAACTGTTAAGAACATGAGTTATTATAAATGAAACACCAGTTAATCGGTCATATTTATCTAATTAAAATGCACAAAAAATACACTAACAATTGCAAAACAGTAAGGTAACTCAGTTTTTTTAACAAATCAATCTTTGTTATTACAACATAAAGAAAAATCTTCTTATTAACTGTATGATTAGGGCAGGAATTGATTTTGTTGGACGTCCGCGTTTTCGCTTTCTGCCCATGAGTATGTTCTTAGCTTCTACAGGGGGTGTGACATATTTCAACCTGATATCAAGTCCAATGATATGTATGCAAATATAGTGTTTGAAAAATGCGAACAATTACAGTCACCATTTTTCCATTGATCTTTGTTTATGGGCAAAACAACCGTCCAGTATGCGAAAGCAACTTCTTTATATTCGTCGAAAGAACTCCAGTCTTGTCCAAACTGAACGGTTGATGCTCAGTTTGGCACAAAACCATTTTCTCCACCAGCATGTACAATGATCCATCTAGGCCCTGCCGAAATACTTTTAGATGGGCCTGTAATATCTTTATTTTACCAGCATTTCTTCACTGAACATGCACCGTGTATGTAGGTTTCATCTAAATAAACCACATCTACCTTATCAACGGCTTCTCGATTCTTTTGCATACGCTCCAAATACTTGAATCTGTGTATCTTTATGTCATGTCGCTCCATTAAAATAATCCTTCTTGATTGGCACTTCACGAATTCGAATCCGATGTTTATCAAAATAAGTCTGAAAACAAAATAATATTGTTATTTTTAGATTACTATGTATGTTTTTAGATTATATTCAAACTGAAAGAAAATGAAATTCATGTTTGTTACCTTAATGATTCTCTTCCTCCGTTGAAATTGATTTCCTCCCGAAGAATTTGTAGCAATTTCATGACAGTGGATATTTCTTTTCGCACAGTGTAAAACTCATTTATCTTGTTTCTGATCAATTCTAAATCAAAACTATCCAAGTTTATTTTTTTTTGCCACCTTTCCTCTTTTTACCGGGCGTACTAAATACGCCTCTGTTAGATCTGCCTTCAGCAACAATTCGTCATAAGGTAGTATTAGAAACCCCTGAAATAAACCAAAGTTTAGTATATATAATATAATACACACGAAAAACGCATTAAACCAAAGTGTCCAGACGTGTCATTCCTACTAACCAGTCAACGCTTGCACACGGCTCCATATCGATGATTGTGTTTGTTCTGCACCTTGTTCGTATTCTTTGATAAACGTTGAAAACAATATTTCTTGCTTGCGGTCGAAGAGGTTTCTTCGACATTTTCTCCACTTTTTTAAGGAAATTTGAAACCAAACCAAAAACAATTCCTCGAAATTTCAGTTGACAGTAGAGGTGTGTAGTTCCGGATCGTAATAGTTCCAGGAACTATGTTCGCTATGCTAAACATATCCTACCAATCCGCTGCGTCAAATTCAACAGTTCCATGTGCATGTCCTCCATGTCCTATGCGATGAGAACGATTAAGCGAACACATTTCCGAACATGATTGTACCGAACCAACCGAGTTCCACAAACATGTCCATGTGCATGTCCTCTTAACATGTGCGATGAGAATTGAGAACGATTATGCGAACATGTTAGTACCGAATAGCGATGGGTAACTCGTCTATTTTAAATGAGGATGAGTGAGCTCCTCATTTTTCCTCGCGAGGTACTCATGACATACCCCTCATTTGAGGTGAGGTAACGCTTGCTCGACTCACGTCCCGGCGCGGGCGGTGTGTTGGTTGAGGCCGAACGAGTGAGTCAATCAGTCGAGCATGTATTGCGCGCGCTATAAACTCGAGTCGCGCTTCGTGTTACCGACGATGCCGACGAATGCCGTCGCCGGTAGTGTTGCCACATTTCAATTCGATAAATCTGAATTAAAAGGTCAAAAAAATCTGTATAAAATCTGTATGGGAACAATAAGCTATATTACTAGGTAAACTGACAAAATAAAGAATATCATAAATAAAATATGATTATTACTTTTTGCACATATTTTTATTCATTTTGGAAATCAAATTGTTATCGATATTAAATTTATAATATGGCTCATTATTGAGTAATTGTTTGATTAAAATTAGTCCCTCCATCGTTTCAGTACCTAAATGGTTTTTTGTTTTAGTTTTAATCAAGTTTATTGCAGAAAATATCCTTTCAACCGCAGCAGTGGAGTGAGGAAGGCACAACAATTCAGAAACCACTTTACCAGATTTTATAATAGCCGTTGTTTTTGTACAGCCACAAGAAAATTCTCTTGCGATGGTGGAATCCTTACAGATTGTTTTTATCAGTTGGGGGAGGTGTTCCATGACATTCATAGAAAGGTTATGCTCAGCAACAAATCACGAAAGTAAAATGTTGCCTTTCTTTACATCGTCAGCAATATTACATTTTTGAAAAAAAAAACAGTAACTGGATTTTAAATGGTAGAGGAACTGGGAACCGAGTTTAGGTGTTAAGCAGTTTTCATGTGTCACACAAGATCATTTTTTCCACCACCTCCAATCGAAAGATCTGTTAAACAAAACTTACAGTAAGCGTGATCTTCTCCCTTTTGACTTGTTCTTAAACATGATTTTAAATAGTTCTCTTCCAGCCAGCGTTGATTAAAACGTTGCATATTCCGTGACTTTTTGGACAACATAATAATTTTTTTTAAATTCAAAAATTAAACAAAACATCTATGCACAAACACTCAATATTTTTTATTCTTTGTTTTATTTACGTCTTAAGATCTCTGTGACTTTTATTTTAGCACCCCTAATATTCCTTCTATAACTAATTACATTCAAACAAACAACAAATACAAACAGTAAAAAAATATATAAAAATAAGCATGTTTGTAATTTCGTTTGATCTGAGACTTCCCAATTCAGTTCACCTCAATTTGACTGAACTCCCTCGTTTCCATTCATCTGATTCACGTTAACACATAATAACCTCGCCAAACATTTTTCTCACTCACTAACTAGCGTGAGGTTCGTGAGGTGGTTCAATGTTGAAATTCGAGTAACTCTTTCAATTTACTGTCACGAGTACCTCAAATGAGGCAACTCGTGAGTGAGGTATCCAACTCTAGTACCGAACCGACCACAGAACCGACTCACAAATACCGAATCCTCCCGAACCAAAGAAATATACCTGGAAACTACTTTAAAGTTCCGTCTTTTGTTAGTTAATGGTTATGCAATTTTAATGCACAATGCAACTATTATGCTTTGCGTTAGAGACGACAATTGGTTTATTAAATTTTTATTTTTATTTCTCGTTCCCATGACCTTGACTCCCACTTGGTGTCCCGTTTCGTTTAAGACAAATATTTATTTAAACGTAATTTAAGTTATCACTTCGCTTTTGTCTTTACTATAAGATATTTACTGAACGTAGTGATAACTTTATTTTGAATACTTACTTTTTAATTGGTGGGTGCATTATAATTTTATAAGTAGTTTAATATATTAATATGATATATATTTACATATCTTATCTTATCTTATTTTGGGGCCGAGAAATATCTCGGACACTTCGACCCAATGGGATCTTTTGTGTTCCCCTAGATAGCAATCACTCCTCTCCAATCTCCTTGAAGATCTGCTTCATGAGCCTAACAATGAGGTATGGAGATAGGAGCCTGTAGTCTTCCGGTGTTGGATATCCTACCCCCAAAAGATTCATTCGCCTCCTGGCCAATGCATCACATGTACACAGTAGGTGTTCCATGCGTTCTGTATGTTCCCCACACAACCTGCACATGGGTGTCGCGGTTAGACCCATCTTCATGAGCATGTTGTTGGTTCCAAAGTGCCCAGTAAAGGCTCCAAGCAAGTAGCGTATTTGCCCCATGCTCATGTTCCAGATGGATCCTCGTGCTTTGTACGTGGATCCCAAAAATTTTTTGGAGTGTTCCAGACCGATTCTAGTCAGCCAGTGTTGTTGTTGACTGCGGTCTGCAAAATCCCTGAATGTGGCTTTCACGAGGCTAGTCGGAATGCCTACACATGGTTCCGGACCCATAAAATCATTAGTTGAGCCCTCTCTTGCCAGTTCATCTGCCATTTCATTTCCATGTACTCCCTCGTGTCCCGGGACCCACATTAATCTTACCCTGTTATGCCTTCCAAGCCCATTCAAGGTTTGAATGGCATCCAGGACAAGTCTGGAGTCAACTTTGAAGGAGGCGATGGCCTTGATTGCAGCTTGACTGTCACTGAGAATATATATAGATTTGCCTCTGGTGCCTCTATCTATGTTCTCCTGAGCACAGGTTATTATGGCATATGTTTCAGCCTGGAATACACTTGCCATTTTTCCCAAGCTTTTACTACATTTGTAGTCTTTCGCGTATACTCCCGCCCCTGTACCTGATTCCATTTTGGATCCATCAGTGTACCATACCTATATTTACATAAGATAGATTACTATTAAGTTTACAGTTTACAAATTATTTAATTAATGTGAACATTGTAATTTTGTAAGTACTTTAATATATTAATTAGGTTTAAACTTACTTAGCATAGGATACTACTAAGTTTGCAGTTTACTAATTATTTAATTGATGTGTACATTGTAATTTAACGCCATCTGGAACGTAATTAATAACATTGCCAGAATAGGGCGTTAAATTAATAATAATATAGCCGGAAGATAGCGTTTTATTAATAAAAATATTTACCGATTGGATATTGACAACAAATAAATTATGCTATCACGCTTTTATTTTATAGTTAATGAAACTAAAAAGTTAAAAATAAATTATAGTTTAAAAAACTAAAAAACACGCTTTTATAAAAAATCAAACTAAAAGCATGGGCTATACCAACTCATACAAGCTATATTTAATACTAAAAATCAGCAATAGAGGGCGCTACCATTAACATTTGTAAATTATAAAATGTGAATAAGCCGAATTAAGTAGAAATATTGAGATTAAAATAAAGATTAGCATATTTTATAAACACAACTTCACATCAACCTTAATTCAACTCCATAATTTGAAGATAAGAAACATCATTAATAATCAATTGAGAATACGAAAGTATAGGCTACATTTCAGCTATGAAGCTTGCGTAGTGTTTTGCAATTGTGATGCTAGATGGCGTATAACCGAAATGCGCTTGCGGGGCTTGACGCGCGCTTGCACACATTCGTCGAAATTATTTGAGAGAAACGTGCCATTCTCTTCTAACAACGTAAATAAGACAGAGACATCATGTGTATCAAACTTGATTGGCAAAATATTATTCAAAAAGTATTTAGGTATCTGGTTGCCTTTTATTGAAATGTGATATAAATTTTATTCACAAAATGCACATCCACAGCGTGTTGAGTCCATTGTAAACCTGACAAATCATGTTGTACTTTGGCTTTTATAAAACCACAAGTGCCTAAAAAGAAAAATCTTAACCCATAAGGTGCGATACTGCCTGTTTTTCCATATGTACAGATGTTACAGTATTATTTTTATGTCTCATGGACTGTTTATGCTTCTGCATTCAACGTCCATAGGTGACGGTGACCACCTGCCAAGGGGGGCCGTCTGCCTGTCTGCTGAACTCTGGCTATAAAAAAAAAAGGTCTTTTGTCTTTTAATTTATTCATTTTATCTTGTGATTCGTATAAATTTGACAAATACAAACTTATTTATTTTATTTCAAGCACATTCATGACTGACTGGAGTGAGACATTCACATGTAATGGAACATGCGTGTTCAAACTTCAAATCGAGATTACAATCGTTAATCTCAATCGATTAAAATTCCGATTTTTTTTTATTGCTGTAGAACAGCAGACAGGCTGACGGCCTTCTTAGAATTTAGCAGTTAATGTCACCTATGGGTGTTTGCGACGCCAGTGGTATCGCGAACACGCTGCTGTCCCATAAGAATACAGGAACTTGGGTCACTAATGCCGGAATAACAACACAAGGTTATTATGGCGGCATACTTAAGACCAAAGGTGGTCGCCATCCAGACGGGCTTGAGGCCCTTCCATGTAGCTAGGGTGGGTTGTTTTATCGCCTTTTACGACAGGTCGACCGCAGCCGCAGAGGTTAGTATTCTTTCTCCGCCCCTGCACGGATATTTAATCGTTAATCGAAGAATCCGTCAAATAATTTAATTGTGAACAAAATTAAACACGATTAAAATAAAATGAACACCAAAATGAATGAAATGACACACCAAAGTGTAAAAGACTAAAAATGTCAATAAAATATTCAAACGCATTGTTAAGAAAACAAAGACATAAATGTGCTCGTTTGCAGAAAAAAACTAATGACAGTAAAAAATCAAAAAAATGAATTTAAACACAAATATAAGAACGAGGCATCCAAAACCATCGCTTTGATGCAATTGAAAAAATACATTGGAGTGAGGAAGAAAAAAGATTTTGTATGCGTTTGTATTATAAGTCTCCGGCTGCATACAAATATTTACTGCAAATTGGCGTAGTGTTAGTGGCACTCTCTTACTAGATGGCAATACGTATCGTGTTATTTGTGTTCTCACTCCATCTATTGGAAATTCAAAGAAAGAAAAACAGCCAGTTCAATAGCCAGTATTAGGGTAATACCATTTGCTTGTACTAGGTGGCGTCTCTGTATATTATCTACTTTGTGCTAAAAGGTAAAAAAATAATTTTCAACAAATTTAAATTAAGGATAGTGGGATTAACAAAAAATGAATTTTATTGTAAAAAAGCGTGGGGTGCTTTTTAAGATATTTTCAAAATAATAATTGACAACATGTCCGCGAACATGTTTCCCGAACATAGTTCCGATAGGGAATTTAATCGTTCCATGTTCAATCCACTCGAGGACATGATATGAACATGTTGACAGATGACTTTTTTTTTTGTTGCCATATGAAAATCGCTATTTTTAAACTTTTTTTGCCATCAGATCCTATACCTCCTGTATTGTTAAAATAATTAGGCCCGTTCATGGTTTTATACTTTTATTCTTTAATCTTAACATTATCACACAAGTAAAACGCAACTATCCTTTCGCCATCTTGTTTGGAAGAGAAAGAGATTTCAATCAGTGTTGCCAATATAAATGTATATAAATCAACACGCCTCCTTACATTTATATTGTAAAACACTGTTACAACAATCATTATTTTATTTCAAATTTAACATTTCTCTAAATTTTATGAATTTAACATTTCCCAGAGCTTTTGTAAATATATCTGCAACATTATTTTCTGACTCTATTTTTACAACTTCAATATTTCCTAGCTTAACATTTTCATGTATAAAATGATAGTGAACTTCAATATGCTTAGAATTCTTAGTAAAGTTTCCATATTTAGAAATAGCTACGGCTCCTGAATTATCTTCATAAGTTTTAACTGGTTTACAAACTTTATTGAATACATCATCCATTAGACACATAAGAAAATTTAACTCTGTTACTGCTTCTGATAAAGCTACATATTCAGCAAATGTTGAGGACTTTGTTACACTACTTTGTTTCTTTGATTTCCAGTAAATAATATTTCCAAACAATCTAATGACAAATCCTGTAGTAGATTTCCTATCTAAAATATCTCCTGCCCAATCAGCATCCACAAAACAATCTAGAATATCAGCGTTACTATTATTACAATATGTTAATTTAAGATCTTTTGTCAAATACAAATACTTTAAAACTCTCAATGCATACTTAAAATGTGTCTCATTATAACAGTTTTGAAATCTACTTAAGTAATTTACACTGTAAGATATATCAGGTCTAGTACCTGAACTAATATACAAAAGAGCACCAATCAAATTTCTATATTTTACATCCTCATTAATATCAGATTGTTCCAATTTTAAATTTATTTCCATAGGAGTCATAAACATTTTTGCATTCTCAATATTATACCTTTTAGCTAAAGACTCAATATAAGATTTCTGACTCAAAGTTAAGACATTGTTTTGATTATACATATATTCAATCTCAATACCAATATAATTTTTTACTTTACCAATATCTTTCATTTTAAACCTTTCAGACAATTTAGTTTTTATATCACCAATAACTTCTACATTTTCACAACAAATTAATAAATCATCCACAAATAAAAGAATATAAACAATTAAGCTGTTCTCTTTTCTAACATATAAACAATAGTCATATTTACTCCTGCGAAAACCAAAATTAATCAAAAAATCATTAAAACATTCATACCATGCCCTGGGGCTTTCTTTTAGACCATACAATGATTTATTTAATTTATAAACTTTATCAGTTCCATTTTCATAACCGATTGGTTGCTTTACATAAACTTCAGATAATACTCTACCATTTAGAAATGCTGTTTCAACATCCATTTGATGAATAGCTAAATTATTTTGACAACAATAAGATAATAGTAGCTTAAGTGTAGGCATTTTAGCAACAGGTGAGTAAGTATCATCAATACAATTAGTTTGCTGAAAACCTCTTACTACTAACCTTGCTTTGTATTCATTTTCACTCTTCCTTTTATACACCCATTTCACATCAATTACCTTTTTTTCCTTGGAGGGTCTGTCAACTAGAGTCCAGGTATTATTTTTTATTAAACTTTCCAACTCACTATTCATTGCTCCTTTCCATTTCATTGCCTCATCACATGTAATCGCCTCCTGAAAATCAATTGGAGCTGACGCATCACAGTAGTTACAGTATATGCAATAATAACCAAATTCTTCATCAAAACGAAGTGGAGGTTTGATTTGTTTTCTTAATCTTCTATTTAGATTCTCATCTTCACTTTCTCCTACATTCTCTTTATCATTTTCTGAGTCATCATCATCATCTCAGCGATGAATCCCGGTTGCAGCCCAAACTCTCGCTTCGGCGCCCGGGGTCCACTTTCCGACTTTTTAACGACTTTTATCATTTTCTGAGTATTTTAACATATTTCTTTCCTCTTGGATCCTTTTATCTTCCTTTTCCTTTTCTTTTATTTTATATTCACTATTTTCTTCCTCATCTTTAAAACCACATAATTTTACATCTTCCTCAATTATATCACAATTTCTAGCAATAATAACTCTGTTGTTAATTAACACTCTGTATCCAATATCAGTATAACCAAGCAAAATTCCAGCTTCTGCTTTCTTATCCCATTTAGACCTTCTTCGTTCTTCAGGAATTCTTACAAAAACTCTACTTCCATATAATTTTAGATTTTGCATAGATGGCTTCCTTTTAAAAAATATTTCATACGGGGTTTTCCTCTCAATAGTATTAGTTAAGGTTCTGTTTTTAAGATATGCAGCTGTTTTAGTTGCCTCAGGCCAAAATCTTCTTTCTACCTTTGCTTCTGATAAAAGACATCTACCCATATCCATCAACGTACGATTATATCTCTCTGCTGTTCCATTTAATTGATGAACATATGCTGGACAGGGTTTTATCACTATTCCTTTCTCTTTTGCAAACTGAAAAACTCTTGCATTCATATATTCCTTCCCATTGTCACATCGCAGTTCCTTTATCATTTTCCCTGTCAAGTTCTGTACTTCATTAACATACTGCACCAAGTAATCATATACCTCATCCTTTGATCTGATACAATAAACTTTGACTAATTTGCTGTAGTCATCAATAAAACTCAAAAAAAATTTTTCTCCATTATATCCTGTAGTCTGATGTGGCCCATTTAAATCTGTATGAACTATCTCTAATATCTCTTTTGCTTTTCTTCGATTATTAGCAAATGGTAAATTATGCATTTTATTTTCAATACATATTGCACACTTTAAATATTCATATTCAATCTCTTTAGGTAATCCTTCTAATGATTCATTTTTACACATTAAATCCAATTTTTTAAAGTTAATATGGCCCAGAGTACAATGTAGTTTTTCCTTTACAGTCATATTTGTTTTACTAATATTTGCTTCCAATATTTCTTCACACATGTAACTTTTCATCTTATACAGTCTTTCATCCTTAATTGCAATTGCTATAATCTTTCTATATTCATTGTAAATTTTTGCAAATTTCCCTTTTGAGATGATTGAACAATTATCAGTAATTTTCGAATAACTTAATAAATTTGCCTTCATTTCTTTTACAAAGAAAACATTTTTCAGTGTGACTTCAGATTTTTGTCCATAGACTAAGAAATAAGCTTTTATATTACCAATTTTTGTAGCTTCTAATATTGTTCCGTTACCAATTTTGACTTTAATAGGTTTTTCCAATATCTCATAAGTATTGAAGTATTTATCAGTGTTAATAATGTGGTCAGTACATCCACTATCTAGTAACCAATTTATTTGACCCTTTGGCTTATCATTCTCTTGCGTTGTGTATGTATTGTTTGCAATAGTAATATGATAACTGTTACCTTGACTCCCTTGATTATTATGGTAGTAATTTCTTGAAACTTGTCCTCTGTTATTGTATGAACCACATCCTCGTCTTGGCAAACTATGTCCTCTATAACTTGGTAAACTATTTCCTCTATAATTTTGTATACTATTTCCTCTATAATTTTGTATACTATTTCCTCTATAATTTGAAAGACCATGTCCTCGACCACGGTTTACATTTTCTGCCTTACAATCTTTTCTTAGGTGACCAGGTTTACCACAACCAAAACAATTATATGATCGGTTAGTATCTGCTTTAAAAACATTTGATGTGTCTTCTGACATTTCACTCATATTTCCTGTACTTTTCAATTTTATTTTGCTTTTTAAATAGTCCACTGTCCTTTCACCCTCTGGTAAGACATCTATTAAATCACCTATGTAGTTGTAACTCACTGGTAATGCTTTTAACATGTAGTTTAGTTTTTCTGTTTCTGATACCGTTGCACCGGCTTGTTTCAACTCATTTACAGCTTTTTCAAAGTCATCGAAAAATAAAGACACTTCAGAATAATTTTTCAATTTGACACTTTCGAGTTTATGTCGACATACTATTTGCAACGCCGTTGATTTCTTTAGGTACATCCCATCAAATTTCTGTATTATTTCGTATGCTGTATTTAATTCACTTATATATTCCAACTGCTTGTTTGTTATAGCACTGTAAATATAGTTTGTTGCTTGTATATCTCTATCGTCCCATTCATCTTTGTCGGTTTCAATTTTCGCTCTCATTACTACATCCTTGCACTTTTTGAACTGTAGAAACTTAATTATCCGTATTTTCCAATTACTGTAATCTGTGCCATCGAAAATTGGAATATTTATATCACTATTTTTTGACGCCATTTTTCTTGTTTCTATCACATTTATTCTTTAAACCATTGTTCTGCTACCATTAAACCACTGTTCTGCTACCATGTTAAAATAATTAGGCCCGTTCATGGTTTTATATATAGTTTGTTTTATTCTTTAATCTTAACATTATCACACAAGTAAAACGCAACTATCCTTTCGCCATCTTGTTTGGAAGAGAAAGAGATTTCAATCAGTGTTGCCAATATAAATGTATATAAATCAACATGTTTATTATCACTATTGATGATACCCGTTTTTTCCATTCCTTACCCTTGCTAATAGTACATAATGGAAGATGTGTGGATTGATCAAATGGGCTTGACTCAACAAGATGTTCACTGGAGGCAGGCTTGACAGGGGTGTCATCCCAGTTGCCCTTTTAAATATCACCATTTTTACAGTCCGGACAGCGCCAGTTGGGATTCACAAAGCCCTTGGCAGGAAGCGCCACGCAGCTTCGATGTAAAAATATTTGACACTTATTACACATAATGCTATCAACTTGCGAAATGAATTTTCGACAACCACCAAATACGTAAGTTGTTTGTTTTTATTGCCCGCTATAAATAATAAATAGTTATCGTTATCTGGAAAAAAATCGTAATATTTTATTTTAACATTAAGACATATTTAGTTCCTATCACAATCTGTTCTTTTCTGCATATTACTTTTACAAAATAATGTTTAAAAAATAATTTACATTTCTTAATATAAATACTGCCATCTAGGATGTACAAGAACAATTACGTTCACGTATTAGAAACCATAGAAGTTCGTTTGAATATTTGTTTAATTAGTATTGCTAGTGAATCATAGATGTCGCTGTTAATTTACAAGTGTAGAGTTTTAAGGTATGGTGGTTTTTTATGGAATATAATTCATATATTCATATGAATATAATTCATATGAATAGAATATAATTCATATATTCATATATTAGAATTTTTTTACTGTTGATTAGTAATCACAGATTATACATACTCTTTTGATGTCAACACTGATCAGTTTGGTATAAGTAGTTTGAATTACTTTAAATTTGGAATGTCAGTTTCATTTGTTCAGATTAAATTGTTTCATATTTGTTAATTCCGTGAAAATCGCTTGAAGAAGTAACATGTCTAGTATATATAATAATGTTATATTATTTATATAATAATAGTGAATATGTTTCATCAAAAATAAATTCAAAATGTTTAAGTTATAATAAATAGTTTTCTAATCAGTCCATATGTGTCTTTTTGGTTTGAAAGTGATCTCATTAGCCACATCTACCATTCAAGATTTACCGCGTCAGTCGCATGCTGTTGGAAATCTTTACATTAAAATGTGCGCCATCCAAGAGAACCCTGTCTTCGGAGACCTGACTGGCGAAGACCCGGAGCCGGAGGTCACAGAAATAGAGTCTCTATGCATCAGTTGTCATGTAAGTACCTATATTCTGATCGGCCATACACGAAAATCACAATAAATCTTAATTCTTCTTTTATTATTAGTATACTTTGTTTTGTATTAATATGTTCTCAAAAACAAACGGAACTGATGTGATTATAAATTTAACATTTTTAATATTACGAGGGTTTTTAAAGTACCTACATATCAACGCTTGAAAGGCAACCTTTACCGACATAATAAATAATATAAATAATTAATATAATTTAATATAAAGCGACATCAATCTATCGTTCCAAATATTCGAACCAAACCTGGAAAATACACTCAATGTCACATAATAAAGGTTGCTTTTTCAAGCGTCGTTATAGTCAAATTATTACATAACACATACCCTTATATAAATACATTATTGGCAATTATCTAAAAAATTAATATATTGAATTCGAGCATTGTTTTGAGCTCAAGATGGCAGATGGGAAATGCATGCCATTGTTTATTGACGTATATCAGGAATATGCACGTTTTTTTTCTTTTAAAAATAAAATCAATAGTTCTTTTATTATAGGTTATTTTATATAGTTGGCATGGTTTATGGTTTGGTTGGTGCCTCATGTAGAAATCAGTGCACTTCAGTGCATAAAACTCATCAATTGGTGGTTATAGCGTTTATCTCCATAAAACGCTTAGTATGATGATGTATTAAGTATGTTTAATCTATTTTAAATTACAATTATGAAGATGTGTATAATATATTGTCTTATTTGATTCTCATAAGAAAATCAAACTTTATTTTATAATGCGACGGGACTCTTCAGAACGCGCAAATCATAATTTCCATCAGCGCGTCTCACGGAACGCGCCTCAATCGACCGTGATTGGTCCGCGACCGCGCCGCCATTGCAAGCTACCACCGCGCCTGCGCGAGTAGACCGACGCCGGCGTTCTCCATTTTCAGTTATGTACCGTTTTGCGACCTGTGTGCGCGTACGCTTTTAGTCACTTTTAGTGTAATTATTATACATAGTGTTTGTCTCAGTATTAACAATAATTATTAAACTTCTCGAACGATTATTCGACGTTTTGCTCCAAAGAAACCCACGACACAACCCAAACTACTACTCATGAACATTAAAATGGACGCCCAACTTGGCTTTGGAGTAAACCACGTGTGAACTTTTTGTGAATCGAACTTAGTGAGAAGTGACTATCGTACAAAATATCAAAACCGCGCACACGTCGTCAGTCTCGTCGACAATCCGAGTATTTCGACCTGGCAGAGGAAGATTCTTCCCCGCCGCCGACTGCAACGGGAAACATCTCCGTCAACGACATGGTCGCCATGATGTCCACGTGGCAACGCAACCAAGAGGAAACGTTTGAGAAACTTCTGCATACAGTTCCCAACCACTCGCAGCGATCATCGCCCCCGCCCGCTCAACCTGCACATGGAAACTTCGCCTCATGCAAGGCTCGCTACAGCGGAGCGCCAGACGAGTCACTTGACGGATTTATAGACGCCGTAGAGGCCTGCAAAGAATGTGCAAATGTAAGCGAAACTAATGCACTACGTGGGCTGTCAGTGTTGTTAACTCATGAAGCTGCGACATGGTGGCAAAGAGTTAAGACCACCATGAACAAGTGGGATCACGCCCTTACATCCCTAAGAGGTGCGTTTGGTGGTAGTCGACCTTCACATCGTATATACAAGGAGCTATTTGCCAACTCACAACGAGCAAGTGAGAAAACAGAACTCTTCATCTCTAAAACTCTAGCGCTACTATCACGTCTACCAAAGGACAAGCTGACAACCAAAGTACAGATGGACATGGTGTACGGACTACTACATAGTAAAATACGCGAGCGTTTGAGAAAAGAGGATATTGATACGTTCGACACGCTGCTCAGAAAGTCTAGAGAGATAGAAGACTTGCGACGAGAGTCTGTCAACCAGTGGCCTTCAGAACAAACTGCGCCAACACCAGTTATCACCACCTTCTCGTCGCGCCACCACTACCGCCGCAGAGCGCGCCCAAGCCGCCTGCGTCCGCCGCTGAGTCCAGCGCCCACGGCACCTACCGCCGTTCTCCTCGCTGTTCCGTGGTGCCGCCCCCACCGTCGTCTCTACAACCCCACGGCTCTTCTACTCCGTTCGCGAACGCCAGACGTCGATATTGCTTCTATTGCAAGAGCTATGGACATACACGTGAAGAGTGTCGTGTGGTACTCCACCACTGTTATCAAATCATCTTGTGATAAGTCCCAGGTGAGTTCCACTTCATCTTATAACAGTGTGTCACATAGAGGTTCCCCCTCGAGCATGTTATCACTGTCCGAGTCCAACTTTGATTCATTGAACCCTATGCCGTTGTTGGTAAATAATATTGCACGGGAATGCTCTGATAATTGTTTGCCTACTCAATTTAAATCTGCTTTAGCTGAATTGTTTCATACTAAAAATATTCACACGGAGTTTTTACCTAAACAGTTTACATCTGTGTTACCTGACTTATTTTATGCTAACGTTGATCACACAGTTTTTGCCTATTGATTTTACTGCATTTTTGCCATATCAATTCTTTCTTTGTGATAATGGGTGTGTCTTTAAGTCGTGATACTAATACGTTTGAGGGCATGTCACATGATGTGCCTCCTGCTTCTAAGCTTATTAACATGCTTGGTGATTGTTCTTTAAGTAAGTGCAATTTGACCACAACCGATTCAATCTCATTTTCTACACCTACTGATAAGAGTAGGGTGACTATGATTTTTTCCGGACATCCGCGGAAATCGAACACGGAAGTTAGGGTGACCATGAAAAATGTTTTCATGGACAATTCGGAAATATATATAACTTGAAAACTTACTACGTCTACCATGCAGGACGATTGTAATAGTAATCGAAAATTATTTTCTAATGTTGAGTTACAATTTTTATTAAATAGAGCGCCCACATGTTCGAACATTTCTCTGTCGACTCTTGGTTCAACTAATTCAGACGCTCATCCACAAGTGTCAGACACTTGTCAATCACAACGGAGACCTATTCTAGGAGTACAACCATCACTATTGGATACAGGTGCTAAAGGGTGTATTGCGGGTGCTTCCTTATATCAGGTGTTGCTTAAGCTAATCATTCCTGCTAAGAAACCACTAAACGCGTTCGTCTCGCTGATGGCTCCGTACAGATTCGTGAGTGCTTGGTTACTAACCTGCATGTAAAAATAAAAAATAAACTGTTGTGTTTGGAGTTCATTATTTTTCCAGAGATCAAATCCAATGATACTATTCTTGGCATGGATTTTATTGCCTTGCGGGTATGGTGTTTGATTTCGCTGCTTCAATTTGGTATTTCTCAGGTGATGAGGTGACTTACCCATTGGAATATGAACTTTCCAGACTATGCGTGTCCGTATCCTCTGCATATTTCCTACGTGAGGAGCAAGGAGTTATGCTGCATCCTGAAGAGAGACTGCTGTTGTCCGACTTTCTGAAACAGAACAAAGACCTGTTCGAACCAGGGGGAGGACCAACTCTGTACGCAGAGCATCGCATCGACACCGGCGATAACGCTCCTATTGCCGTTCCACCGTATAGGCTCACTCCAGCAAAAAAAGAGATAATGAAGGCAGAGTTGGAGAAAATGTTAGCAAACGACGTGATTGAAGAGTGTGAGTCTGCGTGGTCTGCGCCTGCTCTTCTTGTCCCGAAGAAGGAGGAGAGGAGAGGAGAAGGAGGAGGACCCTATAACGCGACGGGACTCTTCAGAACGCGCCAATCTTAATTCCCATTAGCGCGTCTCACGGAATCACGGAACGCGCCTCAACCGGCCGTGATTGGTCCGCGACCGCGCCGCCATTGCAAGCTACCACCGCGCCTGCGCGACTAGACCGACGCGGACGCCGGCGTTCTCCATTTTTATTATAGGACCGTTTTACGACCTGTATGTGCGCGTACGCTTTTAGTGTAATTTTACATAAAGTGTTTGTCTCAATATTAAAATAATTATTAAACTTTTGAACGATTATTCGACGTTTTACTCCAAAGCAACCCACGAAACAACCCAGACTAACCCAAACTCATGAACATTAAATTCTTATGTTAAGAATTATTTTTTACATTTAAGTTTGAATAACTATAAAACCGTGTTTTTGTTTTAAATGTATTTATTTTATTTAAAGTGCCTATTTGAACTTAATAGATAGGTGATCAAATCATATTTATCAATACAGACTTTATTTTAATTTTTACATTGTCAGGGGAAAGTTCATTGCTTGAAAATAAATGCATTTATTTAATGTAGTTCTCGCATAAAGGAGTGGTAGTGATAATAAAATAATTATAATGCATATTTCATTTTTAATAGCATAGGAACGTGTGACGCTGTGGTAATGTTAAGCATGAAAAAGCATTGCCAGTGAAATTTCACATGTGAAATGATTGTGATTTTTTTTTAATTTCATCCAATGAAAATGAATTAAAAGTAGCAATCATTTCCATGCCTATCTATAACCCCTCCCCCCTTCCCTCCCAAAAGTTACATAACGCACAAGAAACCTGTTTTTAACTAAAAAAAAACGAAAAGGGCTGCGAAAGTGGGAGATTTTTATTCCCTAGTTTTTTTTTTATTTAAATAATATTTAAATAAAATTTTTTTTATTTAAATAATTTATTTTTAAATTTTTAGTTCGATTAATAAAAAAAGCGTGTTTTTTTAGTTTATAAAACTATAATTTATTTGTTGTCAGTTCCTAATCGATAAATGATTTTATTAATTTAACGCTATCTTCTGGCAGTTTTATTGTTTTAACTCCCTCCTCCGGCATAAGGTAAATGAAGCGTTAATCCCGATGATCCTGATAAAGACTGTGGGTTAAAATTTAGATATTTTTTTGATCGTTCAGAGTGGGTAAAAATCGTGTCCGAAAATTTCGTTACACAGATACATACAGGTCAATTTAATAAAAGCGAGGTAAAAAAACAATGTTACGTAACGCGTTGTTCGAAATCCGCTTCCGCCCTTGTGACGTTTCGTAATGTTTCAACTGTTTTGCTGCGACGCGTCGATATAGCGACGCTCACTGCATTGCTAAAACTGCTGAGCGTCGCTAAAGCGATGTTGCATTTTCACTATTTTTTTTTATTGCTGTAGGAGAGCAGACAGGCTGACGGCCCGCTTAGAATTTAGCAGTTACCATCGCCTATGGATATTTGCAACACCAGTGGCATCGCGAACACCCTGCTGTCCCATAAAGGTACAAGAACTTAGGTCACTAGTGCCGGAACACAACACAAGGTTATTATCTCGGGATACTTAAGACCAAAGGTGGTCGCCATCCAGATGGGCTTGAGGCCCTACCACGTAGCTAGGGTGGGTTGTTTAGTCGCCTTTTACGACAGACCGACCCCGGCCGCAGAGGTTAGTATTCTTTCTCCGCCCCTGCATGGATACAATTTATTTTAAGATTTATTGCAATAAGGTTCGAATTTTATTTTATTTAAATGTAAAATTTTGATTATTTTATAACCTAATATAAAAAGTATTAATAAATTGCGATACGTAAAACTTGAACGCCCCTCTAATATTGTATATTTCCAATTGTGTTTTCAGCAAGAGTTTTCAGGGTTGGCAGCAACAATGACTTGAACCGTCAAGTGGTGAAGAGCGACTACACCAGTATACGGATTCCGGAATTGGATTTCGAGATACCTTCACAGAGCCAGAAAGCAGGTAAACATTTAGCGATACTAGTCGACCCATGAAACGTTGTTCAGCCATACAAATTAAAAAATAAAACACCTTTACCCCCTTCAAGTTTCATTTTAGCGACAAAAAGTAGCCTATGTGTAGGGGCAGAGGAAGAATACTAACCTCTGCGGCCAGGGTCGGCCTGTCGTAAAAGGTAGCTACATGGTAGGGCCCCAAGCCCGTTCGGATGGCGACCACCTTTGGTCTTAAGTATGCCGCCATAATAACCTTGTGTTGTGTTCCGGCATTAGTGACCCAAGTTCGACAGTAACTGCTACAGTGGGACGTTATTAGTGAATGGGATTGTAAAAACAAAACCTTTGAGAAGTGACAACAGTAGAGGGTATAATAACCAGAGCCATGGCTGGCCTGACGCAAGATCAGGAGGTCAGGCGACGCGATCATCCAGAGGCTGCTGATTGTTGATTGCTAATCGCAGATTATACATACTCCTTTGATGTCAACTCTGATCTGGTTGGTTTATGTATTATGTTTGAATTACTTTAAATTTGGAATGTCAGTTTCATTTGTTCAGATTGAATTGTGTCATATTTTTGTTAATTGCGTGAAAATCGCTTGAAGAAGTAACATGTCTAGTTATTTGACATAACTTTTGTATTTTATATAAATTTCCTAATGATTACGTTTCATCAAAAATAAATTCAAAATGTTTAAGTTTAAATAAATAGTTTTCTAATCAGTCCTTGTGTGTCTTTTTGGTTTGAAAGTGATCCACATCTACCATTCAAGACTGGTCAGATTGACGCGTTCGTCAGCAGACTGCAGGATGGGAAGGAGTGGACGCTGGAACTGGAGGATATCAGCGGTAATATGTTTTGATTGATTTTTTTATGTAGCACAGGCTGATGGCACACTTAATTGTAAGCGTCACCGTCGCCTATGGAAGTTTGCGACGCCGCCAACACGCGTAGGGGAATTGAAATGGAAAAACTCCGAGGTTATTATAGCGGCGTATTTAGAAACTGGAGTGTTTGCCATCCAGACGGGCTTGGGGCCCTACCACGTAGTAAGGGTGTGTTGTTTTGTCGCCTTTACGACAGGCCGACCCCGGCCGCATGCCTTCTCCTGTTGTCTTCTCCTGCCCACACTTCTCTTTCCGGCAATCTTCCCCTGGATAATAAGCTGGAGAACTCTGTACTTGGCGTTTCTCATCACATGCCCAAAGTAACCCAATTTTCTATGCTCGATGGTCTTTAGAAGCTCAAGGTGCTTGCCCATTCTTTGCAATACTGCCACGTTGGTTACTTTGTCATGCCAGGAAATGTTTAGAATGCGGTGGTAAATCCACACTTTAATTTGCAAGCGTCAATAGACAGTACTCACACTTGTTATCACATGACCTTATCTTTGGTAGAGATATATTTCAAAACCCAGGCTTAATTTTTTTTTACACTCAATAGCGACGGTGCTAAGATTGTTCATGATTTAAATGTCAATATGTGTTTTATTCAAAACACAAAGCTGTATATGGATAATATCAACACAGATTTGATTCAGTGAGATCGAGAGGTTACAATCTATACTAAAAAAATATAAAGATAGTTTTGCTAACGGGGACTTTTAAGTCAACTGTTGGTACAGGTACGATGCAAATTAAACTTAAAAAGCCCATCAAGATTGTTCAATTATAACTAGTGTCCGACCGAAACTGGTTTTCCGGCCGAAACCGAATATTCGGCCGTGGCTTCAGTTTCGGCCGAAACCGAAACTCACGTGGTCAAGTATAAAATTCCTTAAAATACTTGTAATTTGGTGCATTTTACCCATTATTATTTAAAATTAGGACATGAAATGGAAACAGTATATTAATTTTGTTGTAATCATTTATTTAAAAAAAACATTAATAATATTTTTATTATTTTTTCAAATTAAGTTCTCATAGCAAAATGTTTATCAATTATCAATAATATTATCAAATCACTGCATAATCGTTACTGTTTCATTAAATACTAAGTATTGGTATTTTGAAATCTTATTAATTAATACTTTGGTTTGTATTTGTACTTAGAGGAATCATCAACCTCTTTTAGGTATACCTCTTACATAAAAAATAATAATTACTAAAATAATTATTACACTCATAGTTCCAGTCTCAACAAAGATAATCAAATCGCACATTTAGAATTATCAAAGATACCTAGATCACAATTAGTAGGACAGTCATACTTACATTTATTTAGTGTAGTAAATGTAAGTAAATCACTACTAAACTACTGTTAACATTTAAATTGAAAACAGTTATAAAATCAAATAAAAAAAACTTCTAAATATCTTATATTTAGTGTTACTTTTTTGGTTTTTCGTATTATTAATATTCATAATTAAAGTCTTATATTGTACGCCAAGAAAAGCAGTTGGTCTACGTTTCCGCCACGTAAAATATTGTGACGATCCGAGTATATTTGGCCAGCAGCACTGAACAGCTGTTAGTTCACTCGGGACACTGGTAGGTGGAGCTGAACGGTATTTTAAAACTGCACTTCTCAATATAGGATATTGACTGCTGTTCCAATAACTGTATATGTCAGCATTGCGTTGTAATAATGGCTCCGACAGGTAAGACTGAGTCTTGCGTCGGGCGATAACGCACTGACTAAGTTGTGTTGCTATTTCCGAAATCAGTTTCGGTTTCGGCCGAAATTGGCCGAAACCGAAACTGCCGCCGAAACTTGATTTTTGGCCGAAACCGAACTTTCGGTCGGATACTAATTATAACGTATAAAATAATACCTGATTAAGAGAGAAAGAGTTTAAGTATGAGTACAGCAAATGACGTTCAATGATAGCTGTTTCAAGATGAATACATTACTGTCGGTGACAATGAAATACTGTCCTACCTACGCCATCTCTCGTAAAACGCTACGAATTAATTCCAACACCCAATATAGCCTATGTGTTATTCTGATGTATAAACTATAATTATTATTGTAAAGTTTCATTAAAATCCATTCAGTAGTTATTGCGTGAAAGTGTAACGAACATACATACAAACTTTCGCGTTTATAATATTAGTAAGGATTATGTTACAGTATAACTTGAAGTCTTTATTTCAGGTAACACATTCATTGAGAACCCTGAGGCCCCCAAGAAGGACCCCGCTTGCGAGAGGGTGGACTTCAAAAGGACCAAGGAGCAAAATCACACACTGGGAATATTTATGCACGATGAGGTGAGTTTTGCTTCATTTTTCATTCATAGATTTTTTTATTGCTGTAGGACAGCCGACAGGCTGACGGCCCGTTTAGAATTTAGCAGTTACCGTCGCCTATGGGTGTTTGCAACGCCAGTGGCATCGCGAACACGCTGCTGTCCATAAAGGTACAGGAATTTGGGTCATTAATGCCGGAACACAACACAAAGACCAAAGGTGGTCGCCATCCAGACGGGCTTGGGACCCTACTACGTAGCCAGGGTGGGTTGTTTTGTCGCATTTTACGACAGGCCGACCCCGGCCGCAGAGGTTAGTATTCTTTCTCCGCCTCTGCACGGATAAATTAAACGTATTGGCCGCTCTTTCAGTGGCTCATTGTATATACCTGGTCCGCTAGTCCAAGGCGGATTAGTTGTCTTGGTATACCTACAGATATCCTCGCGATGTTTTCCTTCGCCGTAGGTAAATTTTATTTTTATTGCTACGGAACAGCGGCCAGGGTGACGGCCCACTTAATATTTAGTTACCGTTACCTATGTTTACGACGCTGCTGTCCCATGGAGTAACAGGAAGCTGGGTCACTCGTGTCAGAATACAAAGTTATTACGTCGGCATATTTATACTTCAGAGGTGGCTGTCAATCCGTACCGATTTAGGGCCTTGCCATCTGGCTGGGGTTGTTTTGTCGGCTTATGACAGGCCGCAGGCGTTAGGTACTACCCCCGCTTGCACAGAGAAAAATTTATAATAATAGCAATTAAGCAGTGCAGGCCAGGCCTTCATGAGCTTCGAACCTGGAACCTCTACATTTGTCTAAACATCCACACCGGTGAAAAAATTTCTAAATTTACCCTGCTAGGAATTAGTCAATATTTAGGAGTGGTTTGTAGCGTTCAGGCATATTTTTACATCTAGAACTAAAATAAGACGGCATATTCTTATTCACGGATTCGATTCCCGTCCATCGGCTATTTATTTACAAAGAAATCCATACTAATATTATTATTGTAGTGTAACATTAATGTATGTCAATTATCTATGTATACTACTACCGATATAAAGAGGAAAGATTTGATTGTTTGTTTGTTTTTTTTTTTTTTTTTTTTATTGCGTAGGACAGCAGACAGGCTGACGGCCCGCTTAGGATTTAGCAGTTACCGTCGCCTATAGGTGTTTGCAACGCCAGTGGCATCGCGAACACGCTGCTGTCCCATAAGGGTACAGGAACTTGGGTCACTAATGCCGGAACACAACACAAGGTTATTATGGCGGCATACTTAAGACCAAAGGTGGTCGCCATCCAGACGGGCTTGAGGCCCTACCACGTAGCTAGGGTGGGTTGTTTTGTCGCCTTTTACGACAGGCCGACCCCGGCCACAGAGGTTAGTATTCTTTCTCCGCCCCTGCACGGATCAAACGGTTTGTTTGTTTGCATTGAATAGGCTCCGAAACTACTGATCCGATTTAAAAAAATCTTTCACTGTTGGGAAGCTACACTATCCCTGGGTGACATAGGCTATATTATATTTTCAAAAAAAATAGGGATCCTTACTAAAACTCCAATAATGTAACCCAAGGTGTAAAAAATTATCTAAAATATTATTCGAATCGCGTGCGCTGCGAAAACTATTGATGATAGAATAAAATAATGTACTACGACTTTGCAGAACATATCATTATTTACAAAAAGTGTTGCTACAGCATATATCTAACTATTATAGTTATGCCACAATAAGTGTTCTTTTATTTTAAAAATTTAATTGAAATGCCGCCCGTAGAAAAGGCTCTATCTGTATCTTGGTATTAATCCTTATCAAAATAAATTACTTCATATTCAAAACTGCTTCAATACTTTTATATAGCCTTTTGAATTATTTAATTCGGATATTCATTCGAAAGATATCACGAGTTTAAAAATGTACGTATTAGAAAAATGTTGCGTGGTAGCCGCTCACCCTGTTCGGCTAGCTAGGCAGTCAGCACCCTACGCAATATAGGCGTGCGTCACTGGGGTTTTTACAAAAATTAGAAAAAAAACATTAAAAAATAACGAAAAATAAATAAAAAATAATAACAAAAAATCTTTAAAATAAAAGTGCATAGAAATAATAATATTCAAACTTTCTTTACAATTTTATTTTTCTGACTTATTTTTTATGGGTTTATGTGTGTATATAATTTTTAATTTTGAAATTTTTGTTAAATACCCCCCGTGTGAAGCTGGGGCGGGCCGCTAGTATCTAATATTTTCTAAAAAGTTTTATCTAACGCCTTTCGATATTAAGACAAAAATAAATATTACTCGTCCGATTTGACGTACATTGCATGTCATATTTAAGTCAGAATTATTTTATTGCTTTAATTATTTAAACATTTATATTTCTATATTTATTATAAGTATAAAGTGTACGAACTACCTAAGCGTTTAAGTAACTCTGTTTTCACACATAAACCACTGAAGCAAGTTTGATGAATTTCTTTATAAAGATAGATTGTATCTTGGAGAAGTATATGGGCTACTTTTTGTCGTGAAAATGAAACTTTAAGGGCTTTATTGTGTTCTGATTTTTAAAACTTATTTATATGGCATAACAATGTTTACCGGTTTATAATGTAGCTGGTAGGATATCAGTTGTCTACAGTCCATTCGCGTTAAGAAAATTTGAGTCATCGTTGTCTGCTAGCCTAGCCTGGACCACCCGATCAAGAAGGTCACAACAAATTAAAAAACGATGTCACAGTGACCAGTTGACGGTAGAACATCGTTCGGAAATGATGACCTGATTGGTCGGGGGCCGGGGCAAGGCAAGCAGACAACGATGACTCAATATTTTCTCAACGCGAATGGACTATAGTACCTATAACACAAGCGTAGTGTGAAATGTCCCAATATATTTATATATTTTCTTATTCCAATCAGGTATCGGAGGAACCAACGCCAACCACTCCGTATAATCTGGTATCGGACTCACTCCTGACGCCGATGTGTCCCGACGAGTGCAGCTACGAGCAGCTGTCCGCCGATGAAGTGCTGCGCTTCAGGATGAACTGTCCCGTCTGCAACGCCCCCGCAGATACTAACATGAAGATTGCCAGTAATTTTATCTTTGTATTCGCATGACGGCCACTGCAGCCGGATCGCACACAATGTAAGTGGCAATGTCGCACCGCGCTCACACACATACACGTATTCAAACGTGCAAACACACACGAACACGCATCGTATGCACGCGTGTACACTAAACAGAGGCGCGTGTACACATACATATTAAAACCCTTGCGTGCATAAGCACGTACACGCATGCACGCACGCACGTGTTCACATATTACATTCGGTGCGTTAAGTGCGGTTCTAAAATGTGGGGGTCATTTTACCCGCGAACCAGATGCACTGATGACAGTTGAAAGTTAGAAAGAAAGAAAGAAAATCGTTTATTTAGGAACAAAATATACATATGATACATATTATAAATTTAAAAAAGTTCACTATAATAATAATTTTGTCCTAAATTGGACCTAATTCAGCATTAATGCTGGTTTGTAAAACCAGCGCTAGTCTTCCATTAGGCCCTTGGAGTGACATCACGAACACCAAAACCTTCATCAAACCCCCCCAAAAAAAACAATAATAACAACAAAAAAAACATCCGTTATACAAAACAACATACATAGCGTTATACAAAAAAAAATACATGTATGAAAAAGGTATGAAAATATGTATACATACATATGAATGAAATTAAATTTCCAAAATACTGCATTAGGGTAATAATTTGGTTTAAATTTGATTAACACCTAAGTTATAATTTTCTTTTCTATAAAAAAAAAAATTATTTTCTATACAAAAATATGGTTCATCAAATAAACACAACTAGTAAAGAAGAATAAATTAAGGAACAAAATATTATTCGTTAATTAATACAGTGACCCACCTACACCTGCCAATGTTAAATTAATAATTATGCAAAGAATTACCTACACATTATACAAATGCCTCTCAGACTTTAATCGATTTAGTCTGTACAAATTTGATCTCAAATAAAATTAACTTAGATCATGTAGGCTCTCTATTTGGTCATTGTCTAGTTGTGTGCGAGTTTAACATAAAGCGAGCAAAACTAACTCCCACGTACTGTAATCTATCGTCCAATTAAAAATATCTGCTTAGATGTATTTACTGTTCATTTACAAAACCTGAGATGGGACTTACTGGCGATGCTGACTGATGTCAATCTAATTGTTAATGGTTTCAATGATTTTGTTTTGTATTTATTTGAATGTCATGCACCTTTAAGAACAAGTGCCATTAAAAAAGATTCTCATCCTAGGATTACTGATACTATTAAGTTAATGATAAAGCTACGCGATAAGGCATTAATTGAATATCACAAAACAAAATCTATTACAAAAAAGGATTATTATAAGAGTTTAAAGCAAACAGTACAACAAGAACTATTTAATGAAAAAACTGCTTATTTTAAGTATAACATTAATAACAAATTGCATAATCCAAAACTTTTATGGAAAAACTTAAAAAATACTTTATTACCTAAATCAAATATAGAAATCTCATCGCATTTTGACAATCCAAATGCTATCAATGAGAATTTTTTAAATATTCAGAACACTTCAAACAATTGTTTATCTTCATTATCATTTTTTAAAGACAATAAATTTGGTAATTCTATTTTTACTTTCAAATTGACCACTTCAACTGAAGTGAATAAAATAATTCGTAGTCTAAAATCCAATGCAATGGGCTGCGATGGTATAAGCTTAGCTATGATTTTGATGACCTTACCACATTCATTAGACACTATTACATCCATTATCAACAAATCAATGACGTCTGCTACGTTTCCTGAAAGTTGGAAAGTTGCAATAATACACCCTATACCAAAAAAGCAAAACCCTACCTCACTTAAAGATCTCAGACCGATACCTATATTACCTTGCCTGTCAATAATTCTGGAAAGGGTAGTTTGTTTACAAGTAACTGAATTCTTGGAATCAAATTGCATCTTGCCTGAATTCCAATCAGGGTTTAGGAAATTACGTGGCACAGTGACAGCCCTACTAGATGTAACAGATAATATATTACATGGTCAAAGTAACGGATTATGTACCTTTCTAGTGTTATTTGATTTCTCTAGGGCGTTTGAATCTATCAATATTAACCTATTAATTTCAAAATTGAAATATTATGGATTTGATAACAAATCTTTAGACTGGTTTGCAAGTTACTTGAATAATCGTTCTCAATTTGTTAGGCTAGAGCAAACCGACGGCACATCATCTGTGTCAGACAAGTTGAGCATGGATAGAGGAGTGCCTCAAGGATCTGTCCTTGGGCCACTCCTTTTTATTCTTTACACAGCCGATATTACAAAGCAAATAAAATATTGCAAATTCCAGATATATGCTGACGATACACAAATTTACATAACATGCAAGCCTAATGAAGTTGACTCTGCTATAACTAAACTAAACGAAGACCTTTCAAGAATATCCTTATGGGCTGAACAGAACTTTCTATTACTTAATCCACCAAAAACCAAGTACCTTATCTTTGGCAGTAAAAACCAAATTTCGAATCTCAATCCAACTCTTACGGTTGAGCTCAGTGGAAACCCGATAGAAAGAGTATACGAAGCCCGTAATCTTGGTCTTTATATGGACAGTGAATTGAGGTTCGAAAGTCATGTTTTAAGGGCAGTTAAAACTTGTTTCTACAAATTAAAAATACTGTACAGAATTAGACCATACATAGATGGGAATCTTAGGATTCAGTTAGTCGAGTCGCTAGTACTTTCCCAGCTCAACTATTCTGATATAGTTTTTGGTCCTCGATTATTAAGCAGAACGCAAAGACTCATCCAGCGGGTTCAGAATGCTTGTGCACGATACTGCTTTAACATTCCGATCAGAAGTCATGTGACTCCATTCTTGAATAGGTATTCGATACTGAAAATGAAGCATCGACGCAAACTCCATTTAGCTTGCTTACTTTTTGGTAGCATTAAACATAAAAAGCCCTTATATCTTTACGAAAAGCTTACATGGGCATGCTCAAGGAGATCACCTGGTCTTCGACGCCAATGTGCAATCCAACTTACGGCGCGGTATGGTGGAACAACAGCATTTAGAGGTAGTTTCCGCTATGCTGCGTCTAAGTTTTGGAATAACATTCCGCCTCCAATAAGAGATTCCAAAAGCATTAAGACTTAATGCACGATTGAAAACATTTTTGAATGAACATCAAGAGTCAAGGAGATTTGGCGTTTGAGACTAGTGTCTTATAGTCAGTAGTTTACTTGTTTGTTTTATTTCACTTTTAGATTATATTATAGATTATGGTTTTAGTTTAGTTTTAAGTGTAATGTAATTGTTGTTTGATGATTTTTTTTAAGTGAAAACTTCTCTAGCATCATTGTGATCTGAATCTTAGTGAAAACGAAAAATTCACATAATTTTTTTTGTTTCGCTAATACCAACCTTATTAATAATAGTTTATTATTTTATTTTATTGCTTAAGGTTTATTTTATAGTGTAATTTTTAAATGATTGCATTGCATTACTTGTACACATCTATTCGCATTGCGACTTTATTACAATGAAATACAGTTGAGTGTTTTTGTTCCACTAATACCAATCTTATGAATAATAGCATAAGGCTTATTCTATAGAGTAATTTTTAAATGATTGCATTGTATTACTCATATAAATCTATTTGAATTGCCACTTTATTACAATGAGATACAGTTGTTTTTTTTTTTCTCTTTATATGGAATCTACTTTGAGGAATGATTTGATTTAATATAGTTTTGAAAGTTTTTTTGGAAAAATTTGAAATTTGTAAACTTTAACACTGATAATTTCACCTCAAAGTTCGAGCGATTTGTAGCTCTAAGTTGCATAACTCCATAGGCTTTTACTGTTCTGTTTATGTTTTTGAAGTGAAACTTCTTTAGAATCGTTGTGATTTCAAACCGGATGCAACGAAAAAACGACAGGTAAGAGACACAAATACAAAAATGTGTAGGATGAAGCCAGCAAAGAATGAGACAGAATTATGTATATTTCGGTCTCTCCTATAGTCGCCTGTAATTAGTGAGCCAGAGCGAGAGAGTAAATGTCGGTGTGTATTTATTTTGAAGTATTTCGACATTGTGAGTACAGTTTCCGTGGTGTAGCGGTTATCACATCTGCCTAACACGCAGAAGGCCCCCGGTTCGATCCCGGGCGGAAACAATACTTTTTAAAAAAAATCTTTAAATGTGAGTTTTTAATTATAATCGCCTGTAATTAGTGAGCCAGAGCGAGAGAGTAAATGTCGGTGTGTATTTAATACTTGCTTGTATTTTTGTCGATTTACTGAAGTTTCACTTCTATCGTGTGTGAATCGCACACATGTTTTTTTTATTACATTGAGGTTTACATTTTTCAGAGTTTCACTTCTATCTTGTGTAAACTGCACACGTGTTATTGTGGTTATCGTGTATATAGTGTTAGTGGTGTCACTTAATGGCCCCAGCGGAAGATCAGCGCTGGTAAATTCCATCAGCAAATGCTGAGCTGGGACCAATTTGGCACGAATATATAATATATAATTATAAATTGTAAATAATAACTTTAAGTCCTAAATAAATACATTTTCTTTCTTTCTTTCTTTATATATCCGATACTTTACAGCTTATGGCTATCGGAAATATTTTTACATGTACCCTCCACTGAGTTGTACGTGAATTAATGTTTTAAAGGCAATTAGTTACTGTTAACGTTTATATCCAACAACAAATAACACTCACACAGTATCTCTAAATAAAATGCTTTAAAATGTTAACACTACCTACGCAATTTAGAATGATTTGATATTTTTAACACAAAATTAATCGCGAGCTTAATGTGTCAAGTCAGTGGTCGTGACGTCACTCTGTCCTGTCTGTCCTTTTCATTACTTTCATTACAAAAGACATAAAATCCATCAAAATTATCAAAATTCAAAAGAAAGTAAAGTAAAATGTAAATAAAAATGGCGTGCTTTTACCTTTAAGACTGCGAGCTATTTGCAGTATGTCTAATGTCCACCTATGTGCTATCCCTGCTTGCCACGATGTCCTTCGCCGAAGGTTATGTATTAGCAGCAGCGTGTTAGCGGTGTCCGGTGTCCCTGGCGTCGCTAACATCCGTAAGCTTACTGTAAATTATATATTTCTTCCCGCAGACATTCCGCACTTCAAAGAAGTGGTCATCATGGCAACAATATGCGACGCGTGCGGACATCGCACCAACGAGGTAAATACAGTTTATTTGTTGATTATGGTTCAGTGTGAAATTAAAGGGGTACTCCCCCGCCACGAGGGGGGGGGGGGCATTGTATCCGTCCCATTTAGAGCCGGTGGGTAGGAAAGGAATGCTAAAACACCCGGCTTATACATGTTATTTATATCCCTTTCTTTATTTTTTTTTTACATTTTTTAATATTTCATATCTTTTTTTTATATTCACATTAAGAATATATTAAAAACGACGAGTAAATTGCATTAAAAAATATAGTAAACTTCTGTAATATTTTAATTAATTATTATAAAATTAAATTTTAGGTTATTTACTTTGATAACCTTAAAAAGTGTATACTATAAAAAAATTTCCTGTTTCAGGTGAAATCTGGTGGAGGGGTCGAGGACAAGGGTGTGAGGTTTGAAGTCCGGATCGCATCAAAAGAAGATGGCTCTAGAGATATATTGAAGGTATGTTAGAAACTTACCCCTATGGGACAGCAGCGTGTTCGCAGTGCCCCTAGCGTCGCAAACATCCATAGGCGACGGTAACTCCTCACTATTAAGGCGACGACAAGAGACTTTTAATGATTTTATTCTGAAGATCACATCTAAACGAGTGGTGTTAATGAACTGGAAAAAATATATGTTAAATTTGAGCATTTTCTCAATAACTTAATATGTGAATATTTTAGATTATGTTTATATTACATAGTGTAATTAATTTGTAAAGTTAGGTCTAACGCAGATAAAAATCTGAGAATCACGTAAAAACTATCAAGCGTATTTTTATGAAACCTTCACCATCTTAAACACAATTTAATTACCCATCTTTTAATATACGACTTTTTATTTCAAAGTAAAAGGATAATATACAATTATGCTTTTTCGAATAATCTTTATGCTCGGGTTAGCAGGGGCCCTTGCGGGCGACGGGCGGCAGTGCATCGCTGACCACTGTCACGAGTAGACGTTGACGCTCGGAGCAATCACTAAACGATTTAACTCTATTATAAGTTTCGCGCTAAAATGGCTGGTAAATCTAGATTACTAAAAAAGAAACGCCAAACGCTCGCAAAAAATAGATTACTAAGGTAAGTAACGTGTTCACAATCATAATTATCATTTGTGTATTTTAGCACATTGATGTAAATTGGACCAGATAAATTAATCATAACATTTAATTGTTACATATATTATTATTTTTTATTTTACTAAGTGACATTATTTTCTTTTTAGGAGATTACATAATAACAAAGATAATCGCGACGTAAATGAGGAGACAGAGACGAGGTGTGTATTGTAGTGTAGTATGACAATACTACATCGTAGTCGGGACAGTCCGGATTCGAGTTTTAAAAATATTTGAATGCTATTACTATTGTCACTGTATAACTAAATATAAATACATTTATATTGTAGGTCTGAATTTACGGAAACGCTTGGAGTGATTAAAGGATCTTCCCATATTGACAATGAAAATGAGAACAAGATTGTTGACAAGTAAATGCATATCTAATTCAATATTCTGATTTTAGCATATTTGAAACCTAATTCTATTAACTTATATTAATTACTATAACTGTTACAGTTCTCAAGTAACCGAAACGATATTTGCTGAGCAGGAAGAAAGCTTTCAAATGGATATTGAAAACGAGAAGTCAAATTCGGTCAGGTAAACGTATTATTATTTCTATGATGTCAGGATAGTCTGTCAATATAAAGTTTTATATAGTAAAACTCTCGATAAATAAAATTAATAAAAAAGGAGAAAATTTTCAATATAATATTGCAGAACCCGTGAGTGATAGCAAAGAATGTGAACAATAAAAGATATTACAAAACAAATGTTAAAGGCCTTATTCTGTTTAATATTGCAAAATTCTTATTATGTATATTTCCTTTTCAGAAATAATCAAGAAATAGTGAATGGAATGCGAATATTAAATATTAAACATTTTTTTAAAGAGCTTCAAGAAATATCTTCACATGGTAATATAGACTGTGGTTTGAAATCTGTAGAAATTATATCTGAACGAAAACTGGGCCTTGTTTCTAAACTAAAACTAAAATGCAACATGTGTAACGAAACTTTTGTCATTTGTTGCAATGATCCTGAAATTGACTTAAATATTAATACAGTTGCGGGTGCAGTGGCAATAGGTTGTGGCTATACACAGCTTAATGAATTATTGGCAGCAATGGACTTGCCTCATATATCCTATGAGTTATTTAATAAAAGAATGGGAACAATTAACAAAGTTTGGGAAAAAGAAGCTTTGAATTCTATGAATGAAGCCGCTAATGAAGAACGTCAAATGGCTTTGGAAGACGGTAGAGTTACTGAAAATGGCATTCCATATATTGACGTTATTGCAGATGGATGTTGGGGAAAAAGATCTTATAAAAAAAATTACTCATCCCTATCAGGCGCAGCTGCGATAATTGGGAAAAGAACTGGAAAAATTATTTATATGGCAGTGAAAAATAAATACTGCTGCATATGCGCCCAAGCTGCCAAGAAAAATGTCACACCTAAGGAGCATGCTTGCTATAAAAATTATTCTGGTAAATTCATAATATTAAATATGTTGTAATAATAATAAAGAAACTAAAATTTTATGGTTGGAATAATTATTACTTTATTTTCAGGTCCTTCAACTGGAATGGAATCCACGATCTTGGTAGAAGGATTCAAGAACAGCATAGAAATGCATAATTTAATATATTCAAGGTTAATATCAGATGGTGATGCAAATACTTATGCAAAATTGTTACAGTCAAGACCGTATGAAAATATAACAATTGAAAAAATCGAATGCCGCAACCACCTGTTAAGAAACCTTTGCAATAAGTTAAAAGCTCTTATCACTGACACGAAATATTTAATTAAATACAGAAAATATATAACAAAACAAAGAATACTGTCAATAAGAAAGGTAATAGTAACCGCTATAAGAAATTATAAAAATTCTGGCAATGTCACTAGTTTACATAATGATATCATGTTAGCCGCAGAACATGCATTTGGAGTTCATACTAATTGTAAGACATATTTTTGCTCGAAAATGGGAGAAGATGACAACATAGACAGAGATATTTTCACAAACAGTTTGTGGCATAGAATAAAATTTGTATTGACACATATAGCTGCTCATGCAAGAAGCTTGATTGAAGACGTTGACAGCAACACTGTGGAGCGCTTCCATAGTATTGTTGCAAAATTTGTAGGGGGTAAGCGGGTAAATTTTTCCCAGAAGAACCAATACCATATGCGTTGTAATGCAGCTGCTTTATCATTTAATACCCATAAACCTTTATCGTTGTTGCAAAAATCAATCACGGGCAGGAGTCCAAATGGTGAATTAAAAAAGATGGAAATACGTAAACAAAAACGCCTACATTTAACAAAAAATTATCATAGAATAAAGAAGAGATTACATGAACACTACACAGAAAGTAATAAAAACTATGGTGAGCAATGTTCAAGACCGGATATGGATGATGATATATTAGAGGAATCAAAAAAAATATTTTTAGCAAATTTGGCGGAAACTGCCAAACAAAGAGAACAAATAGAAAGGAAGACTATATTACAAAGTGGTTCTAGTGAGTGGCTAGAACTACGAAGACGGATTTTGACCGCTTCCAACTTTGGACGTGTTATAAAAAGACGCAATGACATAAGTTGCTGCAATTTAGTTAAAGATCTTTTATATAAAGAGTCTATAGGACACATTAAGTCTATAAAACATGGACAAGACAACGAAAATTTTGCGAAAGAACAATTGTCGAAACAAGAAAATATTAAAATAGAACCGTGTGGACTTTTTCTTGATGAAGAAATACCCTTCCTCGGCGCATCACCAGACGGTATTATTAATAAAAACACCATTTTAGAAATAAAATGTCCAATCACAGCTTACAAACTAGGACTAGATAAAGCCATCCATGAAAAAAAAATATTGTTTTATAAAAAACTGGTAAACGGTAATTACATAATAAACAAAGAACATAATTGGTGGTATCAAATACAGGGACAGCTGCATATAACAGGAAAAGATAAATGTATGCTTGGTATTTGATCTGGTGAAAACTTTCCTGTAAAAATTGAACTAATTTACAAGGATGACGCTTTTTGGGACACTAAAATGAAAAATAATTTAATTAAGTTTTATACAGATTGTATGCTTCCCGAACTGGTTGATCCTAGATATACGAGGAATATGGTAATTAGGGACCCCTCTTATATAGTTAGTGCCATACACGGACGCAAAAGGAAAAAGGAAGAGGAAAAAGAAAATAAAAACAAACTAATAAAAAAACGAGCAGTGACGGCTGAAAAAGAAGACAGTATAGTTGCTGTGAAAGTATTAAATTTCGAGGAGTTTTAAATAAAATCCTATAAATACCTAATTCACTTTTTTATTTATAGTTACAAAACCTGTAGACAGAAAACCTGTGTTCGTTTGATATAATTATATTTTCCGTTTATTGAAATACCTATATTATATTATATCCTACCACAGGGAATGATATAAGATACAGAACATGAAACAATAATCCTAACTAATATTAAATAAGCGGTTAAAAATTTCATGATTATTAGATAGTCTTCATAATCTGTAACGTATGGTTACCCAACGAACATCTCTAAAATATACAATTACGTCGCCTGCGAATTTTCAATGCGGGTTGCGGGGGGGCCCCGCGCGTGCTACTCTCACTAGCTCAAACTCCTCCCACTCGCTCAAGGTCGCTAGCACTTAGTGTCGTCTTAAGTGGGCTCTCAGCTTGTCTGCTGTTTGATGACCTGTTAATGAATCGTAATACATAAAAGAGATAAAAGGAAAAGAGTGACGTCTAGGGACGCCCGAAAGAAGCGAAACTTTAAGCTCTTTTTACACGCTCTATATTAACTTCACTTGTATGTTTGTATATTAGTATGTTTGTAACCGACTCCTTTGGGGGCGATTTTGACCCACTTTAAACGGCCAGATTTCGTTGAAACTTTATAGATATATCGAGGGCCGATGACAATGCAATAATCTGTGCAGTTTGTATCATTATCCTTACCAGGATCCTCATGATCAATGAATTTTCGGTTCTCGTCCGATCACCAAAGTGAAGGAGCGTCAGGCGCGGTCAGTACTTGGATGGGGTGACCTTCTAAGAAAATCGCGTAACTTTGGATTTTTGTTCTTTTTTATTCTTTTTTATATGTTTTATATTAACTTGACCTATATGTAATGGAATTTTTCGGAATTCGACTCGATTTTCACTTACTTTGAACAATAAAATCAAAATTCTGCCGAAACGCCATCTGGAGCGTAATTAATAACATTGCCAGAAGATGGCGTTATATTAATTTTTTTTTTAATATATCGGTCTTCTTAACAGAAAACATTCAACAACATGATTAGACTCACAAAGATTGGTCTATATTTCCGAGAATGTTTTCCTCTGGAAGAAGACACAACTATGATCCAATACAAATATTTATCCTACATCAAACAAACGCATACAAATACAAACACACACAAAGCTTATCTATCAAATAATCTGTGAATAGAAATACACTGTAGTTTAATTGTTGGTCTAAGCAAAGAATGATCTCAATTTGAACTTGGTTGAGACAATAGACCCAGTAAGTAAATCTACATGGTTACGAACGACATTACTCCATCGACATTACTCATTAATAAAAATATTTACCGATTGGATATTGACAACAAACAAATTATATTATCACGCTTTTACTTTTTAGTTTCATTAAGTATAAAAATAGTTAATGAAACTAAAAAGTTAAAAATAAAATATAGTTTAAAAAAAATTAAACACGCTTTTATAAAAAATCAAAATAATTTTCTATAAATTTAAATTATGGACAGTGAGTGGGATTAACAAAAAATTAATTTTATTCTAATAAAAGCGTGTGGTGCTTTTTAAGATATTTTCAAAATAACAATTGACAACAAGCACCCCACACTTTTCTACTATCCTTAATTTAAATTTATTGAAAAAAATATTTTTTACCTTTTAGTTTGATTTTTTATAAAAGTGTGTTTCTTTTTTAAGTTTTGTTTTTGATGGAATATAACTTGTCTACTGCCCATAACGCTTTGCTGCTTGCTTGTCGAACAGATGCTTCTTTAAGTATTAATAATTTACGTTTCTGAATATAAATACTGCCATCTAGGTTATATAAGAACAATTACGTTCACGTACTAATAACCATAGAAGTAAAAAAGAGTGGGGTACTTGTTATCAATTGTTATTTTGAAAATATCTTAAAAAACACCCCACGCTTTTTTTTTTACAATAAAAATCATTTTTTTGTTAATCCCACTATCCTTAATTTAAATTTGTTGAAAATCATTTTTTTACCTTTTAGTTTGAAATTTTATAAAAGCGTGTTTTTTTTAGTTTTTTTTTAACTATATTTTATTTTTAACTTTTTAGTTTCATTAACTATAAAATAAAAGCATGATAATATTGTTTATTTAAAGTGGACGAAGCGAAACAAGTATGTAAGGATCGTAGCAAGTGGAAAGAAGTGGTCTCTGCCTACCCCTACGGGAAATAGGCATGATTATATGTATGTATGTATTTGTTGTTAATATACAATCAGTAAATATTTTTATTAATGTAACGCCATCTTCCGGCTATATTATTATTAATTTAACGCCATCTTCTGGCAATGATAATAATTACGCTCCAGATGGCGTTTCGGCATAATTTTGATTTTATTGTTCAAAATAAGTAAAAATCGAGCCGAATCCCGAAAAGTTCCATTACATACAGGTCAATTTAATATAAAACATATAAAAAAGAACAAAAATCCACCGTCACGTGTGTTCGGTCCGAATCCAGCCCCCTCGTTGAGCCTAGGGCTCCGGAAATCTGCACGAGGGGCCTGCCGAACATATGCCGCGATCGCGCGGCGCCGTAATGTAAATTTTCTTAGTAATCCATACTAATATTATAAATGCGAAAGTAACTCTGTCTGTCTGTCTGTCTGTTCCTCTTTCACGCCTAAACGGCTGAACGGATTTTGATGAAATTTGGTATGGTGATAGATGATAACCTAGAAATGGTCATAGGCTATAAATAATCACGCCATCGTTCTTAGGGGATAGGCAGTAGGCAGATAACTAAATTGAGTTAGTGATTTTTTGTGCTTATCCGGTATCTATGAGAATCGGCCAACATCTATTTTTCATCCCCCTAAATGTTAGGGGTGACCCAACCCCAAAATTTTTTTTTAATTTTTTGACATTTTATTATTTATATGGCAGAACAACGTTTGCCGGGTCAGCTAGTATTATAATACAATTAGTCTATTACTCACCACGAATCCGATGACCTCGTCGTATCGTACCTTAGGATAGGAGGTTCAGGGTGAGGATGTGGTAGGAAATGTAGGGGATGATGAGGTACGGCGTGGCGGCCCAGCCGACACGCGAAACTATCTCCTGGCGTGTGAAAATAGCCGTACCACAACTCCACTTACTTCACAATTGTCCTTATCAAGTTCTAATCTCAAATTTAATGTAAACTGGCGAGCCGACTGTAATAGTTTTCCCAAGTCTAACCGCACAATTTATACGAGCAGGGCACCATCCGTTCGTTCCTCCAGCTGAGCGCATGACTTTTACGTATACAGTGTTGCTGTTGTAAAACTTAAAACTACCGATAGGTTTCGAACAACGTGATTTTCGTAAGCGGTCACCCATCCAAGTACTGACCGCGCCCGACGCTCCTATGCTTCAGTGACCGGACGAGAACCGAAAATTCATTAATCCTGAGGATCCTGGTAAGGATAAAGATACAAACTATACAGATTATTGCATTGTCATCGGCCCTCGATATATCTACAAAGTTTCAACGAAATCTGGCCGTTTAAAGTGGGTCAAAATAGCCCTAAAGGAGTCGGTTACAAACATACTAACATACAAGTGAAGCTAATAATATAAAGCGTGTAATTTAGCTGGAGTCAGATTTTATACATACAACAATCCGAGGCGAGGTGACATCGACGTGATCAACCAGGATATTATATAATAATATACTACATAAATATAAATTATATAATAATAATGTAATTATATAATAAGATTTATAAAATATATTGTATAAATTATATTTATATAATAAATATTGTATAAATTATATTTATATAATTAATGTACTATATAAATATAGCACGAGTCAGAGAACGAGACTACAGTGCATGCGTACCGGGATAGCGGCACACTGTACTAAGAAGCGATGGTGCGCTCGACGCGTTAAGCGCGCAGAGCGGACCGGACTAGCTTCCGTAATGTAACACGTGTCAGAGAACGAGACTACGGCGCATGAGTACTGTGCTCGCGCAACGACCGATCGTAGGATGCTAAGGTGCGTATGCGCATGCGCAATGCGACCGAGGCGTCTCGCAATGTGTAAGAAGCTCCTCGTGTGTAGTGTGATGTTGTGGTTGTATCGTGCGATACATATATCTATCATTGCGTAGTTGGGAGTATGCTCAGTGTACCCGTTGTTAGAGTGTGTTTTTGACATGCGACGCGGGCGGTGCACGTATAGTAGTTGCTCGTAACCGGCTCGTGGCCTCTTTCGGTCTCGTGAACGAGTATTACCATGTTCCACGCTCAATGCGCCTGTGAAAGCGGCGAGCTGTGCGACATTGGGAAACTCGCAAGATAAAACCTATTCACGGTGTAGTATGTGCCTTTATTACGCATTCTTATTGGGACTCTATAACACCGGGCGTAAACGTCTATGTTCTCGCATTTTGTGAGAGCCGATCGTGATCGCGTTCGTATGATCGCTTTCATATTTACAAAGTGATAATGTTTAAATCTCGGTTGTTAAATATCAACCCTTGTTGGACCCGCGTGTCCGACTCTTCTTCGAACGTAATGTTCGATTCGTGTTGTATATATTATATGATACGTATTTATATATAGGCAGGCCGCCTCGTCCGCGTGTCTATCGCGTGACGTTGCGGTCCGTATGCCGCGTGTAAAAACGTTCATCGGTGGAGATATCATCGGTACTGCGAAGCGGCCGAAAATCCGCGACGCGTCGAGAGCTCCCTGGTTGATCCTGCCAGTAGTTATATGCTTGTCTCAAAGATTAAGCCATGCATGTCTCAGTGCAAGCCGTATTAAGGCGATACCGCGAATGGCTCAATATATCAGTTTTGGTTCCTTAGATCTTACTCAGTTACTTGGATAACTGTGGTAATTCTAGAGCTAATACATGCAATCAGAACTCTGACCAGTGATGGGATGAGTGCTTTTATTAGATCAAAACCAATCGACGGAGGGCTTCGCGTCCGAAGTCGTTAATTTTGATGAATCTGGATAACTTTTGCCGATCGCATGGTCCAGCACCGGCGACGCATCTTTCAAATGTCTGCCTTATCAACTTTCGATGGTAGTTTCTGCGACTACCATGGTTGTCACGGGTAACGGGGAATCAGGGTTCGATTCCGGAGAGGGAGCCTGAGAAACGGCTACCACATCCAAGGAAGGCAGCAGGCGCGCAAATTACCCACTCCCGGCACGGGGAGGTAGTGACGAAAAATAACGATACGGGACTCTTACGAGGCCTCGTAATCGGAATGAGTACACTTTAAATATTTTAACGAGGAACAATTGGAGGGCAAGTCTGGTGCCAGCAGCCGCGGTAATTCCAGCTCCAATAGCGTATACTAAAATTGTTGCGGTTAAAAAGCTCGTAGTTGCATTTGTGCGCCGCGCTGTCGGTGCACCGCATCCGCGGTGATACTGACACGTCTGCGGAGCATATCGTCGGTGAGCCGGCGGTAACACGCCGGTTCAATATCAAAATCCTATCGCGGTGCTCTTCGGTGAGTGTCGAGGTGGGCCGACAATTTTACTTTGAACAAATTAGAGTGCTCAAAGCGGGCTCAAAATGCTGCTTGAATATTTCGTGCATGGAATAATAGAATATGATCTCGGTTCTATTTTGTTGGTTTTCAGAACTCCGAGGTAATGGTTAATAGGGATAACTGGGGGCATTCGTATTGCGACGTTAGAGGTGAAATTCTTGGATCGTCGCAAGACGAACATCAGCGAAAGCATTTGCCAAAGGTGTTTTCATCAATCAAGAACGAAAGTTAGAGGTTCGAAGGCGATTAGATACCGCCCTAGTTCTAACCGTAAATATGTCATCTAGCGATCCGCCGACGTTACTACAATGGCTCGGCGGGCAGCTTCCGGGAAACCAAAGATTTTGGACTCCGGGGGGAGTATGGTTGCAAAGCTGAAACTTAAAGGAATTGACGGAAGGGCACCACCAGGAGTGGAGCCTGCGGCTTAATTTGACTCAACACGGGAAATCTCACCAGGCCCGGACACCGGAAGGATTGACAGATTAACAGCTCTTTCTTGATTCGGTGGGTGGTGGTGCATGGCCGTTCTTAGTTGGTGGAGCGATTTGTCTGGTTAATTCCGGTAACGAACGAGACTCTAGCCTGCTAAATAGGCGTCGTCATTTAGGTGTGCGTGGCATCGTCACGCAACTCACTGGCGGCGTATTAAAATTCTTCTTAGAGGGACCGGCGGCTTCGAGCCGCACGAGATTGAGCAATAACAGGTCTGTGATGCCCTTAGATGTCCTGGGCCGCACGCGCGCTACACTGAAGGAATCAGCATGTTCTCCCTGGCCTAGAGGCCCGGGCAACCCGTTGAAACTCCTTCGTGCTGGGGATTGGGGTTTGCAATTATCCCCCATAAACGAGGAATTCCTAGTAAGCGCGAGTCATAAGCTCGCGTTGATTACGTCCCTGCCCTTTGTACACACCGCCCGTCGCTACTACCGATTGAATGATTTAGTGAGGTCTTCGGACCGACACGCGGTGGCTTCACGGCCGTCGGCGTTGTTGGGAAGTTGACCAAACTTGATCATTTAGAGGAAGTAAAAGTCGTAACAAGGTTTCCGTAGGGGAACCTGCGGAAGGATCATTAACGTTCAAGATTTCGAACGAGGCTCGAAAGCCGCGTGCGAATCTCGTTTCTGAGACACACCCACCACTGTTGTGATGGACGTGAGTGAGCGCGGCTCGCAGCCGCGCGCGCTCACGTCGCTCACGCGTCGCGCAAACAGTTCACGGGCGTAGACCGATGGAAATCCGCATCGATAGCCCTATGTGACGAGTAGCGTGTTCGTAACCACACCCGCACACGATGTAAAACGGCGGACGACCTCGAAGCGTCGTACGGAGATAGAGATGGAGAGAGAGAGATATATGATATCACCACTCTCCGACTCTCTCGCCCCGTCCGCGCCCGACGGTTCGTTCGATTATTGTGATTTTTGTTCTCATCACATTAATCATGATTCGAAATTTTTTTTATTTTATCATTTGTACAAATTGTATTTATATATAAATATTTTATTGTAGTATACTTACAATAAAAACGATTACCCTGGACGGTGGATCACTTGGCTCGCGGGTCGATGAAGAACGCAGTTAACTGCGCGTCATAGTGTGAACTGCAGGACACATTTGAACATCGACATTTCGAACGCACATTGCGGTCCGTGGAGACACATCCAGGACCACTCCTGTCTGAGGGCCGGCTGCATAAAAATAATATACCACATTGCGCGCGCTCCGTCCGCTCGCCATTGACGGTTCGTATACGCGTACGCGCGGTACAGTCCGTTTAAATATAACACGCGTTACGTGCGTCGCGTGCGTGTCGT
>OY856399.1:3998969-4003969 GCA_963693495.1 Malacosoma neustria | reverse complement strand
TTGTAATCCAAAATAAGTCCAGTCCAGCTTACCTCCAGCTTCAGAACATCCTTCGCGGCCCGGCAACTAAGTGTTCAATATAGGAGGAAGTCACCAGTGTACGATGTAGGTATGTTGGCAGCTCAATTAAACGCTCAAGTAGTAAGTACATTTTATACCTATAATAAATATAGAAATATACTTATTTAAATAATTAAAGCAATAAATAATGTTGACTTGTAGATTACAATGTACGTCAAATCATACGAGTAATATTTATTTTGTCATAATATCGAAAAGCTTTTGGTAAAACATTTTTGTAAAATATTAGATATAATTAACATACATTAATGTGTTACACACCACAGAGAAGACGAAAGCCGGAAAATATTGTGGCGGCATACTTAGGACCGTTGTTTTGTCGCTTTTTACGACGCTACCGTCGCTTATGGATGTTTACAATGCCAGAAGCACTGGTAACAAGCTGCTGTACAAGGATGGTACCTGGGTCACTAATTCCAGAACACAACACAAGGTTATGGCGGTATATAGTGTTTACCATCCAGACGGGCTTGCAGTCCTACCAACATTAAAGAAATATCTGCTCAATACGGACTTCTTCATTCCAGGTCTTCGTTCATCTATCTATCAATGGCATATTGTCGATGCGATCTAGACGTGCTGGAAGAACAGGTGTATCCAGCTGTCCACGAGTCGAGGAAGATCATAGAAATGACCCAACGGATGGACGATTCCACATCGCAGTTTATTGAACCAAAGTATTGTTTATTTTTTTTCCTTCCTCTCTATCATTGATCATAACTTTAATATAAATCACTTTGAAAAAGATTGTTTAGTATAACATTTTACAAGACAATGATTTCTTCGCTCCTTGAGCTCAAAGCTTTATTTAACTTTTTGCACATAGCACATATTATAATGGTTTGTTTTATATATTATAAATATAATATATATATATATATATATATATATATATATATATATATATATATATATATATATATATATATATATATATATATATATATATATATATATATTAATAGTTATAAATATAAATTAATAATATAAATTACATTAAAATATGTGTATGATATGTATCACACACACACGCGCACACACACACACACAACACACACACACACACTGTCTCCGGTGCGGCCCGGAAGGAAGGGGGGGACCTGTATATAGATATTGCGTTCCAAATCCCGAACCCCCCCATTCTCCCCCCCCCCCCTCGCCCTGTCCCCTCTAACGAGACTACGGCACATGAGTACTGTGCGCGCGCACCGACCGACCGTAGGATGCTAAGGTGCGCATGCGCATGCGCAATGCGACCGCGGCGTCCCGCAATGTGTATATGAAGCTCTCGTGTAGTGTGATGTTGTGTTGTATCGTGCGATACATAATCTCTCTGCGCGCGCGGCGAAATACGAATTTTGTGGATACAAAACAATATTTGATATTGTATACATATTTATATAATAATATAATAATATGTTATATAAAAATATATGTTATGTTATTATATAAATATAGATATTTATATAAATATAAAACTCTATATATTATATACTACACATGTATGTATATTATTATATAAATGCTTTATATTTTTATATATAATATAAATACAATCAATATATATATATATATATATATATATACATATAACGATTCTCTATCATTGCGTAGTTGGGAGTATGCTCAGTGTATCCGTTGTTAGAGTGTGTTTTGACACGCGACGCGGCGGTGCACGTATAGTAGTTGCTCGTAACCGGCTCGTGGCCTCTTTCGGTCTCGTGAACGAGTATTACCATGTTCTACGCTCAATGCGCCTGTGAGAGCGGCGAGCTGTGGAATTGGGGAAACTCACAAGATAAAACCTATTCACGGTGTAGTATGTGCCTTTATTACGCATTCTTATTGGGACTCTATAACACCGGGCGTAAACGTCTATGTTCTCGCTTTTTGTGAGAGCCGATCGTGATCGCGTTCGAATGATCGCTTTCATATTTACAAAGTGATAATGTTTAAATCTCGGTTGTTAAATATCAACCCTTGTTGGACCCGCGTGTCCGACTCTTCTTCGAACGTAATGTTCGATTCGTGTTGTATATATTATATGATACGTATTTATATATAGGCAGGCCGCCTCGTCCGCGTGTCTATCGCGTGACGTTGCGGTCCGTATGCCGCGTGTAAAAACGTTCATCGGTGGAGATATCATCGGTACTGCGAAGCGGCCGAAAATCCGCGACGCGTCGAGAGCTCCCTGGTTGATCCTGCCAGTAGTTATATGCTTGTCTCAAAGATTAAGCCATGCATGTCTCAGTGCAAGCCGTATTAAGGCGATACCGCGAATGGCTCAATATATCAGTTTTGGTTCCTTAGATCTTACTCAGTTACTTGGATAACTGTGGTAATTCTAGAGCTAATACATGCAATCAGAACTCTGACCAGTGATGGGATGAGTGCTTTTATTAGATCAAAACCAATCGACGGAGGGCTTCGCGTCCGAAGTCGTTAATTTTGATGAATCTGGATAACTTTTGCCGATCGCATGGTCCAGCACCGGCGACGCATCTTTCAAATGTCTGCCTTATCAACTTTCGATGGTAGTTTCTGCGACTACCATGGTTGTCACGGGTAACGGGGAATCAGGGTTCGATTCCGGAGAGGGAGCCTGAGAAACGGCTACCACATCCAAGGAAGGCAGCAGGCGCGCAAATTACCCACTCCCGGCACGGGGAGGTAGTGACGAAAAATAACGATACGGGACTCTTACGAGGCCTCGTAATCGGAATGAGTACACTTTAAATATTTTAACGAGGAACAATTGGAGGGCAAGTCTGGTGCCAGCAGCCGCGGTAATTCCAGCTCCAATAGCGTATACTAAAATTGTTGCGGTTAAAAAGCTCGTAGTTGCATTTGTGCGCCGCGCTGTCGGTGCACCGCATCCGCGGTGATACTGACACGTCTGCGGAGCATATCGTCGGTGAGCCGGCGGTAACACGCCGGTTCAATATCAAAATCCTATCGCGGTGCTCTTCGGTGAGTGTCGAGGTGGGCCGACAATTTTACTTTGAACAAATTAGAGTGCTCAAAGCGGGCTCAAAATGCTGCTTGAATATTTCGTGCATGGAATAATAGAATATGATCTCGGTTCTATTTTGTTGGTTTTCAGAACTCCGAGGTAATGATTAATAGGGATAACTGGGGGCATTCGTATTGCGACGTTAGAGGTGAAATTCTTGGATCGTCGCAAGACGAACATCAGCGAAAGCATTTGCCAAAGGTGTTTTCATCAATCAAGAACGAAAGTTAGAGGTTCGAAGGCGATTAGATACCGCCCTAGTTCTAACCGTAAATATGTCATCTAGCGATCCGCCGACGTTACTACAATGGCTCGGCGGGCAGCTTCCGGGAAACCAAAGATTTTGGACTCCGGGGGGAGTATGGTTGCAAAGCTGAAACTTAAAGGAATTGACGGAAGGGCACCACCAGGAGTGGAGCCTGCGGCTTAATTTGACTCAACACGGGAAATCTCACCAGGCCCGGACACCGGAAGGATTGACAGATTAACAGCTCTTTCTTGATTCGGTGGGTGGTGGTGCATGGCCGTTCTTAGTTGGTGGAGCGATTTGTCTGGTTAATTCCGGTAACGAACGAGACTCTAGCCTGCTAAATAGGCGTCGTCATTTAGGTGTGCGTGGCATCGTCACGCAACTCACTGGCGGCGTATTAAAATTCTTCTTAGAGGGACCGGCGGCTTCGAGCCGCACGAGATTGAGCAATAACAGGTCTGTGATGCCCTTAGATGTCCTGGGCCGCACGCGCGCTACACTGAAGGAATCAGCATGTTCTCCCTGGCCTAGAGGCCCGGGCAACCCGTTGAAACTCCTTCGTGCTGGGGATTGGGGTTTGCAATTATCCCCCATAAACGAGGAATTCCTAGTAAGCGCGAGTCATAAGCTCGCGTTGATTACGTCCCTGCCCTTTGTACACACCGCCCGTCGCTACTACCGATTGAATGATTTAGTGAGGTCTTCGGACCGACACGCGGTGGCTTCACGGCCGTCGGCGTTGTTGGGAAGTTGACCAAACTTGATCATTTAGAGGAAGTAAAAGTCGTAACAAGGTTTCCGTAGGGGAACCTGCGGAAGGATCATTAACGTTCAAGATTTCGAACGAGGCTCGAAAGCCGCGTGCGAATCTCGTTTCTGAGACACACCCACCACTGTTGTGATGGACGTGAGTGAGCGCGGCTCGCAGCCGCGCGCGCTCACGTCGCTCACGCGTCGCGCAAACAGTTCACGGGCGTAGACCGATGGAAATCCGCATCGATAGCCCTATGTGACGAGTAGCGTGTTCGTAACCACACCCGCACACGATGTAAAACGGCGGACGACCTCGAAGCGTCGTACGGAGATAGAGATGGAGAGAGAGAGATATATGATATCACCACTCTCCGACTCTCTCGCCCCGTCCGCGCCCGACGGTTCGTTCGATTATTGTGATTTTTGTTCTCATCACATTAATCATGATTCGAAATTTTTTTTATTTTATCATTTGTACAAATTGTATTTATATATAAATATTTTATTGTAGTATACTTACAATAAAAACGATTACCCTGGACGGTGGATCACTTGGCTCGCGGGTCGATGAAGAACGCAGTTAACTGCGCGTCATAGTGTGAACTGCAGGACACATTTGAACATCGACATTTCGAACGCACATTGCGGTCCGTGGAGACACATCCAGGACCACTCCTGTCTGAGGGCCGGCTGCATAAAAATAATATACCACATTGCGCGCGCTCCGTCCGCTCGCCATTGACGGTTCGTATACGCGTACGCGCGGTACAGTCCGTTTAAATATAACACGCGTTACGTGCGTCGCGTGCGTGTCGTGTGTGCTCCAATCGGAGGGTAAAGGGTGAAGTGTTCGTGCGTGTGCCGGTGTAGTGCGCTAACGGCGTGCGCTCGCGCTCAACT
>OY856399.1:3988969-3993969 GCA_963693495.1 Malacosoma neustria | reverse complement strand
AGTCACCAGTGTACGATGTAGGTATGTTGGCAGCTCAATTAAACGCTCAAGTAGTAAGTACATTTTATACCTATAATAAATATAGAAATATACTTATTTAAATAATTAAAGCAATAAATAATGTTGACTTGTAGATTACAATGTACGTCAAATCATACGAGTAATATTTATTTTGTCATAATATCGAAAAGCTTTTGGTAAAACATTTTTGTAAAATATTAGATATAATTAACATACATTAATGTGTTACACACCACAGAGAAGACGAAAGCCGGAAAATATTGTGGCGGCATACTTAGGACCGTTGTTTTGTCGCTTTTTACGACGCTACCGTCGCTTATGGATGTTTACAATGCCAGAAGCACTGGTAACAAGCTGCTGTACAAGGATGGTACCTGGGTCACTAATTCCAGAACACAACACAAGGTTATGGCGGTATATAGTGTTTACCATCCAGACGGGCTTGCAGTCCTACCAACATTAAAGAAATATCTGCTCAATACGGACTTCTTCATTCCAGGTCTTCGTTCATCTATCTATCAATGGCATATTGTCGATGCGATCTAGACGTGCTGGAAGAACAGGTGTATCCAGCTGTCCACGAGTCGAGGAAGATCATAGAAATGACCCAACGGATGGACGATTCCACATCGCAGTTTATTGAACCAAAGTATTGTTTATTTTTTTTCCTTCCTCTCTATCATTGATCATAACTTTAATATAAATCACTTTGAAAAAGATTGTTTAGTATAACATTTTACAAGACAATGATTTCTTCGCTCCTTGAGCTCAAAGCTTTATTTAACTTTTTGCACATAGCACATATTATAATGGTTTGTTTTATATATTATAAATATAATATATATATATATATATATATATATATATATATATATATATATATATATATATATATATATATATATATATATATATATATATATATATATATATATATATATATAATTAATATAATTTAGTTATAAATATAAATTAATAATATAAATTACATTAAAATATGTGTATGATATGTATCACACACACACGCGCACACACACACACACAACACACACACACACACTGTCTCCGGTGCGGCCCGGAAGGAAGGGGGGGACCTGTATATAGATATTGCGTTCCAAATCCCGAACCCCCCCATTCTCCCCCCCCCCCCTCGCCCTGTCCCCTCTAACGAGACTACGGCACATGAGTACTGTGCGCGCGCACCGACCGACCGTAGGATGCTAAGGTGCGCATGCGCATGCGCAATGCGACCGCGGCGTCCCGCAATGTGTATATGAAGCTCTCGTGTAGTGTGATGTTGTGTTGTATCGTGCGATACATAATCTCTCTGCGCGCGCGGCGAAATACGAATTTTGTGGATACAAAACAATATTTGATATTGTATACATATTTATATAATAATATAATAATATGTTATATAAAAATATATGTTATGTTATTATATAAATATAGATATTTATATAAATATAAAACTCTATATATTATATACTACACATGTATGTATATTATTATATAAATGCTTTATATTTTTATATATAATATAAATACAATCAATATATATATATATATATATATATATACATATAACGATTCTCTATCATTGCGTAGTTGGGAGTATGCTCAGTGTATCCGTTGTTAGAGTGTGTTTTGACACGCGACGCGGCGGTGCACGTATAGTAGTTGCTCGTAACCGGCTCGTGGCCTCTTTCGGTCTCGTGAACGAGTATTACCATGTTCTACGCTCAATGCGCCTGTGAGAGCGGCGAGCTGTGGAATTGGGGAAACTCACAAGATAAAACCTATTCACGGTGTAGTATGTGCCTTTATTACGCATTCTTATTGGGACTCTATAACACCGGGCGTAAACGTCTATGTTCTCGCTTTTTGTGAGAGCCGATCGTGATCGCGTTCGAATGATCGCTTTCATATTTACAAAGTGATAATGTTTAAATCTCGGTTGTTAAATATCAACCCTTGTTGGACCCGCGTGTCCGACTCTTCTTCGAACGTAATGTTCGATTCGTGTTGTATATATTATATGATACGTATTTATATATAGGCAGGCCGCCTCGTCCGCGTGTCTATCGCGTGACGTTGCGGTCCGTATGCCGCGTGTAAAAACGTTCATCGGTGGAGATATCATCGGTACTGCGAAGCGGCCGAAAATCCGCGACGCGTCGAGAGCTCCCTGGTTGATCCTGCCAGTAGTTATATGCTTGTCTCAAAGATTAAGCCATGCATGTCTCAGTGCAAGCCGTATTAAGGCGATACCGCGAATGGCTCAATATATCAGTTTTGGTTCCTTAGATCTTACTCAGTTACTTGGATAACTGTGGTAATTCTAGAGCTAATACATGCAATCAGAACTCTGACCAGTGATGGGATGAGTGCTTTTATTAGATCAAAACCAATCGACGGAGGGCTTCGCGTCCGAAGTCGTTAATTTTGATGAATCTGGATAACTTTTGCCGATCGCATGGTCCAGCACCGGCGACGCATCTTTCAAATGTCTGCCTTATCAACTTTCGATGGTAGTTTCTGCGACTACCATGGTTGTCACGGGTAACGGGGAATCAGGGTTCGATTCCGGAGAGGGAGCCTGAGAAACGGCTACCACATCCAAGGAAGGCAGCAGGCGCGCAAATTACCCACTCCCGGCACGGGGAGGTAGTGACGAAAAATAACGATACGGGACTCTTACGAGGCCTCGTAATCGGAATGAGTACACTTTAAATATTTTAACGAGGAACAATTGGAGGGCAAGTCTGGTGCCAGCAGCCGCGGTAATTCCAGCTCCAATAGCGTATACTAAAATTGTTGCGGTTAAAAAGCTCGTAGTTGCATTTGTGCGCCGCGCTGTCGGTGCACCGCATCCGCGGTGATACTGACACGTCTGCGGAGCATATCGTCGGTGAGCCGGCGGTAACACGCCGGTTCAATATCAAAATCCTATCGCGGTGCTCTTCGGTGAGTGTCGAGGTGGGCCGACAATTTTACTTTGAACAAATTAGAGTGCTCAAAGCGGGCTCAAAATGCTGCTTGAATATTTCGTGCATGGAATAATAGAATATGATCTCGGTTCTATTTTGTTGGTTTTCAGAACTCCGAGGTAATGATTAATAGGGATAACTGGGGGCATTCGTATTGCGACGTTAGAGGTGAAATTCTTGGATCGTCGCAAGACGAACATCAGCGAAAGCATTTGCCAAAGGTGTTTTCATCAATCAAGAACGAAAGTTAGAGGTTCGAAGGCGATTAGATACCGCCCTAGTTCTAACCGTAAATATGTCATCTAGCGATCCGCCGACGTTACTACAATGGCTCGGCGGGCAGCTTCCGGGAAACCAAAGATTTTGGACTCCGGGGGGAGTATGGTTGCAAAGCTGAAACTTAAAGGAATTGACGGAAGGGCACCACCAGGAGTGGAGCCTGCGGCTTAATTTGACTCAACACGGGAAATCTCACCAGGCCCGGACACCGGAAGGATTGACAGATTAACAGCTCTTTCTTGATTCGGTGGGTGGTGGTGCATGGCCGTTCTTAGTTGGTGGAGCGATTTGTCTGGTTAATTCCGGTAACGAACGAGACTCTAGCCTGCTAAATAGGCGTCGTCATTTAGGTGTGCGTGGCATCGTCACGCAACTCACTGGCGGCGTATTAAAATTCTTCTTAGAGGGACCGGCGGCTTCGAGCCGCACGAGATTGAGCAATAACAGGTCTGTGATGCCCTTAGATGTCCTGGGCCGCACGCGCGCTACACTGAAGGAATCAGCATGTTCTCCCTGGCCTAGAGGCCCGGGCAACCCGTTGAAACTCCTTCGTGCTGGGGATTGGGGTTTGCAATTATCCCCCATAAACGAGGAATTCCTAGTAAGCGCGAGTCATAAGCTCGCGTTGATTACGTCCCTGCCCTTTGTACACACCGCCCGTCGCTACTACCGATTGAATGATTTAGTGAGGTCTTCGGACCGACACGCGGTGGCTTCACGGCCGTCGGCGTTGTTGGGAAGTTGACCAAACTTGATCATTTAGAGGAAGTAAAAGTCGTAACAAGGTTTCCGTAGGGGAACCTGCGGAAGGATCATTAACGTTCAAGATTTCGAACGAGGCTCGAAAGCCGCGTGCGAATCTCGTTTCTGAGACACACCCACCACTGTTGTGATGGACGTGAGTGAGCGCGGCTCGCAGCCGCGCGCGCTCACGTCGCTCACGCGTCGCGCAAACAGTTCACGGGCGTAGACCGATGGAAATCCGCATCGATAGCCCTATGTGACGAGTAGCGTGTTCGTAACCACACCCGCACACGATGTAAAACGGCGGACGACCTCGAAGCGTCGTACGGAGATAGAGATGGAGAGAGAGAGATATATGATATCACCACTCTCCGACTCTCTCGCCCCGTCCGCGCCCGACGGTTCGTTCGATTATTGTGATTTTTGTTCTCATCACATTAATCATGATTCGAAATTTTTTTTATTTTATCATTTGTACAAATTGTATTTATATATAAATATTTTATTGTAGTATACTTACAATAAAAACGATTACCCTGGACGGTGGATCACTTGGCTCGCGGGTCGATGAAGAACGCAGTTAACTGCGCGTCATAGTGTGAACTGCAGGACACATTTGAACATCGACATTTCGAACGCACATTGCGGTCCGTGGAGACACATCCAGGACCACTCCTGTCTGAGGGCCGGCTGCATAAAAATAATATACCACATTGCGCGCGCTCCGTCCGCTCGCCATTGACGGTTCGTATACGCGTACGCGCGGTACAGTCCGTTTAAATATAACACGCGTTACGTGCGTCGCGTGCGTGTCGTGTGTGCTCCAATCGGAGGGTAAAGGGTGAAGTGTTCGTGCGTGTGCCGGTGTAGTGCGCTAACGGCGTGCGCTCGCGCTCAACTCGTCGATACGAATCTCACGTTCATATCGTTCAAGAGCGAGAGCCGCAGAGCCGCGTCGCCGTTTCG
>OY856399.1:3978969-3983969 GCA_963693495.1 Malacosoma neustria | reverse complement strand
TTTTTTAATACATAAACGGAGGGTCTGTTTGTATGTAATATTAAAATAACCGCTTTTTATTAGTAAAGTGCATTCGGACGTATACACGATATGCTAGATTCGAGTTTATCTTAAAAATTCTCTGTTGCGGACATTTCTTAAATTTTTGTCATTTTTAAACGAGGAGCGTCGGAACAAAAACGGATAAATCACACCTAAATTCTGCATTCGTGACTGTGGTACCTGTTGAGTTATAAAAAAAGAAAAAAAAAAGAAAATGGATTTATCGGTTATTGATAAAACGCTATAAGACATTTATTATGTATTTGAACCAATTGCTACTTGGAATATGAGGGCTTGATAAAATGCGGCTGCTGAACGTGCATCAGTGTTTCTAAAGCCAGATTAGTGGTTCCAAAGCAGTTCTGCGCTTGCCCTTCTTTTTTTTTTCGAGCTCCTTGATTAATGTCTGCTACAACAGGATTATCTATATCTTCCATCATCATCACTTGCGCAGAACAATGATAATTTAAAAACATTTAAACATTATGTTACGCTTTGAAAGCCGACATTCACAGAACAATACGTTATATTTTTCTGACAAGTCATCATCATCATCTAGTAAAAAAACACAAAATAGTTTTAGTTAAAAGTTATCAGTTTCGGATTTTTATTAATCCAATTTAAGTTGACCTCAGATATATATATATATATATATATATATATATATATATATATATATATATATATATATATATATATATATATATATATATATATCTATATCATCAATCATATAAAATAGAGTTCAGCTCAGGCTGGAATTTGTAGGTTCGAACGCAGTTTGTATATAATATTTCATTTATTTATATTTTAGGGTTTATAGAGTTTGTTGTAATCCAAAATAAGTCCAGTCCAGCTTACCTCCAGCTTCAGAACCTCCTTCGCGGCCCTGCATAGTGTTCAATGTAGGAGGAAGTCACCAGTGTATGGATGTATATTGGCAGCTCAATTAAACGCTCAAGTAGTAAGTACATTTTATACCTGTAAACACAATGACCAAAATTAATACAAATTACTTGTAGAAATAATATAATAATAATTAATGCCTAAATAATCATATACCAAAATAATTTTTTTTACAAATATTGTCTGTCTGTCTGTCTGTCTGTCTGTCTGTCTGTCTGTTTGTTTTTTTGTTCCGGCTAATCTCTGAAATGGTTGCACCGATTTTGACGGGACTTTCACTGTGAGATAGCCGATTGATGTGTACTAAGGAGTGTAACTTAGGTTATTTTTATTTTAGAAAAAAAACAAAATGGTTTTTAGTTAAAAGTTATCAATTTCGGATTTTTATTAATCCAATTTAAGTTGACCTAATATAATATATATATATATATATATATATATATATATATATATATATATATATATATATATATATATATATATATATATATATATATATATATATATATATATATATATATATATATATATATATAATATATATATATATTATAATATATATATATATTATATATTATATATATATATATTATATATATATATATATATATATATATATATATATATATATATATATATATATATATAATATAAATTACATTTATAATATATATAAAATATGTGTATGATATGTATCTCACACACACACACACACACAGAGACAGGCGCAAATACGTTTCCCTGCTCTGTCTCCGGTGCGGCCCGGAAGAAAGGGGGGGACCTGCTACATATTGCGTTCCAAATCCCGAACCCCCCATTCTCTGCCCCCCCCCCCCCCTCCCACCCCTCCCTCCTCTAACGAGACTACGGCGCATGAGTACTGTGCTCGCGCACCGACCGATCGTAGGATGCTAAGGTGCGCATGCGCATGCGCAATGCGACCGCGGCGTCTCCGCAATGTGTATGAAGCTCTCGTGTGTAGTGTGATGTGATGTTGTGTTGTATCGTGCGATACATATCTCTCTGCGCGCGCGGCGAAAATACGAATTGTGGATTATAAAATAATATTTGATATGTTATTATGTATACATATTTATTTATTATATAAAATATATAAGTTATATATAAAACTATATATTATAATACTTATATAATATATATACACACATGTATGTTGTATATTATTATAAATGATTTATATTTATATATCGTATATATATATATATATATATATATATATATATAAATACAATATGTTTACATATGACGAATCTATCATTGCGTAGTTGGGAGTATGCTCAGTGTACCCGTTGTTAGAGTGTGTTTTTGACATGCGACGCGGCGGTGCACGTATAGTAGTTGCTCGTAACCGGCTCGTGGCCTCTTTCGGTCTCGTGAACGAGTATTACCATGTTCCACGCTCAATGCGCCTGTGAAAGCGGCGAGCTGTGCGACATTGGGAAACTCGCAAGATAAAACCTATTCACGGTGTAGTATGTGCCTTTATTACGCATTCTTATTGGGACTCTATAACACCGGGCGTAAACGTCTATGTTCTCGCATTTTGTGAGAGCCGATCGTGATCGCGTTCGTATGATCGCTTTCATATTTACAAAGTGATAATGTTTAAATCTCGGTTGTTAAATATCAACCCTTGTTGGACCCGCGTGTCCGACTCTTCTTCGAACGTAATGTTCGATTCGTGTTGTATATATTATATGATACGTATTTATATATAGGCAGGCCGCCTCGTCCGCGTGTCTATCGCGTGACGTTGCGGTCCGTATGCCGCGTGTAAAAACGTTCATCGGTGGAGATATCATCGGTACTGCGAAGCGGCCGAAAATCCGCGACGCGTCGAGAGCTCCCTGGTTGATCCTGCCAGTAGTTATATGCTTGTCTCAAAGATTAAGCCATGCATGTCTCAGTGCAAGCCGTATTAAGGCGATACCGCGAATGGCTCAATATATCAGTTTTGGTTCCTTAGATCTTACTCAGTTACTTGGATAACTGTGGTAATTCTAGAGCTAATACATGCAATCAGAACTCTGACCAGTGATGGGATGAGTGCTTTTATTAGATCAAAACCAATCGACGGAGGGCTTCGCGTCCGAAGTCGTTAATTTTGATGAATCTGGATAACTTTTGCCGATCGCATGGTCCAGCACCGGCGACGCATCTTTCAAATGTCTGCCTTATCAACTTTCGATGGTAGTTTCTGCGACTACCATGGTTGTCACGGGTAACGGGGAATCAGGGTTCGATTCCGGAGAGGGAGCCTGAGAAACGGCTACCACATCCAAGGAAGGCAGCAGGCGCGCAAATTACCCACTCCCGGCACGGGGAGGTAGTGACGAAAAATAACGATACGGGACTCTTACGAGGCCTCGTAATCGGAATGAGTACACTTTAAATATTTTAACGAGGAACAATTGGAGGGCAAGTCTGGTGCCAGCAGCCGCGGTAATTCCAGCTCCAATAGCGTATACTAAAATTGTTGCGGTTAAAAAGCTCGTAGTTGCATTTGTGCGCCGCGCTGTCGGTGCACCGCATCCGCGGTGATACTGACACGTCTGCGGAGCATATCGTCGGTGAGCCGGCGGTAACACGCCGGTTCAATATCAAAATCCTATCGCGGTGCTCTTCGGTGAGTGTCGAGGTGGGCCGACAATTTTACTTTGAACAAATTAGAGTGCTCAAAGCGGGCTCAAAATGCTGCTTGAATATTTCGTGCATGGAATAATAGAATATGATCTCGGTTCTATTTTGTTGGTTTTCAGAACTCCGAGGTAATGATTAATAGGGATAACTGGGGGCATTCGTATTGCGACGTTAGAGGTGAAATTCTTGGATCGTCGCAAGACGAACATCAGCGAAAGCATTTGCCAAAGGTGTTTTCATCAATCAAGAACGAAAGTTAGAGGTTCGAAGGCGATTAGATACCGCCCTAGTTCTAACCGTAAATATGTCATCTAGCGATCCGCCGACGTTACTACAATGGCTCGGCGGGCAGCTTCCGGGAAACCAAAGATTTTGGACTCCGGGGGGAGTATGGTTGCAAAGCTGAAACTTAAAGGAATTGACGGAAGGGCACCACCAGGAGTGGAGCCTGCGGCTTAATTTGACTCAACACGGGAAATCTCACCAGGCCCGGACACCGGAAGGATTGACAGATTAACAGCTCTTTCTTGATTCGGTGGGTGGTGGTGCATGGCCGTTCTTAGTTGGTGGAGCGATTTGTCTGGTTAATTCCGGTAACGAACGAGACTCTAGCCTGCTAAATAGGCGTCGTCATTTAGGTGTGCGTGGCATCGTCACGCAACTCACTGGCGGCGTATTAAAATTCTTCTTAGAGGGACCGGCGGCTTCGAGCCGCACGAGATTGAGCAATAACAGGTCTGTGATGCCCTTAGATGTCCTGGGCCGCACGCGCGCTACACTGAAGGAATCAGCATGTTCTCCCTGGCCTAGAGGCCCGGGCAACCCGTTGAAACTCCTTCGTGCTGGGGATTGGGGTTTGCAATTATCCCCCATAAACGAGGAATTCCTAGTAAGCGCGAGTCATAAGCTCGCGTTGATTACGTCCCTGCCCTTTGTACACACCGCCCGTCGCTACTACCGATTGAATGATTTAGTGAGGTCTTCGGACCGACACGCGGTGGCTTCACGGCCGTCGGCGTTGTTGGGAAGTTGACCAAACTTGATCATTTAGAGGAAGTAAAAGTCGTAACAAGGTTTCCGTAGGGGAACCTGCGGAAGGATCATTAACGTTCAAGATTTCGAACGAGGCTCGAAAGCCGCGTGCGAATCTCGTTTCTGAGACACACCCACCACTGTTGTGATGGACGTGAGTGAGCGCGGCTCGCAGCCGCGCGCGCTCACGTCGCTCACGCGTCGCGCAAACAGTTCACGGGCGTAGACCGATGGAAATCCGCATCGATAGCCCTATGTGACGAGTAGCGTGTTCGTAACCACACCCGCACACGATGTAAAACGGCGGACGACCTCGAAGCGTCGTACGGAGATAGAGATGGAGAGAGAGAGATATATGA
>OY856399.1:3968969-3973969 GCA_963693495.1 Malacosoma neustria | reverse complement strand
TTTTTTTTTTTTTTTTTTTTTTTTTTTCTATACACGAACTGAACGAATTTCATTTTACTGTCTGTTTGTTTGTCGGTCGACTGATGGACTTTCACTGTGAGATAGCCGATTGATGTGTACTGAGGAGTGTAACTTAGGCTACTTTTATTTTAGAAAAAACAAAATTACATTTAGTTAAAAGTTATCAGTTTTGGATTTTTATTAATCCAATTCAAGTTGAACTCAGATTTATTATAATCTAATAAAATAGGGTTCGGCTCAGGCTGGACTTTGTAGGTTCGAACGCAGTTTGTATATAATATATTATTTCATTTATTTATATTTTAGGGTAGTTATAGAGTTTGTTGTAATCCAAAATAAGTCCAGTCCAGCTTACCTCCAGTTTCAGAACCTCCTTCGCGGCCCGGCCTCCTATAGTGTTTTCAATATAGGAGGAATTAATTCACCAGTGTATGGATGTATGTTGGCAGCTGAATTAAACGCTCAAGCAGTAAGTACATTTAATACCTGTAATAAATATAGAAATAAACTTATTTAAATAATTAAAGCAATAAATAATTTTAACTTGTAGATTACAATGTAAATGTATTTTTTTTTTTTTTTTTTTTTTTTAATACATAAACGGAGGGTCTGTTTGTATGTAATATTAAAATAACCGCTTTTTATTAGTAAAGTGCATTCGGACGTATACACGATATGCTAGATTCGAGTTTATCTTAAAAATTCTCTGTTGCGGACATTTCTTAAATTTTTGTCATTTTTAAACGAGGAGCGTCGGAACAAAAACGGATAAATCACACCTAAATTCTGCATTCGTGACTGTGGTACCTGTTGAGTTATAAAAAAAGAAAAAAAAAAGAAAATGGATTTATCGGTTATTGATAAAACGCTATAAGACATTTATTATGTATTTGAACCAATTGCTACTTGGAATATGAGGGCTTGATAAAATGCGGCTGCTGAACGTGCATCAGTGTTTCTAAAGCCAGATTAGTGGTTCCAAAGCAGTTCTGCGCTTGCCCTTCTTTTTTTTTTCGAGCTCCTTGATTAATGTCTGCTACAACAGGATTATCTATATCTTCCATCATCATCACTTGCGCAGAACAATGATAATTTAAAAACATTTAAACATTATGTTACGCTTTGAAAGCCGACATTCACAGAACAATACGTTATATTTTTCTGACAAGTCATCATCATCATCTAGTAAAAAAACACAAAATAGTTTTAGTTAAAAGTTATCAGTTTCGGATTTTTATTAATCCAATTTAAGTTGACCTCAGATATATATATATATATATATATATATATATATATATATATATATATATATATATATATATATATATATCTATATCATCAATCATATAAAATAGAGTTCAGCTCAGGCTGGAATTTGTAGGTTCGAACGCAGTTTGTATATAATATTTCATTTATTTATATTTTAGGGTTTATAGAGTTTGTTGTAATCCAAAATAAGTCCAGTCCAGCTTACCTCCAGCTTCAGAACCTCCTTCGCGGCCCTGCATAGTGTTCAATGTAGGAGGAAGTCACCAGTGTATGGATGTATATTGGCAGCTCAATTAAACGCTCAAGTAGTAAGTACATTTTATACCTGTAAACACAATGACCAAAATTAATACAAATTACTTGTAGAAATAATATAATAATAATTAATGCCTAAATAATCATATACCAAAATAATTTTTTTTACAAATATTGTCTGTCTGTCTGTCTGTCTGTCTGTCTGTCTGTCTGTTTGTTTTTTTGTTCCGGCTAATCTCTGAAATGGTTGCACCGATTTTGACGGGACTTTCACTGTGAGATAGCCGATTGATGTGTACTAAGGAGTGTAACTTAGGTTATTTTTATTTTAGAAAAAAAACAAAATGGTTTTTAGTTAAAAGTTATCAATTTCGGATTTTTATTAATCCAATTTAAGTTGACCTAATATAATATATATATATATATATATATATATATATATATATATATATATATATATATATATATATATATATATATATATATATATATATATATATATATATATTATAATATATATATATATTATATATTATAATATATATATATTATATATTATATATATATATATATATATATATATATATATATATTATATATATATATAATATAAATTACATTTATAATATATATAAAATATGTGTATGATATGTATCTCACACACACACACACACACAGAGACAGGCGCAAATACGTTTCCCTGCTCTGTCTCCGGTGCGGCCCGGAAGAAAGGGGGGGACCTGCTACATATTGCGTTCCAAATCCCGAACCCCCCATTCTCTGCCCCCCCCCCCCCCTCCCACCCCTCCCTCCTCTAACGAGACTACGGCGCATGAGTACTGTGCTCGCGCACCGACCGATCGTAGGATGCTAAGGTGCGCATGCGCATGCGCAATGCGACCGCGGCGTCTCCGCAATGTGTATGAAGCTCTCGTGTGTAGTGTGATGTGATGTTGTGTTGTATCGTGCGATACATATCTCTCTGCGCGCGCGGCGAAAATACGAATTGTGGATTATAAAATAATATTTGATATGTTATTATGTATACATATTTATTTATTATATAAAATATATAAGTTATATATAAAACTATATATTATAATACTTATATAATATATATACACACATGTATGTTGTATATTATTATAAATGATTTATATTTATATATCGTATATATATATATATATATATATATATATATATATAAATACAATATGTTTACATATGACGAATCTATCATTGCGTAGTTGGGAGTATGCTCAGTGTACCCGTTGTTAGAGTGTGTTTTTGACATGCGACGCGGCGGTGCACGTATAGTAGTTGCTCGTAACCGGCTCGTGGCCTCTTTCGGTCTCGTGAACGAGTATTACCATGTTCCACGCTCAATGCGCCTGTGAAAGCGGCGAGCTGTGCGACATTGGGAAACTCGCAAGATAAAACCTATTCACGGTGTAGTATGTGCCTTTATTACGCATTCTTATTGGGACTCTATAACACCGGGCGTAAACGTCTATGTTCTCGCATTTTGTGAGAGCCGATCGTGATCGCGTTCGTATGATCGCTTTCATATTTACAAAGTGATAATGTTTAAATCTCGGTTGTTAAATATCAACCCTTGTTGGACCCGCGTGTCCGACTCTTCTTCGAACGTAATGTTCGATTCGTGTTGTATATATTATATGATACGTATTTATATATAGGCAGGCCGCCTCGTCCGCGTGTCTATCGCGTGACGTTGCGGTCCGTATGCCGCGTGTAAAAACGTTCATCGGTGGAGATATCATCGGTACTGCGAAGCGGCCGAAAATCCGCGACGCGTCGAGAGCTCCCTGGTTGATCCTGCCAGTAGTTATATGCTTGTCTCAAAGATTAAGCCATGCATGTCTCAGTGCAAGCCGTATTAAGGCGATACCGCGAATGGCTCAATATATCAGTTTTGGTTCCTTAGATCTTACTCAGTTACTTGGATAACTGTGGTAATTCTAGAGCTAATACATGCAATCAGAACGTGATGGGATGAGTGCTTTTATTAGATCAAAACCAATCGACGGAGGGCTTCGCGTCCGAAGTCGTTAATTTTGATGAATCTGGATAACTTTTGCCGATCGCATGGTCCAGCACCGGCGACGCATCTTTCAAATGTCTGCCTTATCAACTTTCGATGGTAGTTTCTGCGACTACCATGGTTGTCACGGGTAACGGGGAATCAGGGTTCGATTCCGGAGAGGGAGCCTGAGAAACGGCTACCACATCCAAGGAAGGCAGCAGGCGCGCAAATTACCCACTCCCGGCACGGGGAGGTAGTGACGAAAAATAACGATACGGGACTCTTACGAGGCCTCGTAATCGGAATGAGTACACTTTAAATATTTTAACGAGGAACAATTGGAGGGCAAGTCTGGTGCCAGCAGCCGCGGTAATTCCAGCTCCAATAGCGTATACTAAAATTGTTGCGGTTAAAAAGCTCGTAGTTGCATTTGTGCGCCGCGCTGTCGGTGCACCGCATCCGCGGTGATACTGACACGTCTGCGGAGCATATCGTCGGTGAGCCGGCGGTAACACGCCGGTTCAATATCAAAATCCTATCGCGGTGCTCTTCGGTGAGTGTCGAGGTGGGCCGACAATTTTACTTTGAACAAATTAGAGTGCTCAAAGCGGGCTCAAAATGCTGCTTGAATATTTCGTGCATGGAATAATAGAATATGATCTCGGTTCTATTTTGTTGGTTTTCAGAACTCCGAGGTAATGATTAATAGGGATAACTGGGGGCATTCGTATTGCGACGTTAGAGGTGAAATTCTTGGATCGTCGCAAGACGAACATCAGCGAAAGCATTTGCCAAAGGTGTTTTCATCAATCAAGAACGAAAGTTAGAGGTTCGAAGGCGATTAGATACCGCCCTAGTTCTAACCGTAAATATGTCATCTAGCGATCCGCCGACGTTACTACAATGGCTCGGCGGGCAGCTTCCGGGAAACCAAAGATTTTGGACTCCGGGGGGAGTATGGTTGCAAAGCTGAAACTTAAAGGAATTGACGGAAGGGCACCACCAGGAGTGGAGCCTGCGGCTTAATTTGACTCAACACGGGAAATCTCACCAGGCCCGGACACCGGAAGGATTGACAGATTAACAGCTCTTTCTTGATTCGGTGGGTGGTGGTGCATGGCCGTTCTTAGTTGGTGGAGCGATTTGTCTGGTTAATTCCGGTAACGAACGAGACTCTAGCCTGCTAAATAGGCGTCGTCATTTAGGTGTGCGTGGCATCGTCACGCAACTCACTGGCGGCGTATTAAAATTCTTCTTAGAGGGACCGGCGGCTTCGAGCCGCACGAGATTGAGCAATAACAGGTCTGTGATGCCCTTAGATGTCCTGGGCCGCACGCGCGCTACACTGAAGGAATCAGCATGTTCTCCCTGGCCTAGAGGCCCGGGCAACCCGTTGAAACTCCTTCGT
>OY856399.1:3956469-3958969 GCA_963693495.1 Malacosoma neustria | reverse complement strand
GAGGTTCGAAGGCGATTAGATACCGCCCTAGTTCTAACCGTAAATATGTCATCTAGCGATCCGCCGACGTTACTACAATGGCTCGGCGGGCAGCTTCCGGGAAACCAAAGATTTTGGACTCCGGGGGGAGTATGGTTGCAAAGCTGAAACTTAAAGGAATTGACGGAAGGGCACCACCAGGAGTGGAGCCTGCGGCTTAATTTGACTCAACACGGGAAATCTCACCAGGCCCGGACACCGGAAGGATTGACAGATTAACAGCTCTTTCTTGATTCGGTGGGTGGTGGTGCATGGCCGTTCTTAGTTGGTGGAGCGATTTGTCTGGTTAATTCCGGTAACGAACGAGACTCTAGCCTGCTAAATAGGCGTCGTCATTTAGGTGTGCGTGGCATCGTCACGCAACTCACTGGCGGCGTATTAAAATTCTTCTTAGAGGGACCGGCGGCTTCGAGCCGCACGAGATTGAGCAATAACAGGTCTGTGATGCCCTTAGATGTCCTGGGCCGCACGCGCGCTACACTGAAGGAATCAGCATGTTCTCCCTGGCCTAGAGGCCCGGGCAACCCGTTGAAACTCCTTCGTGCTGGGGATTGGGGTTTGCAATTATCCCCCATAAACGAGGAATTCCTAGTAAGCGCGAGTCATAAGCTCGCGTTGATTACGTCCCTGCCCTTTGTACACACCGCCCGTCGCTACTACCGATTGAATGATTTAGTGAGGTCTTCGGACCGACACGCGGTGGCTTCACGGCCGTCGGCGTTGTTGGGAAGTTGACCAAACTTGATCATTTAGAGGAAGTAAAAGTCGTAACAAGGTTTCCGTAGGGGAACCTGCGGAAGGATCATTAACGTTCAAGATTTCGAACGAGGCTCGAAAGCCGCGTGCGAATCTCGTTTCTGAGACACACCCACCACTGTTGTGATGGACGTGAGTGAGCGCGGCTCGCAGCCGCGCGCGCTCACGTCGCTCACGCGTCGCGCAAACAGTTCACGGGCGTAGACCGATGGAAATCCGCATCGATAGCCCTATGTGACGAGTAGCGTGTTCGTAACCACACCCGCACACGATGTAAAACGGCGGACGACCTCGAAGCGTCGTACGGAGATAGAGATGGAGAGAGAGAGATATATGATATCACCACTCTCCGACTCTCTCGCCCCGTCCGCGCCCGACGGTTCGTTCGATTATTGTGATTTTTGTTCTCATCACATTAATCATGATTCGAAATTTTTTTTATTTTATCATTTGTACAAATTGTATTTATATATAAATATTTTATTGTAGTATACTTACAATAAAAACGATTACCCTGGACGGTGGATCACTTGGCTCGCGGGTCGATGAAGAACGCAGTTAACTGCGCGTCATAGTGTGAACTGCAGGACACATTTGAACATCGACATTTCGAACGCACATTGCGGTCCGTGGAGACACATCCAGGACCACTCCTGTCTGAGGGCCGGCTGCATAAAAATAATATACCACATTGCGCGCGCTCCGTCCGCTCGCCATTGACGGTTCGTATACGCGTACGCGCGGTACAGTCCGTTTAAATATAACACGCGTTACGTGCGTCGCGTGCGTGTCGTGTGTGCTCCAATCGGAGGGTAAAGGGTGAAGTGTTCGTGCGTGTGCCGGTGTAGTGCGCTAACGGCGTGCGCTCGCGCTCAACTCGTCGATACGAATCTCACGTTCATATCGTTCAAGAGCGAGAGCCGCAGAGCCGCGTCGCCGTTTCGACCGCGCTACGCCATATCCGCGCACGCGCGTGTTACCCTTGCTCTGTGTACTTTTGGTATCGGCGCACACGGACACTTGCAAAACGCGAGTCGCACGAAACGCGCCGCCGTCGTCCGGATGCAACATACACTATATATATATTATAATGTATGCCGCTCGACGCTCGACGGTCCGGCGTAGGCGGACTCTACGTCCGAAGAGGCGCGTCGACGGCGCATCTTCCACCGCTCCCGCCGTCGGCGGGTCCCCGGTGGGGAGGCGCGTGGTCGTAGCGCTGACGGATATCGAGTCTGCCTCAAACTTTTTATCGTTGGCCTCAGATCAGGGAGGATCACCCGCCGAATTTAAGCATATTAGTAAGCGGAGGAAAAGAAACTAACAAGGATTTCCTTAGTAGCGGCGAGCGAACAGGAATATAGCCCAGCACTGAATCCCGCCGTTTTCACGGCGGCGGGAGATGTGGTGTTCGGGAGGTTCCGCTTTCTCGTCGTGGCCGCTCCTGTCCAAGTTCGTCTTGAACGGGGCCGTTTTCCCGTAGAGGGTGCCAGGCCCGTAGAGACGGAGGGCCGTGACGAGAGGGACTCTCCTTAGAGTCGGGTTGCTTGAGAGTGCAGCCCTAAGTGGGTGGTAAACTCCATCTAAGGCTAAATATTACCGCGAGACCGATAGCGAACAAGTACCGTGAGGGAAAGTTGAAAAGAACTTTGAAGAGAGAGTTCAAGAGTACGTGAAACCGTTCAGGGGTAAACCTGCGAAACTC
>OY856399.1:3946469-3948969 GCA_963693495.1 Malacosoma neustria | reverse complement strand
ACGAAAAATAACGATACGGGACTCTTACGAGGCCTCGTAATCGGAATGAGTACACTTTAAATATTTTAACGAGGAACAATTGGAGGGCAAGTCTGGTGCCAGCAGCCGCGGTAATTCCAGCTCCAATAGCGTATACTAAAATTGTTGCGGTTAAAAAGCTCGTAGTTGCATTTGTGCGCCGCGCTGTCGGTGCACCGCATCCGCGGTGATACTGACACGTCTGCGGAGCATATCGTCGGTGAGCCGGCGGTAACACGCCGGTTCAATATCAAAATCCTATCGCGGTGCTCTTCGGTGAGTGTCGAGGTGGGCCGACAATTTTACTTTGAACAAATTAGAGTGCTCAAAGCGGGCTCAAAATGCTGCTTGAATATTTCGTGCATGGAATAATAGAATATGATCTCGGTTCTATTTTGTTGGTTTTCAGAACTCCGAGGTAATGATTAATAGGGATAACTGGGGGCATTCGTATTGCGACGTTAGAGGTGAAATTCTTGGATCGTCGCAAGACGAACATCAGCGAAAGCATTTGCCAAAGGTGTTTTCATCAATCAAGAACGAAAGTTAGAGGTTCGAAGGCGATTAGATACCGCCCTAGTTCTAACCGTAAATATGTCATCTAGCGATCCGCCGACGTTACTACAATGGCTCGGCGGGCAGCTTCCGGGAAACCAAAGATTTTGGACTCCGGGGGGAGTATGGTTGCAAAGCTGAAACTTAAAGGAATTGACGGAAGGGCACCACCAGGAGTGGAGCCTGCGGCTTAATTTGACTCAACACGGGAAATCTCACCAGGCCCGGACACCGGAAGGATTGACAGATTAACAGCTCTTTCTTGATTCGGTGGGTGGTGGTGCATGGCCGTTCTTAGTTGGTGGAGCGATTTGTCTGGTTAATTCCGGTAACGAACGAGACTCTAGCCTGCTAAATAGGCGTCGTCATTTAGGTGTGCGTGGCATCGTCACGCAACTCACTGGCGGCGTATTAAAATTCTTCTTAGAGGGACCGGCGGCTTCGAGCCGCACGAGATTGAGCAATAACAGGTCTGTGATGCCCTTAGATGTCCTGGGCCGCACGCGCGCTACACTGAAGGAATCAGCATGTTCTCCCTGGCCTAGAGGCCCGGGCAACCCGTTGAAACTCCTTCGTGCTGGGGATTGGGGTTTGCAATTATCCCCCATAAACGAGGAATTCCTAGTAAGCGCGAGTCATAAGCTCGCGTTGATTACGTCCCTGCCCTTTGTACACACCGCCCGTCGCTACTACCGATTGAATGATTTAGTGAGGTCTTCGGACCGACACGCGGTGGCTTCACGGCCGTCGGCGTTGTTGGGAAGTTGACCAAACTTGATCATTTAGAGGAAGTAAAAGTCGTAACAAGGTTTCCGTAGGGGAACCTGCGGAAGGATCATTAACGTTCAAGATTTCGAACGAGGCTCGAAAGCCGCGTGCGAATCTCGTTTCTGAGACACACCCACCACTGTTGTGATGGACGTGAGTGAGCGCGGCTCGCAGCCGCGCGCGCTCACGTCGCTCACGCGTCGCGCAAACAGTTCACGGGCGTAGACCGATGGAAATCCGCATCGATAGCCCTATGTGACGAGTAGCGTGTTCGTAACCACACCCGCACACGATGTAAAACGGCGGACGACCTCGAAGCGTCGTACGGAGATAGAGATGGAGAGAGAGAGATATATGATATCACCACTCTCCGACTCTCTCGCCCCGTCCGCGCCCGACGGTTCGTTCGATTATTGTGATTTTTGTTCTCATCACATTAATCATGATTCGAAATTTTTTTTATTTTATCATTTGTACAAATTGTATTTATATATAAATATTTTATTGTAGTATACTTACAATAAAAACGATTACCCTGGACGGTGGATCACTTGGCTCGCGGGTCGATGAAGAACGCAGTTAACTGCGCGTCATAGTGTGAACTGCAGGACACATTTGAACATCGACATTTCGAACGCACATTGCGGTCCGTGGAGACACATCCAGGACCACTCCTGTCTGAGGGCCGGCTGCATAAAAATAATATACCACATTGCGCGCGCTCCGTCCGCTCGCCATTGACGGTTCGTATACGCGTACGCGCGGTACAGTCCGTTTAAATATAACACGCGTTACGTGCGTCGCGTGCGTGTCGTGTGTGCTCCAATCGGAGGGTAAAGGGTGAAGTGTTCGTGCGTGTGCCGGTGTAGTGCGCTAACGGCGTGCGCTCGCGCTCAACTCGTCGATACGAATCTCACGTTCATATCGTTCAAGAGCGAGAGCCGCAGAGCCGCGTCGCCGTTTCGACCGCGCTACGCCATATCCGCGCACGCGAGTGTTACCCTTGCTCTGTGTACTTTTGGTATCGGCGCACACGGACACTTGCAAAACGCGAGTCGCACGAAACGCGCCGCCGTCGTCCGGATGCAACATACACTATATATATATTATAATGTATGCCGCTCGACGCTCGACGGTCCGGCGTAGGCGGACTCGACGT
>OY856399.1:3936469-3941469 GCA_963693495.1 Malacosoma neustria | reverse complement strand
CAGAGAAGACGAAAGCCGGAAAATATTGTGGCGGCATACTTAGGACCGTTGTTTTGTCGCTTTTTACGACGCTACCGTCGCTTATGGATGTTTACAATGCCAGAAGCACTGGTAACAAGCTGCTGTACAAGGATGGTACCTGGGTCACTAATTCCAGAACACAACACAAGGTTATGGCGGTATATAGTGTTTACCATCCAGACGGGCTTGCAGTCCTACCAACATTAAAGAAATATCTGCTCAATACGGACTTCTTCATTCCAGGTCTTCGTTCATCTATCTATCAATGGCATATTGTCGATGCGATCTAGACGTGCTGGAAGAACAGGTGTATCCAGCTGTCCACGAGTCGAGGAAGATCATAGAAATGACCCAACGGATGGACGATTCCACATCGCAGTTTATTGAACCAAAGTATTGTTTATTTTTTTTCCTTCCTCTCTATCATTGATCATAACTTTAATATAAATCACTTTGAAAAAGATTGTTTAGTATAACATTTTACAAGACAATGATTTCTTCGCTCCTTGAGCTCAAAGCTTTATTTAACTTTTTGCACATAGCACATATTATAATGGTTTGTTTTTATATTATATATAATATATATATATATATATATATATATATATATATATATATATATATATATATATATATATATATATATATATATATATATATAATATAATTTAGTTATAAATATAAATTAATAATATAAATTACATTAAAATATGTGTATGATATGTATCACACACACACGCGCACACACACACACACAACACACACACACACACTGTCTCCGGTGCGGCCCGGAAGGAAGGGGGGGACCTGTATATAGATATTGCGTTCCAAATCCCGAACCCCCCCATTCTCCCCCCCCCCCCCTCGCCCTGTCCCCTCTAACGAGACTACGGCACATGAGTACTGTGCGCGCGCACCGACCGACCGTAGGATGCTAAGGTGCGCATGCGCATGCGCAATGCGACCGCGGCGTCCCGCAATGTGTATATGAAGCTCTCGTGTAGTGTGATGTTGTGTTGTATCGTGCGATACATAATCTCTCTGCGCGCGCGGCGAAATACGAATTTTGTGGATACAAAACAATATTTGATATTGTATACATATTTATATAATAATATAATAATATGTTATATAAAAATATATGTTATGTTATTATATAAATATAGATATTTATATAAATATAAAACTCTATATATTATATACTACACATGTATGTATATTATTATATAAATGCTTTATATTTTTATATATAATATAAATACAATCAATATATATATATATATATATATATATACATATAACGATTCTCTATCATTGCGTAGTTGGGAGTATGCTCAGTGTATCCGTTGTTAGAGTGTGTTTTGACACGCGACGCGGCGGTGCACGTATAGTAGTTGCTCGTAACCGGCTCGTGGCCTCTTTCGGTCTCGTGAACGAGTATTACCATGTTCTACGCTCAATGCGCCTGTGAGAGCGGCGAGCTGTGGAATTGGGGAAACTCACAAGATAAAACCTATTCACGGTGTAGTATGTGCCTTTATTACGCATTCTTATTGGGACTCTATAACACCGGGCGTAAACGTCTATGTTCTCGCTTTTTGTGAGAGCCGATCGTGATCGCGTTCGAATGATCGCTTTCATATTTACAAAGTGATAATGTTTAAATCTCGGTTGTTAAATATCAACCCTTGTTGGACCCGCGTGTCCGACTCTTCTTCGAACGTAATGTTCGATTCGTGTTGTATATATTATATGATACGTATTTATATATAGGCAGGCCGCCTCGTCCGCGTGTCTATCGCGTGACGTTGCGGTCCGTATGCCGCGTGTAAAAACGTTCATCGGTGGAGATATCATCGGTACTGCGAAGCGGCCGAAAATCCGCGACGCGTCGAGAGCTCCCTGGTTGATCCTGCCAGTAGTTATATGCTTGTCTCAAAGATTAAGCCATGCATGTCTCAGTGCAAGCCGTATTAAGGCGATACCGCGAATGGCTCAATATATCAGTTTTGGTTCCTTAGATCTTACTCAGTTACTTGGATAACTGTGGTAATTCTAGAGCTAATACATGCAATCAGAACTCTGACCAGTGATGGGATGAGTGCTTTTATTAGATCAAAACCAATCGACGGAGGGCTTCGCGTCCGAAGTCGTTAATTTTGATGAATCTGGATAACTTTTGCCGATCGCATGGTCCAGCACCGGCGACGCATCTTTCAAATGTCTGCCTTATCAACTTTCGATGGTAGTTTCTGCGACTACCATGGTTGTCACGGGTAACGGGGAATCAGGGTTCGATTCCGGAGAGGGAGCCTGAGAAACGGCTACCACATCCAAGGAAGGCAGCAGGCGCGCAAATTACCCACTCCCGGCACGGGGAGGTAGTGACGAAAAATAACGATACGGGACTCTTACGAGGCCTCGTAATCGGAATGAGTACACTTTAAATATTTTAACGAGGAACAATTGGAGGGCAAGTCTGGTGCCAGCAGCCGCGGTAATTCCAGCTCCAATAGCGTATACTAAAATTGTTGCGGTTAAAAAGCTCGTAGTTGCATTTGTGCGCCGCGCTGTCGGTGCACCGCATCCGCGGTGATACTGACACGTCTGCGGAGCATATCGTCGGTGAGCCGGCGGTAACACGCCGGTTCAATATCAAAATCCTATCGCGGTGCTCTTCGGTGAGTGTCGAGGTGGGCCGACAATTTTACTTTGAACAAATTAGAGTGCTCAAAGCGGGCTCAAAATGCTGCTTGAATATTTCGTGCATGGAATAATAGAATATGATCTCGGTTCTATTTTGTTGGTTTTCAGAACTCCGAGGTAATGATTAATAGGGATAACTGGGGGCATTCGTATTGCGACGTTAGAGGTGAAATTCTTGGATCGTCGCAAGACGAACATCAGCGAAAGCATTTGCCAAAGGTGTTTTCATCAATCAAGAACGAAAGTTAGAGGTTCGAAGGCGATTAGATACCGCCCTAGTTCTAACCGTAAATATGTCATCTAGCGATCCGCCGACGTTACTACAATGGCTCGGCGGGCAGCTTCCGGGAAACCAAAGATTTTGGACTCCGGGGGGAGTATGGTTGCAAAGCTGAAACTTAAAGGAATTGACGGAAGGGCACCACCAGGAGTGGAGCCTGCGGCTTAATTTGACTCAACACGGGAAATCTCACCAGGCCCGGACACCGGAAGGATTGACAGATTAACAGCTCTTTCTTGATTCGGTGGGTGGTGGTGCATGGCCGTTCTTAGTTGGTGGAGCGATTTGTCTGGTTAATTCCGGTAACGAACGAGACTCTAGCCTGCTAAATAGGCGTCGTCATTTAGGTGTGCGTGGCATCGTCACGCAACTCACTGGCGGCGTATTAAAATTCTTCTTAGAGGGACCGGCGGCTTCGAGCCGCACGAGATTGAGCAATAACAGGTCTGTGATGCCCTTAGATGTCCTGGGCCGCACGCGCGCTACACTGAAGGAATCAGCATGTTCTCCCTGGCCTAGAGGCCCGGGCAACCCGTTGAAACTCCTTCGTGCTGGGGATTGGGGTTTGCAATTATCCCCCATAAACGAGGAATTCCTAGTAAGCGCGAGTCATAAGCTCGCGTTGATTACGTCCCTGCCCTTTGTACACACCGCCCGTCGCTACTACCGATTGAATGATTTAGTGAGGTCTTCGGACCGACACGCGGTGGCTTCACGGCCGTCGGCGTTGTTGGGAAGTTGACCAAACTTGATCATTTAGAGGAAGTAAAAGTCGTAACAAGGTTTCCGTAGGGGAACCTGCGGAAGGATCATTAACGTTCAAGATTTCGAACGAGGCTCGAAAGCCGCGTGCGAATCTCGTTTCTGAGACACACCCACCACTGTTGTGATGGACGTGAGTGAGCGCGGCTCGCAGCCGCGCGCGCTCACGTCGCTCACGCGTCGCGCAAACAGTTCACGGGCGTAGACCGATGGAAATCCGCATCGATAGCCCTATGTGACGAGTAGCGTGTTCGTAACCACACCCGCACACGATGTAAAACGGCGGACGACCTCGAAGCGTCGTACGGAGATAGAGATGGAGAGAGAGAGATATATGATATCACCACTCTCCGACTCTCTCGCCCCGTCCGCGCCCGACGGTTCGTTCGATTATTGTGATTTTTGTTCTCATCACATTAATCATGATTCGAAATTTTTTTTATTTTATCATTTGTACAAATTGTATTTATATATAAATATTTTATTGTAGTATACTTACAATAAAAACGATTACCCTGGACGGTGGATCACTTGGCTCGCGGGTCGATGAAGAACGCAGTTAACTGCGCGTCATAGTGTGAACTGCAGGACACATTTGAACATCGACATTTCGAACGCACATTGCGGTCCGTGGAGACACATCCAGGACCACTCCTGTCTGAGGGCCGGCTGCATAAAAATAATATACCACATTGCGCGCGCTCCGTCCGCTCGCCATTGACGGTTCGTATACGCGTACGCGCGGTACAGTCCGTTTAAATATAACACGCGTTACGTGCGTCGCGTGCGTGTCGTGTGTGCTCCAATCGGAGGGTAAAGGGTGAAGTGTTCGTGCGTGTGCCGGTGTAGTGCGCTAACGGCGTGCGCTCGCGCTCAACTCGTCGATACGAATCTCACGTTCATATCGTTCAAGAGCGAGAGCCGCAGAGCCGCGTCGCCGTTTCGACCGCGCTACGCCATATCCGCGCACGCGCGTGTTACCCTTGCTCTGTGTACTTTTGGTATCGGCGCACACGGACACTTGCAAAACGCGAGTCGCACGAAACGCGCCGCCGTCGTCCGGATGCAACATACACTATATATATATTATAATGTATGCCGCTCGACGCTCGACGGTCCGGCGTAGGCGGACTCGACGTCCGAAGAGGCGCGTCGACGGCGCATCTTCCACCGCTCCCGCCGTCGGCGGGTCCCCGGTGGGGAGGCGCGTGGTCGTAGCGCTGACGGATAT
>OY856399.1:3926469-3931469 GCA_963693495.1 Malacosoma neustria | reverse complement strand
TAAGACATTTATTATGTATTTGAACCAATTGCTACTTGGAATATGAGGGCTTGATAAAATGCGGCTGCTGAACGTGCATCAGTGTTTCTAAAGCCAGATTAGTGGTTCCAAAGCAGTTCTGCGCTTGCCCTTCTTTTTTTTTTCGAGCTCCTTGATTAATGTCTGCTACAACAGGATTATCTATATCTTCCATCATCATCACTTGCGCAGAACAATGATAATTTAAAAACATTTAAACATTATGTTACGCTTTGAAAGCCGACATTCACAGAACAATACGTTATATTTTTCTGACAAGTCATCATCATCATCTAGTAAAAAAACACAAAATAGTTTTAGTTAAAAGTTATCAGTTTCGGATTTTTATTAATCCAATTTAAGTTGACCTCAGTATATATATATATATATATATATATATATATATATATATATATATATATATATATATATATATATATCTATATCATCAATCATATAAAATAGAGTTCAGCTCAGGCTGGAATTTGTAGGTTCGAACGCAGTTTGTATATAATATTTCATTTATTTATATTTTAGGGTTTATAGAGTTTGTTGTAATCCAAAATAAGTCCAGTCCAGCTTACCTCCAGCTTCAGAACCTCCTTCGCGGCCCTGCATAGTGTTCAATGTAGGAGGAAGTCACCAGTGTATGGATGTATATTGGCAGCTCAATTAAACGCTCAAGTAGTAAGTACATTTTATACCTGTAAACACAATGACCAAAATTAATACAAATTACTTGTAGAAATAATATAATAATAATTAATGCCTAAATAATCATATACCAAAATAATTTTTTTTACAAATATTGTCTGTCTGTCTGTCTGTCTGTCTGTCTGTCTGTCTGTTTGTTTTTTTGTTCCGGCTAATCTCTGAAATGGTTGCACCGATTTTGACGGGACTTTCACTGTGAGATAGCCGATTGATGTGTACTAAGGAGTGTAACTTAGGTTATTTTTATTTTAGAAAAAAAACAAAATGGTTTTTAGTTAAAAGTTATCAATTTCGGATTTTTATTAATCCAATTTAAGTTGACCTAATATAATATATATATATATATATATATATATATATATATATATATATATATATATATATATATATAATATATATATATATATATATATATATATATAATATATATATATATATTATATATATATATATATTATAATATATATATATTATATATTATATATATATATATATATATATATATATATATATATATTATATATATATATAATATAAATTACATTTATAATATATATAAAATATGTGTATGATATGTATCTCACACACACACACACACACAGAGACAGGCGCAAATACGTTTCCCTGCTCTGTCTCCGGTGCGGCCCGGAAGAAAGGGGGGGACCTGCTACATATTGCGTTCCAAATCCCGAACCCCCCATTCTCTGCCCCCCCCCCCCCCTCCCACCCCTCCCTCCTCTAACGAGACTACGGCGCATGAGTACTGTGCTCGCGCACCGACCGATCGTAGGATGCTAAGGTGCGCATGCGCATGCGCAATGCGACCGCGGCGTCTCCGCAATGTGTATGAAGCTCTCGTGTGTAGTGTGATGTGATGTTGTGTTGTATCGTGCGATACATATCTCTCTGCGCGCGCGGCGAAAATACGAATTGTGGATTATAAAATAATATTTGATATGTTATTATGTATACATATTTATTTATTATATAAAATATATAAGTTATATATAAAACTATATATTATAATACTTATATAATATATATACACACATGTATGTTGTATATTATTATAAATGATTTATATTTATATATCGTATATATATATATATATATATATATATATATATATAATACAATATGTTTACATATGACGAATCTATCATTGCGTAGTTGGGAGTATGCTCAGTGTACCCGTTGTTAGAGTGTGTTTTTGACATGCGACGCGGCGGTGCACGTATAGTAGTTGCTCGTAACCGGCTCGTGGCCTCTTTCGGTCTCGTGAACGAGTATTACCATGTTCCACGCTCAATGCGCCTGTGAAAGCGGCGAGCTGTGCGACATTGGGAAACTCGCAAGATAAAACCTATTCACGGTGTAGTATGTGCCTTTATTACGCATTCTTATTGGGACTCTATAACACCGGGCGTAAACGTCTATGTTCTCGCATTTTGTGAGAGCCGATCGTGATCGCGTTCGTATGATCGCTTTCATATTTACAAAGTGATAATGTTTAAATCTCGGTTGTTAAATATCAACCCTTGTTGGACCCGCGTGTCCGACTCTTCTTCGAACGTAATGTTCGATTCGTGTTGTATATATTATATGATACGTATTTATATATAGGCAGGCCGCCTCGTCCGCGTGTCTATCGCGTGACGTTGCGGTCCGTATGCCGCGTGTAAAAACGTTCATCGGTGGAGATATCATCGGTACTGCGAAGCGGCCGAAAATCCGCGACGCGTCGAGAGCTCCCTGGTTGATCCTGCCAGTAGTTATATGCTTGTCTCAAAGATTAAGCCATGCATGTCTCAGTGCAAGCCGTATTAAGGCGATACCGCGAATGGCTCAATATATCAGTTTTGGTTCCTTAGATCTTACTCAGTTACTTGGATAACTGTGGTAATTCTAGAGCTAATACATGCAATCAGAACTCTGACCAGTGATGGGATGAGTGCTTTTATTAGATCAAAACCAATCGACGGAGGGCTTCGCGTCCGAAGTCGTTAATTTTGATGAATCTGGATAACTTTTGCCGATCGCATGGTCCAGCACCGGCGACGCATCTTTCAAATGTCTGCCTTATCAACTTTCGATGGTAGTTTCTGCGACTACCATGGTTGTCACGGGTAACGGGGAATCAGGGTTCGATTCCGGAGAGGGAGCCTGAGAAACGGCTACCACATCCAAGGAAGGCAGCAGGCGCGCAAATTACCCACTCCCGGCACGGGGAGGTAGTGACGAAAAATAACGATACGGGACTCTTACGAGGCCTCGTAATCGGAATGAGTACACTTTAAATATTTTAACGAGGAACAATTGGAGGGCAAGTCTGGTGCCAGCAGCCGCGGTAATTCCAGCTCCAATAGCGTATACTAAAATTGTTGCGGTTAAAAAGCTCGTAGTTGCATTTGTGCGCCGCGCTGTCGGTGCACCGCATCCGCGGTGATACTGACACGTCTGCGGAGCATATCGTCGGTGAGCCGGCGGTAACACGCCGGTTCAATATCAAAATCCTATCGCGGTGCTCTTCGGTGAGTGTCGAGGTGGGCCGACAATTTTACTTTGAACAAATTAGAGTGCTCAAAGCGGGCTCAAAATGCTGCTTGAATATTTCGTGCATGGAATAATAGAATATGATCTCGGTTCTATTTTGTTGGTTTTCAGAACTCCGAGGTAATGATTAATAGGGATAACTGGGGGCATTCGTATTGCGACGTTAGAGGTGAAATTCTTGGATCGTCGCAAGACGAACATCAGCGAAAGCATTTGCCAAAGGTGTTTTCATCAATCAAGAACGAAAGTTAGAGGTTCGAAGGCGATTAGATACCGCCCTAGTTCTAACCGTAAATATGTCATCTAGCGATCCGCCGACGTTACTACAATGGCTCGGCGGGCAGCTTCCGGGAAACCAAAGATTTTGGACTCCGGGGGGAGTATGGTTGCAAAGCTGAAACTTAAAGGAATTGACGGAAGGGCACCACCAGGAGTGGAGCCTGCGGCTTAATTTGACTCAACACGGGAAATCTCACCAGGCCCGGACACCGGAAGGATTGACAGATTAACAGCTCTTTCTTGATTCGGTGGGTGGTGGTGCATGGCCGTTCTTAGTTGGTGGAGCGATTTGTCTGGTTAATTCCGGTAACGAACGAGACTCTAGCCTGCTAAATAGGCGTCGTCATTTAGGTGTGCGTGGCATCGTCACGCAACTCACTGGCGGCGTATTAAAATTCTTCTTAGAGGGACCGGCGGCTTCGAGCCGCACGAGATTGAGCAATAACAGGTCTGTGATGCCCTTAGATGTCCTGGGCCGCACGCGCGCTACACTGAAGGAATCAGCATGTTCTCCCTGGCCTAGAGGCCCGGGCAACCCGTTGAAACTCCTTCGTGCTGGGGATTGGGGTTTGCAATTATCCCCCATAAACGAGGAATTCCTAGTAAGCGCGAGTCATAAGCTCGCGTTGATTACGTCCCTGCCCTTTGTACACACCGCCCGTCGCTACTACCGATTGAATGATTTAGTGAGGTCTTCGGACCGACACGCGGTGGCTTCACGGCCGTCGGCGTTGTTGGGAAGTTGACCAAACTTGATCATTTAGAGGAAGTAAAAGTCGTAACAAGGTTTCCGTAGGGGAACCTGCGGAAGGATCATTAACGTTCAAGATTTCGAACGAGGCTCGAAAGCCGCGTGCGAATCTCGTTTCTGAGACACACCCACCACTGTTGTGATGGACGTGAGTGAGCGCGGCTCGCAGCCGCGCGCGCTCACGTCGCTCACGCGTCGCGCAAACAGTTCACGGGCGTAGACCGATGGAAATCCGCATCGATAGCCCTATGTGACGAGTAGCGTGTTCGTAACCACACCCGCACACGATGTAAAACGGCGGACGACCTCGAAGCGTCGTACGGAGATAGAGATGGAGAGAGAGAGATATATGATATCACCACTCTCCGACTCTCTCGCCCCGTCCGCGCCCGACGGTTCGTTCGATTATTGTGATTTTTGTTCTCATCACATTAATCATGATTCGAAATTTTTTTTATTTTATCATTTGTACAAATTGTATTTATATATAAATATTTTATTGTAGTATACTTACAATAAAAACGATTACCCTGGACGGTGGATCACTTGGCTCGCGGGTCGATGAAGAACGCAGTTAACTGCGCGTCATAGTGTGAACTGCAGGACACATTTGAACATCGACATTTCGAACGCACATTGCGGTCCGTGGAGACACATCCAGGACCACTCCTGTCTGAGGGCCGGC
>OY856399.1:3916469-3921469 GCA_963693495.1 Malacosoma neustria | reverse complement strand
GTTATAGAGTTTGTTGTAATCCAAAATAAGTCCAGTCCAGCTTACCTCCAGTTTCAGAACCTCCTTCGCGGCCCGGCCTCCTATAGTGTTTTCAATATAGGAGGAATTAATTCACCAGTGTATGGATGTATGTTGGCAGCTGAATTAAACGCTCAAGCAGTAAGTACATTTAATACCTGTAATAAATATAGAAATAAACTTATTTAAATAATTAAAGCAATAAATAATTTTAACTTGTAGATTACAATGTAAATGTATTTTTTTTTTTTTTGTTTTTTTTTTAATACATAAACGGAGGGTCTGTTTGTATGTAATATTAAAATAACCGCTTTTTATTAGTAAAGTGCATTCGGACGTATACACGATATGCTAGATTCGAGTTTATCTTAAAAATTCTCTGTTGCGGACATTTCTTAAATTTTTGTCATTTTTAAACGAGGAGCGTCGGAACAAAAACGGATAAATCACACCTAAATTCTGCATTCGTGACTGTGGTACCTGTTGAGTTATAAAAAAAGAAAAAAAAAAGAAAATGGATTTATCGGTTATTGATAAAACGCTATAAGACATTTATTATGTATTTGAACCAATTGCTACTTGGAATATGAGGGCTTGATAAAAAGCGGCTGCTGAACGTGCATCAGTGTTTCTAAAGCCAGATTAGTGGTTCCAAAGCAGTTCTGCGCTTGCCCTTCTTTTTTTTTTCGAGCTCCTTGATTAATGTCTGCTACAACAGGATTATCTATATCTTCCATCATCATCACTTGCGCAGAACAATGATAATTTAAAAACATTTAAACATTATGTTACGCTTTGAAAGCCGACATTCACAGAACAATACGTTATATTTTTCTGACAAGTCATCATCATCATCTAGTAAAAAAACACAAAATAGTTTTAGTTAAAAGTTATCAGTTTCGGATTTTTATTAATCCAATTTAAGTTGACCTCAGATATATATATATATATATATATATATATATATATATATATATATATATATATATATATATATATATATATATATATATATATATATATATATATATATATATATATATATATATATATATATATATATATATATATATATATATATATATATATATATATATATATATATATATCTATATCATCAATCATATAAAATAGAGTTCAGCTCAGGCTGGAATTTGTAGGTTCGAACGCAGTTTGTATATAATATTTCATTTATTTATATTTTAGGGTTTATAGAGTTTGTTGTAATCCAAAATAAGTCCAGTCCAGCTTACCTCCAGCTTCAGAACCTCCTTCGCGGCCCTGCATAGTGTTCAATGTAGGAGGAAGTCACCAGTGTATGGATGTATATTGGCAGCTCAATTAAACGCTCAAGTAGTAAGTACATTTTATACCTGTAAACACAATGACCAAAATTAATACAAATTACTTGTAGAAATAATATAATAATAATTAATGCCTAAATAATCATATACCAAAATAATTTTTTTTACAAATATTGTCTGTCTGTCTGTCTGTCTGTCTGTCTGTCTGTCTGTTTGTTTTTTTGTTCCGGCTAATCTCTGAAATGGTTGCACCGATTTTGACGGGACTTTCACTGTGAGATAGCCGATTGATGTGTACTAAGGAGTGTAACTTAGGTTATTTTTATTTTAGAAAAAAAACAAAATGGTGTTTAGTTAAAAGTTATCAATTTCGGATTTTTATTAATCCAATTTAAGTTGACCTAATATAATATATATATATATATATATATATATATATATATATATATATATATATATATATATATATATATATATATATATATATATATATATATATATATAATATATATATATATTATAATATATATATATATTATATATTATAATATATATATATTATATATTATATATATATATATATATATATATATATATATATATTATATATATATATATATATATATATATATATATATATATATATATATATATTATATATATATATAATATAAATTACATTTATAATATATATAAAATATGTGTATGATATGTATCTCACACACACACACACACACAGAGACAGGCGCAAATACGTTTCCCTGCTCTGTCTCCGGTGCGGCCCGGAAGAAAGGGGGGGACCTGCTACATATTGCGTTCCAAATCCCGAACCCCCCATTCTCTGCCCCCCCCCCCCCTCCCACCCCTCCCTCCTCTAACGAGACTACGGCGCATGAGTACTGTGCTCGCGCACCGACCGATCGTAGGATGCTAAGGTGCGCATGCGCATGCGCAATGCGACCGCGGCGTCTCCGCAATGTGTATGAAGCTCTCGTGTGTAGTGTGATGTGATGTTGTGTTGTATCGTGCGATACATATCTCTCTGCGCGCGCGGCGAAAATACGAATTGTGGATTATAAAATAATATTTGATATGTTATTATGTATACATATTTATTTATTATATAAAATATATAAGTTATATATAAAACTATATATTATAATACTTATATAATATATATACACACATGTATGTTGTATATTATTATAAATGATTTATATTTATATATCGTATATATATATATATATATATATATATATATATATATAAATACAATATGTTTACATATGACGAATCTATCATTGCGTAGTTGGGAGTATGCTCAGTGTACCCGTTGTTAGAGTGTGTTTTTGACATGCGACGCGGCGGTGCACGTATAGTAGTTGCTCGTAACCGGCTCGTGGCCTCTTTCGGTCTCGTGAACGAGTATTACCATGTTCCACGCTCAATGCGCCTGTGAAAGCGGCGAGCTGTGCGACATTGGGAAACTCGCAAGATAAAACCTATTCACGGTGTAGTATGTGCCTTTATTACGCATTCTTATTGGGACTCTATAACACCGGGCGTAAACGTCTATGTTCTCGCATTTTGTGAGAGCCGATCGTGATCGCGTTCGTATGATCGCTTTCATATTTACAAAGTGATAATGTTTAAATCTCGGTTGTTAAATATCAACCCTTGTTGGACCCGCGTGTCCGACTCTTCTTCGAACGTAATGTTCGATTCGTGTTGTATATATTATATGATACGTATTTATATATAGGCAGGCCGCCTCGTCCGCGTGTCTATCGCGTGACGTTGCGGTCCGTATGCCGCGTGTAAAAACGTTCATCGGTGGAGATATCATCGGTACTGCGAAGCGGCCGAAAATCCGCGACGCGTCGAGAGCTCCCTGGTTGATCCTGCCAGTAGTTATATGCTTGTCTCAAAGATTAAGCCATGCATGTCTCAGTGCAAGCCGTATTAAGGCGATACCGCGAATGGCTCAATATATCAGTTTTGGTTCCTTAGATCTTACTCAGTTACTTGGATAACTGTGGTAATTCTAGAGCTAATACATGCAATCAGAACTCTGACCAGTGATGGGATGAGTGCTTTTATTAGATCAAAACCAATCGACGGAGGGCTTCGCGTCCGAAGTCGTTAATTTTGATGAATCTGGATAACTTTTGCCGATCGCATGGTCCAGCACCGGCGACGCATCTTTCAAATGTCTGCCTTATCAACTTTCGATGGTAGTTTCTGCGACTACCATGGTTGTCACGGGTAACGGGGAATCAGGGTTCGATTCCGGAGAGGGAGCCTGAGAAACGGCTACCACATCCAAGGAAGGCAGCAGGCGCGCAAATTACCCACTCCCGGCACGGGGAGGTAGTGACGAAAAATAACGATACGGGACTCTTACGAGGCCTCGTAATCGGAATGAGTACACTTTAAATATTTTAACGAGGAACAATTGGAGGGCAAGTCTGGTGCCAGCAGCCGCGGTAATTCCAGCTCCAATAGCGTATACTAAAATTGTTGCGGTTAAAAAGCTCGTAGTTGCATTTGTGCGCCGCGCTGTCGGTGCACCGCATCCGCGGTGATACTGACACGTCTGCGGAGCATATCGTCGGTGAGCCGGCGGTAACACGCCGGTTCAATATCAAAATCCTATCGCGGTGCTCTTCGGTGAGTGTCGAGGTGGGCCGACAATTTTACTTTGAACAAATTAGAGTGCTCAAAGCGGGCTCAAAATGCTGCTTGAATATTTCGTGCATGGAATAATAGAATATGATCTCGGTTCTATTTTGTTGGTTTTCAGAACTCCGAGGTAATGATTAATAGGGATAACTGGGGGCATTCGTATTGCGACGTTAGAGGTGAAATTCTTGGATCGTCGCAAGACGAACATCAGCGAAAGCATTTGCCAAAGGTGTTTTCATCAATCAAGAACGAAAGTTAGAGGTTCGAAGGCGATTAGATACCGCCCTAGTTCTAACCGTAAATATGTCATCTAGCGATCCGCCGACGTTACTACAATGGCTCGGCGGGCAGCTTCCGGGAAACCAAAGATTTTGGACTCCGGGGGGAGTATGGTTGCAAAGCTGAAACTTAAAGGAATTGACGGAAGGGCACCACCAGGAGTGGAGCCTGCGGCTTAATTTGACTCAACACGGGAAATCTCACCAGGCCCGGACACCGGAAGGATTGACAGATTAACAGCTCTTTCTTGATTCGGTGGGTGGTGGTGCATGGCCGTTCTTAGTTGGTGGAGCGATTTGTCTGGTTAATTCCGGTAACGAACGAGACTCTAGCCTGCTAAATAGGCGTCGTCATTTAGGTGTGCGTGGCATCGTCACGCAACTCACTGGCGGCGTATTAAAATTCTTCTTAGAGGGACCGGCGGCTTCGAGCCGCACGAGATTGAGCAATAACAGGTCTGTGATGCCCTTAGATGTCCTGGGCCGCACGCGCGCTACACTGAAGGAATCAGCATGTTCTCCCTGGCCTAGAGGCCCGGGCAACCCGTTGAAACTCCTTCGTGCTGGGGATTGGGGTTTGCAATTATCCCCCATAAACGAGGAATTCCTAGTAAGCGCGAGTCATAAGCTCGCGTTGATTACGTCCCTGCCCTTTGTACACACCGCCCGTCGCTACTACCGATTGAATGATTTAGTGAGGTCTTCGGACCGACAC
>OY856399.1:3893969-3898969 GCA_963693495.1 Malacosoma neustria | reverse complement strand
CTCCTTGATTAATGTCTGCTACAACAGGATTATCTATATCTTCCATCATCATCACTTGCGCAGAACAATGATAATTTAAAAACATTTAAACATTATGTTACGCTTTGAAAGCCGACATTCACAGAACAATACGTTATATTTTTCTGACAAGTCATCATCATCATCTAGTAAAAAAACACAAAATAGTTTTAGTTAAAAGTTATCAGTTTCGGATTTTTATTAATCCAATTTAAGTTGACCTCAGATATATATATATATATATATATATATATATATATATATATATATATATATATATATATATATATATATATATATATATATCTATATCATCAATCATATAAAATAGAGTTCAGCTCAGGCTGGAATTTGTAGGTTCGAACGCAGTTTGTATATAATATTTCATTTATTTATATTTTAGGGTTTATAGAGTTTGTTGTAATCCAAAATAAGTCCAGTCCAGCTTACCTCCAGCTTCAGAACCTCCTTCGCGGCCCTGCATAGTGTTCAATGTAGGAGGAAGTCACCAGTGTATGGATGTATATTGGCAGCTCAATTAAACGCTCAAGTAGTAAGTACATTTTATACCTGTAAACACAATGACCAAAATTAATACAAATTACTTGTAGAAATAATATAATAATAATTAATGCCTAAATAATCATATACCAAAATAATTTTTTTTACAAATATTGTCTGTCTGTCTGTCTGTCTGTCTGTCTGTCTGTCTGTTTGTTTTTTTGTTCCGGCTAATCTCTGAAATGGTTGCACCGATTTTGACGGGACTTTCACTGTGAGATAGCCGATTGATGTGTACTAAGGAGTGTAACTTAGGTTATTTTTATTTTAGAAAAAAAACAAAATGGTTTTTAGTTAAAAGTTATCAATTTCGGATTTTTATTAATCCAATTTAAGTTGACCTAATATAATATATATATATATATATATATATATATATATATATATATATATATATATATATATATATATATATATATATATATATATATATATATATATATATATATATATATATATATATATATTATATATATATATATATATATATTATATATATATATTATATATTATATATATATATATATATATATATTATATATATATATAATATAAATTACATTTATAATATATATAAAATATGTGTATGATATGTATCTCACACACACACACACACACAGAGACAGGCGCAAATACGTTTCCCTGCTCTGTCTCCGGTGCGGCCCGGAAGAAAGGGGGGGACCTGCTACATATTGCGTTCCAAATCCCGAACCCCCCATTCTCTGCCCCCCCCCCCCCCTCCCACCCCTCCCTCCTCTAACGAGACTACGGCGCATGAGTACTGTGCTCGCGCACCGACCGATCGTAGGATGCTAAGGTGCGCATGCGCATGCGCAATGCGACCGCGGCGTCTCCGCAATGTGTATGAAGCTCTCGTGTGTAGTGTGATGTGATGTTGTGTTGTATCGTGCGATACATATCTCTCTGCGCGCGCGGCGAAAATACGAATTGTGGATTATAAAATAATATTTGATATGTTATTATGTATACATATTTATTTATTATATAAAATATATAAGTTATATATAAAACTATATATTATAATACTTATATAATATATATACACACATGTATGTTGTATATTATTATAAATGATTTATATTTATATATCGTATATATATATATATATATATATATATATATATATAATACAATATGTTTACATATGACGAATCTATCATTGCGTAGTTGGGAGTATGCTCAGTGTACCCGTTGTTAGAGTGTGTTTTTGACATGCGACGCGGCGGTGCACGTATAGTAGTTGCTCGTAACCGGCTCGTGGCCTCTTTCGGTCTCGTGAACGAGTATTACCATGTTCCACGCTCAATGCGCCTGTGAAAGCGGCGAGCTGTGCGACATTGGGAAACTCGCAAGATAAAACCTATTCACGGTGTAGTATGTGCCTTTATTACGCATTCTTATTGGGACTCTATAACACCGGGCGTAAACGTCTATGTTCTCGCATTTTGTGAGAGCCGATCGTGATCGCGTTCGTATGATCGCTTTCATATTTACAAAGTGATAATGTTTAAATCTCGGTTGTTAAATATCAACCCTTGTTGGACCCGCGTGTCCGACTCTTCTTCGAACGTAATGTTCGATTCGTGTTGTATATATTATATGATACGTATTTATATATAGGCAGGCCGCCTCGTCCGCGTGTCTATCGCGTGACGTTGCGGTCCGTATGCCGCGTGTAAAAACGTTCATCGGTGGAGATATCATCGGTACTGCGAAGCGGCCGAAAATCCGCGACGCGTCGAGAGCTCCCTGGTTGATCCTGCCAGTAGTTATATGCTTGTCTCAAAGATTAAGCCATGCATGTCTCAGTGCAAGCCGTATTAAGGCGATACCGCGAATGGCTCAATATATCAGTTTTGGTTCCTTAGATCTTACTCAGTTACTTGGATAACTGTGGTAATTCTAGAGCTAATACATGCAATCAGAACTCTGACCAGTGATGGGATGAGTGCTTTTATTAGATCAAAACCAATCGACGGAGGGCTTCGCGTCCGAAGTCGTTAATTTTGATGAATCTGGATAACTTTTGCCGATCGCATGGTCCAGCACCGGCGACGCATCTTTCAAATGTCTGCCTTATCAACTTTCGATGGTAGTTTCTGCGACTACCATGGTTGTCACGGGTAACGGGGAATCAGGGTTCGATTCCGGAGAGGGAGCCTGAGAAACGGCTACCACATCCAAGGAAGGCAGCAGGCGCGCAAATTACCCACTCCCGGCACGGGGAGGTAGTGACGAAAAATAACGATACGGGACTCTTACGAGGCCTCGTAATCGGAATGAGTACACTTTAAATATTTTAACGAGGAACAATTGGAGGGCAAGTCTGGTGCCAGCAGCCGCGGTAATTCCAGCTCCAATAGCGTATACTAAAATTGTTGCGGTTAAAAAGCTCGTAGTTGCATTTGTGCGCCGCGCTGTCGGTGCACCGCATCCGCGGTGATACTGACACGTCTGCGGAGCATATCGTCGGTGAGCCGGCGGTAACACGCCGGTTCAATATCAAAATCCTATCGCGGTGCTCTTCGGTGAGTGTCGAGGTGGGCCGACAATTTTACTTTGAACAAATTAGAGTGCTCAAAGCGGGCTCAAAATGCTGCTTGAATATTTCGTGCATGGAATAATAGAATATGATCTCGGTTCTATTTTGTTGGTTTTCAGAACTCCGAGGTAATGATTAATAGGGATAACTGGGGGCATTCGTATTGCGACGTTAGAGGTGAAATTCTTGGATCGTCGCAAGACGAACATCAGCGAAAGCATTTGCCAAAGGTGTTTTCATCAATCAAGAACGAAAGTTAGAGGTTCGAAGGCGATTAGATACCGCCCTAGTTCTAACCGTAAATATGTCATCTAGCGATCCGCCGACGTTACTACAATGGCTCGGCGGGCAGCTTCCGGGAAACCAAAGATTTTGGACTCCGGGGGGAGTATGGTTGCAAAGCTGAAACTTAAAGGAATTGACGGAAGGGCACCACCAGGAGTGGAGCCTGCGGCTTAATTTGACTCAACACGGGAAATCTCACCAGGCCCGGACACCGGAAGGATTGACAGATTAACAGCTCTTTCTTGATTCGGTGGGTGGTGGTGCATGGCCGTTCTTAGTTGGTGGAGCGATTTGTCTGGTTAATTCCGGTAACGAACGAGACTCTAGCCTGCTAAATAGGCGTCGTCATTTAGGTGTGCGTGGCATCGTCACGCAACTCACTGGCGGCGTATTAAAATTCTTCTTAGAGGGACCGGCGGCTTCGAGCCGCACGAGATTGAGCAATAACAGGTCTGTGATGCCCTTAGATGTCCTGGGCCGCACGCGCGCTACACTGAAGGAATCAGCATGTTCTCCCTGGCCTAGAGGCCCGGGCAACCCGTTGAAACTCCTTCGTGCTGGGGATTGGGGTTTGCAATTATCCCCCATAAACGAGGAATTCCTAGTAAGCGCGAGTCATAAGCTCGCGTTGATTACGTCCCTGCCCTTTGTACACACCGCCCGTCGCTACTACCGATTGAATGATTTAGTGAGGTCTTCGGACCGACACGCGGTGGCTTCACGGCCGTCGGCGTTGTTGGGAAGTTGACCAAACTTGATCATTTAGAGGAAGTAAAAGTCGTAACAAGGTTTCCGTAGGGGAACCTGCGGAAGGATCATTAACGTTCAAGATTTCGAACGAGGCTCGAAAGCCGCGTGCGAATCTCGTTTCTGAGACACACCCACCACTGTTGTGATGGACGTGAGTGAGCGCGGCTCGCAGCCGCGCGCGCTCACGTCGCTCACGCGTCGCGCAAACAGTTCACGGGCGTAGACCGATGGAAATCCGCATCGATAGCCCTATGTGACGAGTAGCGTGTTCGTAACCACACCCGCACACGATGTAAAACGGCGGACGACCTCGAAGCGTCGTACGGAGATAGAGATGGAGAGAGAGAGATATATGATATCACCACTCTCCGACTCTCTCGCCCCGTCCGCGCCCGACGGTTCGTTCGATTATTGTGATTTTTGTTCTCATCACATTAATCATGATTCGAAATTTTTTTTATTTTATCATTTGTACAAATTGTATTTATATATAAATATTTTATTGTAGTATACTTACAATAAAAACGATTACCCTGGACGGTGGATCACTTGGCTCGCGGGTCGATGAAGAACGCAGTTAACTGCGCGTCATAGTGTGAACTGCAGGACACATTTGAACATCGACATTTCGAACGCACATTGCGGTCCGTGGAGACACATCCAGGACCACTCCTGTCTGAGGGCCGGCTGCATAAAAATAATATACCACATTGCGCGCGCTCCGTCCGCTCGCCATTGACGGTTCGTATACGCGTACGCGCGGTACAGTCCGTTTAAATATAACACGCGTTACGTGCGTCGCGTGCGTGTCGTGTGTGCTCCA
>OY856399.1:3883969-3888969 GCA_963693495.1 Malacosoma neustria | reverse complement strand
GAATTAAACGCTCAAGCAGTAAGTACATTTAATACCTGTAATAAATATAGAAATAAACTTATTTAAATAATTAAAGCAATAAATAATTTTAACTTGTAGATTACAATGTAAATGTATTTTTTTTTTTTTTTTTTTTTTTTAATACATAAACGGAGGGTCTGTTTGTATGTAATATTAAAATAACCGCTTTTTATTAGTAAAGTGCATTCGGACGTATACACGATATGCTAGATTCGAGTTTATCTTAAAAATTCTCTGTTGCGGACATTTCTTAAATTTTTGTCATTTTTAAACGAGGAGCGTCGGAACAAAAACGGATAAATCACACCTAAATTCTGCATTCGTGACTGTGGTACCTGTTGAGTTATAAAAAAAGAAAAAAAAAAGAAAATGGATTTATCGGTTATTGATAAAACGCTATAAGACATTTATTATGTATTTGAACCAATTGCTACTTGGAATATGAGGGCTTGATAAAATGCGGCTGCTGAACGTGCATCAGTGTTTCTAAAGCCAGATTAGTGGTTCCAAAGCAGTTCTGCGCTTGCCCTTCTTTTTTTTTTCGAGCTCCTTGATTAATGTCTGCTACAACAGGATTATCTATATCTTCCATCATCATCACTTGCGCAGAACAATGATAATTTAAAAACATTTAAACATTATGTTACGCTTTGAAAGCCGACATTCACAGAACAATACGTTATATTTTTCTGACAAGTCATCATCATCATCTAGTAAAAAAACACAAAATAGTTTTAGTTAAAAGTTATCAGTTTCGGATTTTTATTAATCCAATTTAAGTTGACCTCAGATATATATATATATATATATATATATATATATATATATATATATATATATATATATATATATATATATATATATATATATATCTATATCATCAATCATATAAAATAGAGTTCAGCTCAGGCTGGAATTTGTAGGTTCGAACGCAGTTTGTATATAATATTTCATTTATTTATATTTTAGGGTTTATAGAGTTTGTTGTAATCCAAAATAAGTCCAGTCCAGCTTACCTCCAGCTTCAGAACCTCCTTCGCGGCCCTGCATAGTGTTCAATGTAGGAGGAAGTCACCAGTGTATGGATGTATATTGGCAGCTCAATTAAACGCTCAAGTAGTAAGTACATTTTATACCTGTAAACACAATGACCAAAATTAATACAAATTACTTGTAGAAATAATATAATAATAATTAATGCCTAAATAATCATATACCAAAATAATTTTTTTTACAAATATTGTCTGTCTGTCTGTCTGTCTGTCTGTCTGTCTGTCTGTTTGTTTTTTTGTTCCGGCTAATCTCTGAAATGGTTGCACCGATTTTGACGGGACTTTCACTGTGAGATAGCCGATTGATGTGTACTAAGGAGTGTAACTTAGGTTATTTTTATTTTAGAAAAAAAACAAAATGGTTTTTAGTTAAAAGTTATCAATTTCGGATTTTTATTAATCCAATTTAAGTTGACCTAATATAATATATATATATATATATATATATATATATATATATATATATATATATATATATATATATATATATATATATATATATATATATATATATATATATATATATAATATATATATATATTATAATATATATATATATTATATATTATAATATATATATATTATATATTATATATATATATATATATATATATATATATATTATATATATATATAATATAAATTACATTTATAATATATATAAAATATGTGTATGATATGTATCTCACACACACACACACACACAGAGACAGGCGCAAATACGTTTCCCTGCTCTGTCTCCGGTGCGGCCCGGAAGAAAGGGGGGGACCTGCTACATATTGCGTTCCAAATCCCGAACCCCCCATTCTCTGCCCCCCCCCCCCCCTCCCACCCCTCCCTCCTCTAACGAGACTACGGCGCATGAGTACTGTGCTCGCGCACCGACCGATCGTAGGATGCTAAGGTGCGCATGCGCATGCGCAATGCGACCGCGGCGTCTCCGCAATGTGTATGAAGCTCTCGTGTGTAGTGTGATGTGATGTTGTGTTGTATCGTGCGATACATATCTCTCTGCGCGCGCGGCGAAAATACGAATTGTGGATTATAAAATAATATTTGATATGTTATTATGTATACATATTTATTTATTATATAAAATATATAAGTTATATATAAAACTATATATTATAATACTTATATAATATATATACACACATGTATGTTGTATATTATTATAAATGATTTATATTTATATATCGTATATATATATATATATATATATATATATATATAAATACAATATGTTTACATATGACGAATCTATCATTGCGTAGTTGGGAGTATGCTCAGTGTACCCGTTGTTAGAGTGTGTTTTTGACATGCGACGCGGCGGTGCACGTATAGTAGTTGCTCGTAACCGGCTCGTGGCCTCTTTCGGTCTCGTGAACGAGTATTACCATGTTCCACGCTCAATGCGCCTGTGAAAGCGGCGAGCTGTGCGACATTGGGAAACTCGCAAGATAAAACCTATTCACGGTGTAGTATGTGCCTTTATTACGCATTCTTATTGGGACTCTATAACACCGGGCGTAAACGTCTATGTTCTCGCATTTTGTGAGAGCCGATCGTGATCGCGTTCGTATGATCGCTTTCATATTTACAAAGTGATAATGTTTAAATCTCGGTTGTTAAATATCAACCCTTGTTGGACCCGCGTGTCCGACTCTTCTTCGAACGTAATGTTCGATTCGTGTTGTATATATTATATGATACGTATTTATATATAGGCAGGCCGCCTCGTCCGCGTGTCTATCGCGTGACGTTGCGGTCCGTATGCCGCGTGTAAAAACGTTCATCGGTGGAGATATCATCGGTACTGCGAAGCGGCCGAAAATCCGCGACGCGTCGAGAGCTCCCTGGTTGATCCTGCCAGTAGTTATATGCTTGTCTCAAAGATTAAGCCATGCATGTCTCAGTGCAAGCCGTATTAAGGCGATACCGCGAATGGCTCAATATATCAGTTTTGGTTCCTTAGATCTTACTCAGTTACTTGGATAACTGTGGTAATTCTAGAGCTAATACATGCAATCAGAACTCTGACCAGTGATGGGATGAGTGCTTTTATTAGATCAAAACCAATCGACGGAGGGCTTCGCGTCCGAAGTCGTTAATTTTGATGAATCTGGATAACTTTTGCCGATCGCATGGTCCAGCACCGGCGACGCATCTTTCAAATGTCTGCCTTATCAACTTTCGATGGTAGTTTCTGCGACTACCATGGTTGTCACGGGTAACGGGGAATCAGGGTTCGATTCCGGAGAGGGAGCCTGAGAAACGGCTACCACATCCAAGGAAGGCAGCAGGCGCGCAAATTACCCACTCCCGGCACGGGGAGGTAGTGACGAAAAATAACGATACGGGACTCTTACGAGGCCTCGTAATCGGAATGAGTACACTTTAAATATTTTAACGAGGAACAATTGGAGGGCAAGTCTGGTGCCAGCAGCCGCGGTAATTCCAGCTCCAATAGCGTATACTAAAATTGTTGCGGTTAAAAAGCTCGTAGTTGCATTTGTGCGCCGCGCTGTCGGTGCACCGCATCCGCGGTGATACTGACACGTCTGCGGAGCATATCGTCGGTGAGCCGGCGGTAACACGCCGGTTCAATATCAAAATCCTATCGCGGTGCTCTTCGGTGAGTGTCGAGGTGGGCCGACAATTTTACTTTGAACAAATTAGAGTGCTCAAAGCGGGCTCAAAATGCTGCTTGAATATTTCGTGCATGGAATAATAGAATATGATCTCGGTTCTATTTTGTTGGTTTTCAGAACTCCGAGGTAATGATTAATAGGGATAACTGGGGGCATTCGTATTGCGACGTTAGAGGTGAAATTCTTGGATCGTCGCAAGACGAACATCAGCGAAAGCATTTGCCAAAGGTGTTTTCATCAATCAAGAACGAAAGTTAGAGGTTCGAAGGCGATTAGATACCGCCCTAGTTCTAACCGTAAATATGTCATCTAGCGATCCGCCGACGTTACTACAATGGCTCGGCGGGCAGCTTCCGGGAAACCAAAGATTTTGGACTCCGGGGGGAGTATGGTTGCAAAGCTGAAACTTAAAGGAATTGACGGAAGGGCACCACCAGGAGTGGAGCCTGCGGCTTAATTTGACTCAACACGGGAAATCTCACCAGGCCCGGACACCGGAAGGATTGACAGATTAACAGCTCTTTCTTGATTCGGTGGGTGGTGGTGCATGGCCGTTCTTAGTTGGTGGAGCGATTTGTCTGGTTAATTCCGGTAACGAACGAGACTCTAGCCTGCTAAATAGGCGTCGTCATTTAGGTGTGCGTGGCATCGTCACGCAACTCACTGGCGGCGTATTAAAATTCTTCTTAGAGGGACCGGCGGCTTCGAGCCGCACGAGATTGAGCAATAACAGGTCTGTGATGCCCTTAGATGTCCTGGGCCGCACGCGCGCTACACTGAAGGAATCAGCATGTTCTCCCTGGCCTAGAGGCCCGGGCAACCCGTTGAAACTCCTTCGTGCTGGGGATTGGGGTTTGCAATTATCCCCCATAAACGAGGAATTCCTAGTAAGCGCGAGTCATAAGCTCGCGTTGATTACGTCCCTGCCCTTTGTACACACCGCCCGTCGCTACTACCGATTGAATGATTTAGTGAGGTCTTCGGACCGACACGCGGTGGCTTCACGGCCGTCGGCGTTGTTGGGAAGTTGACCAAACTTGATCATTTAGAGGAAGTAAAAGTCGTAACAAGGTTTCCGTAGGGGAACCTGCGGAAGGATCATTAACGTTCAAGATTTCGAACGAGGCTCGAAAGCCGCGTGCGAATCTCGTTTCTGAGACACACCCACCACTGTTGTGATGGACGTGAGTGAGCGCGGCTCGCAGCCGCGCGCGCTCACGTCGCTCACGCGTCGCGCAAACAGTTCACGGGCGTAGACCGATGGAAATCCGCATCG
>OY856399.1:3873969-3876469 GCA_963693495.1 Malacosoma neustria | reverse complement strand
CTCGCGCACCGACCGATCGTAGGATGCTAAGGTGCGCATGCGCATGCGCAATGCGACCGCGGCGTCTCCGCAATGTGTATGAAGCTCTCGTGTGTAGTGTGATGTGATGTTGTGTTGTATCGTGCGATACATATCTCTCTGCGCGCGCGGCGAAAATACGAATTGTGGATTATAAAATAATATTTGATATGTTATTATGTATACATATTTATTTATTATATAAAATATATAAGTTATATATAAAACTATATATTATAATACTTATATAATATATATACACACATGTATGTTGTATATTATTATAAATGATTTATATTTATATATCGTATATATATATATATATATATATATATATATATATAAATACAATATGTTTACATATGACGAATCTATCATTGCGTAGTTGGGAGTATGCTCAGTGTACCCGTTGTTAGAGTGTGTTTTTGACATGCGACGCGGCGGTGCACGTATAGTAGTTGCTCGTAACCGGCTCGTGGCCTCTTTCGGTCTCGTGAACGAGTATTACCATGTTCCACGCTCAATGCGCCTGTGAAAGCGGCGAGCTGTGCGACATTGGGAAACTCGCAAGATAAAACCTATTCACGGTGTAGTATGTGCCTTTATTACGCATTCTTATTGGGACTCTATAACACCGGGCGTAAACGTCTATGTTCTCGCATTTTGTGAGAGCCGATCGTGATCGCGTTCGTATGATCGCTTTCATATTTACAAAGTGATAATGTTTAAATCTCGGTTGTTAAATATCAACCCTTGTTGGACCCGCGTGTCCGACTCTTCTTCGAACGTAATGTTCGATTCGTGTTGTATATATTATATGATACGTATTTATATATAGGCAGGCCGCCTCGTCCGCGTGTCTATCGCGTGACGTTGCGGTCCGTATGCCGCGTGTAAAAACGTTCATCGGTGGAGATATCATCGGTACTGCGAAGCGGCCGAAAATCCGCGACGCGTCGAGAGCTCCCTGGTTGATCCTGCCAGTAGTTATATGCTTGTCTCAAAGATTAAGCCATGCATGTCTCAGTGCAAGCCGTATTAAGGCGATACCGCGAATGGCTCAATATATCAGTTTTGGTTCCTTAGATCTTACTCAGTTACTTGGATAACTGTGGTAATTCTAGAGCTAATACATGCAATCAGAACTCTGACCAGTGATGGGATGAGTGCTTTTATTAGATCAAAACCAATCGACGGAGGGCTTCGCGTCCGAAGTCGTTAATTTTGATGAATCTGGATAACTTTTGCCGATCGCATGGTCCAGCACCGGCGACGCATCTTTCAAATGTCTGCCTTATCAACTTTCGATGGTAGTTTCTGCGACTACCATGGTTGTCACGGGTAACGGGGAATCAGGGTTCGATTCCGGAGAGGGAGCCTGAGAAACGGCTACCACATCCAAGGAAGGCAGCAGGCGCGCAAATTACCCACTCCCGGCACGGGGAGGTAGTGACGAAAAATAACGATACGGGACTCTTACGAGGCCTCGTAATCGGAATGAGTACACTTTAAATATTTTAACGAGGAACAATTGGAGGGCAAGTCTGGTGCCAGCAGCCGCGGTAATTCCAGCTCCAATAGCGTATACTAAAATTGTTGCGGTTAAAAAGCTCGTAGTTGCATTTGTGCGCCGCGCTGTCGGTGCACCGCATCCGCGGTGATACTGACACGTCTGCGGAGCATATCGTCGGTGAGCCGGCGGTAACACGCCGGTTCAATATCAAAATCCTATCGCGGTGCTCTTCGGTGAGTGTCGAGGTGGGCCGACAATTTTACTTTGAACAAATTAGAGTGCTCAAAGCGGGCTCAAAATGCTGCTTGAATATTTCGTGCATGGAATAATAGAATATGATCTCGGTTCTATTTTGTTGGTTTTCAGAACTCCGAGGTAATGATTAATAGGGATAACTGGGGGCATTCGTATTGCGACGTTAGAGGTGAAATTCTTGGATCGTCGCAAGACGAACATCAGCGAAAGCATTTGCCAAAGGTGTTTTCATCAATCAAGAACGAAAGTTAGAGGTTCGAAGGCGATTAGATACCGCCCTAGTTCTAACCGTAAATATGTCATCTAGCGATCCGCCGACGTTACTACAATGGCTCGGCGGGCAGCTTCCGGGAAACCAAAGATTTTGGACTCCGGGGGGAGTATGGTTGCAAAGCTGAAACTTAAAGGAATTGACGGAAGGGCACCACCAGGAGTGGAGCCTGCGGCTTAATTTGACTCAACACGGGAAATCTCACCAGGCCCGGACACCGGAAGGATTGACAGATTAACAGCTCTTTCTTGATTCGGTGGGTGGTGGTGCATGGCCGTTCTTAGTTGGTGGAGGTTCTTAGTTGGTGGAGCGATTTGTCTGGTTAATTCCGGTAACGAACGAGACTCTAGCCTGCTAAATAGGCGTCGTCATTTAGGTGTGCGTGGCATCGTCACGCAACTCACTGGCGGCGTATTAAAATTCTTCTTAGAGGGACCGGCGGC
>OY856399.1:3861469-3866469 GCA_963693495.1 Malacosoma neustria | reverse complement strand
CTTTCACTGTGAGATAGCCGATTGATGTGTACTAAGGAGTGTAACTTAGGTTATTTTTATTTTAGAAAAAAAACAAAATGGTTTTTAGTTAAAAGTTATCAATTTCGGATTTTTATTAATCCAATTTAAGTTGACCTAATATAATATATATATATATATATATATATATATATATATATATATATATATATATATATATATATATATATATATATATATATATATATATATATATATAATATATATATATATTATATATATATATATATATATATTATATATTATATATATATATATATATATATATATATATATATATATATATATATATATATATATAATATAAATTACATTTATAATATATATAAAATATGTGTATGATATGTATCTCACACACACACACACACACAGAGACAGGCGCAAATACGTTTCCCTGCTCTGTCTCCGGTGCGGCCCGGAAGAAAGGGGGGGACCTGCTACATATTGCGTTCCAAATCCCGAACCCCCCATTCTCTGCCCCCCCCCCCCCCTCCCACCCCTCCCTCCTCTAACGAGACTACGGCGCATGAGTACTGTGCTCGCGCACCGACCGATCGTAGGATGCTAAGGTGCGCATGCGCATGCGCAATGCGACCGCGGCGTCTCCGCAATGTGTATGAAGCTCTCGTGTGTAGTGTGATGTGATGTTGTGTTGTATCGTGCGATACATATCTCTCTGCGCGCGCGGCGAAAATACGAATTGTGGATTATAAAATAATATTTGATATGTTATTATGTATACATATTTATTTATTATATAAAATATATAAGTTATATATAAAACTATATATTATAATACTTATATAATATATATACACACATGTATGTTGTATATTATTATAAATGATTTATATTTATATATCGTATATATATATATATATATATATATATATATATATAATACAATATGTTTACATATGACGAATCTATCATTGCGTAGTTGGGAGTATGCTCAGTGTACCCGTTGTTAGAGTGTGTTTTTGACATGCGACGCGGCGGTGCACGTATAGTAGTTGCTCGTAACCGGCTCGTGGCCTCTTTCGGTCTCGTGAACGAGTATTACCATGTTCCACGCTCAATGCGCCTGTGAAAGCGGCGAGCTGTGCGACATTGGGAAACTCGCAAGATAAAACCTATTCACGGTGTAGTATGTGCCTTTATTACGCATTCTTATTGGGACTCTATAACACCGGGCGTAAACGTCTATGTTCTCGCATTTTGTGAGAGCCGATCGTGATCGCGTTCGTATGATCGCTTTCATATTTACAAAGTGATAATGTTTAAATCTCGGTTGTTAAATATCAACCCTTGTTGGACCCGCGTGTCCGACTCTTCTTCGAACGTAATGTTCGATTCGTGTTGTATATATTATATGATACGTATTTATATATAGGCAGGCCGCCTCGTCCGCGTGTCTATCGCGTGACGTTGCGGTCCGTATGCCGCGTGTAAAAACGTTCATCGGTGGAGATATCATCGGTACTGCGAAGCGGCCGAAAATCCGCGACGCGTCGAGAGCTCCCTGGTTGATCCTGCCAGTAGTTATATGCTTGTCTCAAAGATTAAGCCATGCATGTCTCAGTGCAAGCCGTATTAAGGCGATACCGCGAATGGCTCAATATATCAGTTTTGGTTCCTTAGATCTTACTCAGTTACTTGGATAACTGTGGTAATTCTAGAGCTAATACATGCAATCAGAACTCTGACCAGTGATGGGATGAGTGCTTTTATTAGATCAAAACCAATCGACGGAGGGCTTCGCGTCCGAAGTCGTTAATTTTGATGAATCTGGATAACTTTTGCCGATCGCATGGTCCAGCACCGGCGACGCATCTTTCAAATGTCTGCCTTATCAACTTTCGATGGTAGTTTCTGCGACTACCATGGTTGTCACGGGTAACGGGGAATCAGGGTTCGATTCCGGAGAGGGAGCCTGAGAAACGGCTACCACATCCAAGGAAGGCAGCAGGCGCGCAAATTACCCACTCCCGGCACGGGGAGGTAGTGACGAAAAATAACGATACGGGACTCTTACGAGGCCTCGTAATCGGAATGAGTACACTTTAAATATTTTAACGAGGAACAATTGGAGGGCAAGTCTGGTGCCAGCAGCCGCGGTAATTCCAGCTCCAATAGCGTATACTAAAATTGTTGCGGTTAAAAAGCTCGTAGTTGCATTTGTGCGCCGCGCTGTCGGTGCACCGCATCCGCGGTGATACTGACACGTCTGCGGAGCATATCGTCGGTGAGCCGGCGGTAACACGCCGGTTCAATATCAAAATCCTATCGCGGTGCTCTTCGGTGAGTGTCGAGGTGGGCCGACAATTTTACTTTGAACAAATTAGAGTGCTCAAAGCGGGCTCAAAATGCTGCTTGAATATTTCGTGCATGGAATAATAGAATATGATCTCGGTTCTATTTTGTTGGTTTTCAGAACTCCGAGGTAATGATTAATAGGGATAACTGGGGGCATTCGTATTGCGACGTTAGAGGTGAAATTCTTGGATCGTCGCAAGACGAACATCAGCGAAAGCATTTGCCAAAGGTGTTTTCATCAATCAAGAACGAAAGTTAGAGGTTCGAAGGCGATTAGATACCGCCCTAGTTCTAACCGTAAATATGTCATCTAGCGATCCGCCGACGTTACTACAATGGCTCGGCGGGCAGCTTCCGGGAAACCAAAGATTTTGGACTCCGGGGGGAGTATGGTTGCAAAGCTGAAACTTAAAGGAATTGACGGAAGGGCACCACCAGGAGTGGAGCCTGCGGCTTAATTTGACTCAACACGGGAAATCTCACCAGGCCCGGACACCGGAAGGATTGACAGATTAACAGCTCTTTCTTGATTCGGTGGGTGGTGGTGCATGGCCGTTCTTAGTTGGTGGAGCGATTTGTCTGGTTAATTCCGGTAACGAACGAGACTCTAGCCTGCTAAATAGGCGTCGTCATTTAGGTGTGCGTGGCATCGTCACGCAACTCACTGGCGGCGTATTAAAATTCTTCTTAGAGGGACCGGCGGCTTCGAGCCGCACGAGATTGAGCAATAACAGGTCTGTGATGCCCTTAGATGTCCTGGGCCGCACGCGCGCTACACTGAAGGAATCAGCATGTTCTCCCTGGCCTAGAGGCCCGGGCAACCCGTTGAAACTCCTTCGTGCTGGGGATTGGGGTTTGCAATTATCCCCCATAAACGAGGAATTCCTAGTAAGCGCGAGTCATAAGCTCGCGTTGATTACGTCCCTGCCCTTTGTACACACCGCCCGTCGCTACTACCGATTGAATGATTTAGTGAGGTCTTCGGACCGACACGCGGTGGCTTCACGGCCGTCGGCGTTGTTGGGAAGTTGACCAAACTTGATCATTTAGAGGAAGTAAAAGTCGTAACAAGGTTTCCGTAGGGGAACCTGCGGAAGGATCATTAACGTTCAAGATTTCGAACGAGGCTCGAAAGCCGCGTGCGAATCTCGTTTCTGAGACACACCCACCACTGTTGTGATGGACGTGAGTGAGCGCGGCTCGCAGCCGCGCGCGCTCACGTCGCTCACGCGTCGCGCAAACAGTTCACGGGCGTAGACCGATGGAAATCCGCATCGATAGCCCTATGTGACGAGTAGCGTGTTCGTAACCACACCCGCACACGATGTAAAACGGCGGACGACCTCGAAGCGTCGTACGGAGATAGAGATGGAGAGAGAGAGATATATGATATCACCACTCTCCGACTCTCTCGCCCCGTCCGCGCCCGACGGTTCGTTCGATTATTGTGATTTTTGTTCTCATCACATTAATCATGATTCGAAATTTTTTTTATTTTATCATTTGTACAAATTGTATTTATATATAAATATTTTATTGTAGTATACTTACAATAAAAACGATTACCCTGGACGGTGGATCACTTGGCTCGCGGGTCGATGAAGAACGCAGTTAACTGCGCGTCATAGTGTGAACTGCAGGACACATTTGAACATCGACATTTCGAACGCACATTGCGGTCCGTGGAGACACATCCAGGACCACTCCTGTCTGAGGGCCGGCTGCATAAAAATAATATACCACATTGCGCGCGCTCCGTCCGCTCGCCATTGACGGTTCGTATACGCGTACGCGCGGTACAGTCCGTTTAAATATAACACGCGTTACGTGCGTCGCGTGCGTGTCGTGTGTGCTCCAATCGGAGGGTAAAGGGTGAAGTGTTCGTGCGTGTGCCGGTGTAGTGCGCTAACGGCGTGCGCTCGCGCTCAACTCGTCGATACGAATCTCACGTTCATATCGTTCAAGAGCGAGAGCCGCAGAGCCGCGTCGCCGTTTCGACCGCGCTACGCCATATCCGCGCACGCGAGTGTTACCCTTGCTCTGTGTACTTTTGGTATCGGCGCACACGGACACTTGCAAAACGCGAGTCGCACGAAACGCGCCGCCGTCGTCCGGATGCAACATACACTATATATATATTATAATGTATGCCGCTCGACGCTCGACGGTCCGGCGTAGGCGGACTCGACGTCCGAAGAGGCGCGTCGACGGCGCATCTTCCACCGCTCCCGCCGTCGGCGGGTCCCCGGTGGGGAGGCGCGTGGTCGTAGCGCTGACGGATATCGAGTCTGCCTCAAACTTTTTATCGTTGGCCTCAGATCAGGGAGGATCACCCGCCGAATTTAAGCATATTAGTAAGCGGAGGAAAAGAAACTAACAAGGATTTCCTTAGTAGCGGCGAGCGAACAGGAATATAGCCCAGCACTGAATCCCGCCGTTTTCACGGCGGCGGGAGATGTGGTGTTCGGGAGGTTCCGCTTTCTCGTCGTGGCCGCTCCTGTCCAAGTTCGTCTTGAACGGGGCCGTTTTCCCGTAGAGGGTGCCAGGCCCGTAGAGACGGAGGGCCGTGACGAGAGGGACTCTCCTTAGAGTCGGGTTGCTTGAGAGTGCAGCCCTAAGTGGGTGGTAAACTCCATCTAAGGCTA
>OY856399.1:3851469-3853969 GCA_963693495.1 Malacosoma neustria | reverse complement strand
AAGAACGAAAGTTAGAGGTTCGAAGGCGATTAGATACCGCCCTAGTTCTAACCGTAAATATGTCATCTAGCGATCCGCCGACGTTACTACAATGGCTCGGCGGGCAGCTTCCGGGAAACCAAAGATTTTGGACTCCGGGGGGAGTATGGTTGCAAAGCTGAAACTTAAAGGAATTGACGGAAGGGCACCACCAGGAGTGGAGCCTGCGGCTTAATTTGACTCAACACGGGAAATCTCACCAGGCCCGGACACCGGAAGGATTGACAGATTAACAGCTCTTTCTTGATTCGGTGGGTGGTGGTGCATGGCCGTTCTTAGTTGGTGGAGCGATTTGTCTGGTTAATTCCGGTAACGAACGAGACTCTAGCCTGCTAAATAGGCGTCGTCATTTAGGTGTGCGTGGCATCGTCACGCAACTCACTGGCGGCGTATTAAAATTCTTCTTAGAGGGACCGGCGGCTTCGAGCCGCACGAGATTGAGCAATAACAGGTCTGTGATGCCCTTAGATGTCCTGGGCCGCACGCGCGCTACACTGAAGGAATCAGCATGTTCTCCCTGGCCTAGAGGCCCGGGCAACCCGTTGAAACTCCTTCGTGCTGGGGATTGGGGTTTGCAATTATCCCCCATAAACGAGGAATTCCTAGTAAGCGCGAGTCATAAGCTCGCGTTGATTACGTCCCTGCCCTTTGTACACACCGCCCGTCGCTACTACCGATTGAATGATTTAGTGAGGTCTTCGGACCGACACGCGGTGGCTTCACGGCCGTCGGCGTTGTTGGGAAGTTGACCAAACTTGATCATTTAGAGGAAGTAAAAGTCGTAACAAGGTTTCCGTAGGGGAACCTGCGGAAGGATCATTAACGTTCAAGATTTCGAACGAGGCTCGAAAGCCGCGTGCGAATCTCGTTTCTGAGACACACCCACCACTGTTGTGATGGACGTGAGTGAGCGCGGCTCGCAGCCGCGCGCGCTCACGTCGCTCACGCGTCGCGCAAACAGTTCACGGGCGTAGACCGATGGAAATCCGCATCGATAGCCCTATGTGACGAGTAGCGTGTTCGTAACCACACCCGCACACGATGTAAAACGGCGGACGACCTCGAAGCGTCGTACGGAGATAGAGATGGAGAGAGAGAGATATATGATATCACCACTCTCCGACTCTCTCGCCCCGTCCGCGCCCGACGGTTCGTTCGATTATTGTGATTTTTGTTCTCATCACATTAATCATGATTCGAAATTTTTTTTATTTTATCATTTGTACAAATTGTATTTATATATAAATATTTTATTGTAGTATACTTACAATAAAAACGATTACCCTGGACGGTGGATCACTTGGCTCGCGGGTCGATGAAGAACGCAGTTAACTGCGCGTCATAGTGTGAACTGCAGGACACATTTGAACATCGACATTTCGAACGCACATTGCGGTCCGTGGAGACACATCCAGGACCACTCCTGTCTGAGGGCCGGCTGCATAAAAATAATATACCACATTGCGCGCGCTCCGTCCGCTCGCCATTGACGGTTCGTATACGCGTACGCGCGGTACAGTCCGTTTAAATATAACACGCGTTACGTGCGTCGCGTGCGTGTCGTGTGTGCTCCAATCGGAGGGTAAAGGGTGAAGTGTTCGTGCGTGTGCCGGTGTAGTGCGCTAACGGCGTGCGCTCGCGCTCAACTCGTCGATACGAATCTCACGTTCATATCGTTCAAGAGCGAGAGCCGCAGAGCCGCGTCGCCGTTTCGACCGCGCTACGCCATATCCGCGCACGCGCGTGTTACCCTTGCTCTGTGTACTTTTGGTATCGGCGCACACGGACACTTGCAAAACGCGAGTCGCACGAAACGCGCCGCCGTCGTCCGGATGCAACATACACTATATATATATTATAATGTATGCCGCTCGACGCTCGACGGTCCGGCGTAGGCGGACTCGACGTCCGAAGAGGCGCGTCGACGGCGCATCTTCCACCGCTCCCGCCGTCGGCGGGTCCCCGGTGGGGAGGCGCGTGGTCGTAGCGCTGACGGATATCGAGTCTGCCTCAAACTTTTTATCGTTGGCCTCAGATCAGGGAGGATCACCCGCCGAATTTAAGCATATTAGTAAGCGGAGGAAAAGAAACTAACAAGGATTTCCTTAGTAGCGGCGAGCGAACAGGAATATAGCCCAGCACTGAATCCCGCCGTTTTCACGGCGGCGGGAGATGTGGTGTTCGGGAGGTTCCGCTTTCTCGTCGTGGCCGCTCCTGTCCAAGTTCGTCTTGAACGGGGCCGTTTTCCCGTAGAGGGTGCCAGGCCCGTAGAGACGGAGGGCCGTGACGAGAGGGACTCTCCTTAGAGTCGGGTTGCTTGAGAGTGCAGCCCTAAGTGGGTGGTAAACTCCATCTAAGGCTAAATATTACCGCGAGACCGATAGCGAACAAGTACCGTGAGGGAAAGTTGAAAAGAACTTTGAAGAGAGAGTTCAAGAGTACGTGAAACCGTTCAGGGGTA
>OY856399.1:3843969-3846469 GCA_963693495.1 Malacosoma neustria | reverse complement strand
ATATTATAATGGTTTGTTTTATATATTATAAATATAATATATATATATATATATATATATATATATATATATATATATATATATATATATATATATATATATATATATATATATATAATTAATATAATTTAGTTATAAATATAAATTAATAATATAAATTACATTAAAATATGTGTATGATATGTATCACACACACACGCGCACACGCGCACACGCGCACACGCGCACACACACACACACACACACACACACACACACACACACAACACACACACACACTGTCTCCGGTGCGGCCCGGAAGGAAGGGGGGGACCTGTATATAGATATTGCGTTCCAAATCCCGAACCCCCCCATTCTCCCCCCCCCCCCTCGCCCTGTCCCCTCTAACGAGACTACGGCACATGAGTACTGTGCGCGCGCACCGACCGACCGTAGGATGCTAAGGTGCGCATGCGCATGCGCAATGCGACCGCGGCGTCCCGCAATGTGTATATGAAGCTCTCGTGTAGTGTTGTGATGTTGTGTTGTATCGTGCGATACATAATCTCTCTGCGCGCGCGGCGAAATACGAATTTTGTGGATACAAAACAATATTTGATATTGTATACATATTTATATAATAATAATATAATAATATGTTATATAAAAATATATGTTATGTTATTATATAAATATAGATATTTATATAAATATAAAACTCTATATATTATATACTACACATGTATGTATATTATTATATAAATGCTTTATATTTTTATATATAATATAAATACAATCAATATATTATATACATATAAAGATTCTCTATCATTGCGTAGTTGGGAGTATGCTCAGTGTATCCGTTGTTAGAGTGTGTTTTGACACGCGACGCGGCGGTGCACGTATAGTAGTTGCTCGTAGCCGGCTCGTGGCCTCTTTCGGTCTCGTGAACGAGTATTACCATGTTCTACGCTCAATGCGCCTGTGAGAGCGGCGAGCTGTGGAATTGGGGAAACTCACAAGATAAAACCTATTCACGGTGTAGTATGTGCCTTTATTACGCATTCTTATTGGGACTCTATAACACCGGGCGTAAACGTCTATGTTCTCGCTTTTTGTGAGAGCCGATCGTGATCGCGTTCGAATGATCGCTTTCATATTTACAAAGTGATAATGTTTAAATCTCGGTTGTTAAATATCAACCCTTGTTGGACCAGCGTGTCCGACTCGTCGAACGTCGTAATGTTCGATTCGTGTTGTGTATTATGTTAATACGTATATATATATATAGGCAGGCCGCCGCGTCCGCGTGTCTATCGCGTGACGTTGCGGTCCGTATGCCGTGTAAAAACGTTCATCGGTGGAGATATCATCGGTACTGCGAAGCGGCTGAAGCCGCGACGCGTCGAGAGCTCCCTGGTTGATCCTGCCAGTAGTTATATGCTTGTCTCAAAGATTAAGCCATGCATGTCTCAGTGCAAGCCGTATTAAGGCGATACCGCGAATGGCTCAATATATCAGTTTTGGTTCCTTAGATCTTACTCAGTTACTTGGATAACTGTGGTAATTCTAGAGCTAATACATGCAATCAGAACTCTGACCAGTGATGGGATGAGTGCTTTTATTAGATCAAAACCAATCGACGGAGGGCTTCGCGTCCGAAGTCGTTAATTTTGATGAATCTGGATAACTTTTGCCGATCGCATGGTCCAGCACCGGCGACGCATCTTTCAAATGTCTGCCTTATCAACTTTCGATGGTAGTTTCTGCGACTACCATGGTTGTCACGGGTAACGGGGAATCAGGGTTCGATTCCGGAGAGGGAGCCTGAGAAACGGCTACCACATCCAAGGAAGGCAGCAGGCGCGCAAATTACCCACTCCCGGCACGGGGAGGTAGTGACGAAAAATAACGATACGGGACTCTTACGAGGCCTCGTAATCGGAATGAGTACACTTTAAATATTTTAACGAGGAACAATTGGAGGGCAAGTCTGGTGCCAGCAGCCGCGGTAATTCCAGCTCCAATAGCGTATACTAAAATTGTTGCGGTTAAAAAGCTCGTAGTTGCATTTGTGCGCCGCGCTGTCGGTGCACCGCATCCGCGGTGATACTGACACGTCTGCGGAGCATATCGTCGGTGAGCCGGCGGTAACACGCCGGTTCAATATCAAAATCCTATCGCGGTGCTCTTCGGTGAGTGTCGAGGTGGGCCGACAATTTTACTTTGAACAAATTAGAGTGCTCAAAGCGGGCTCAAAATGCTGCTTGAATATTTCGTGCATGGAATAATAGAATATGATCTCGGTTCTATTTTGTTGGTTTTCAGAACTCCGAGGTAATGATTAATAGGGATAACTGGGGGCATTCGTATTGCGACGTTAGAGGTGAAATTCTTGGATCGTCGCAAGACGAACATCAGCGAAAGCATTTGCCAAAGGTGTTTTCATCAATCAAGAACGAAAGTTAGAGGTTCGAAGGCGATTAGATACCGCCCTAGTTCTAACCGTAAATATGTCATC
>OY856399.1:3833969-3836469 GCA_963693495.1 Malacosoma neustria | reverse complement strand
ATATATATATATATATATATATATATATATATATATATATATATATATATATATATATATATAATTAATATAATTTAGTTATAAATATAAATTAATAATATAAATTACATTAAAATATGTGTATGATATGTATCACACACACACGCGCACACGCGCACACGCGCACACGCGCACACACACACACACACACACACACACACACACACACACAACACACACACACACTGTCTCCGGTGCGGCCCGGAAGGAAGGGGGGGACCTGTATATAGATATTGCGTTCCAAATCCCGAACCCCCCCATTCTCCCCCCCCCCCCTCGCCCTGTCCCCTCTAACGAGACTACGGCACATGAGTACTGTGCGCGCGCACCGACCGACCGTAGGATGCTAAGGTGCGCATGCGCATGCGCAATGCGACCGCGGCGTCCCGCAATGTGTATATGAAGCTCTCGTGTAGTGTTGTGATGTTGTGTTGTATCGTGCGATACATAATCTCTCTGCGCGCGCGGCGAAATACGAATTTTGTGGATACAAAACAATATTTGATATTGTATACATATTTATATAATAATAATATAATAATATGTTATATAAAAATATATGTTATGTTATTATATAAATATAGATATTTATATAAATATAAAACTCTATATATTATATACTACACATGTATGTATATTATTATATAAATGCTTTATATTTTTATATATAATATAAATACAATCAATATATTATATACATATAAAGATTCTCTATCATTGCGTAGTTGGGAGTATGCTCAGTGTATCCGTTGTTAGAGTGTGTTTTGACACGCGACGCGGCGGTGCACGTATAGTAGTTGCTCGTAGCCGGCTCGTGGCCTCTTTCGGTCTCGTGAACGAGTATTACCATGTTCTACGCTCAATGCGCCTGTGAGAGCGGCGAGCTGTGGAATTGGGGAAACTCACAAGATAAAACCTATTCACGGTGTAGTATGTGCCTTTATTACGCATTCTTATTGGGACTCTATAACACCGGGCGTAAACGTCTATGTTCTCGCTTTTTGTGAGAGCCGATCGTGATCGCGTTCGAATGATCGCTTTCATATTTACAAAGTGATAATGTTTAAATCTCGGTTGTTAAATATCAACCCTTGTTGGACCAGCGTGTCCGACTCGTCGAACGTCGTAATGTTCGATTCGTGTTGTGTATTATGTTAATACGTATATATATATATAGGCAGGCCGCCGCGTCCGCGTGTCTATCGCGTGACGTTGCGGTCCGTATGCCGTGTAAAAACGTTCATCGGTGGAGATATCATCGGTACTGCGAAGCGGCTGAAGCCGCGACGCGTCGAGAGCTCCCTGGTTGATCCTGCCAGTAGTTATATGCTTGTCTCAAAGATTAAGCCATGCATGTCTCAGTGCAAGCCGTATTAAGGCGATACCGCGAATGGCTCAATATATCAGTTTTGGTTCCTTAGATCTTACTCAGTTACTTGGATAACTGTGGTAATTCTAGAGCTAATACATGCAATCAGAACTCTGACCAGTGATGGGATGAGTGCTTTTATTAGATCAAAACCAATCGACGGAGGGCTTCGCGTCCGAAGTCGTTAATTTTGATGAATCTGGATAACTTTTGCCGATCGCATGGTCCAGCACCGGCGACGCATCTTTCAAATGTCTGCCTTATCAACTTTCGATGGTAGTTTCTGCGACTACCATGGTTGTCACGGGTAACGGGGAATCAGGGTTCGATTCCGGAGAGGGAGCCTGAGAAACGGCTACCACATCCAAGGAAGGCAGCAGGCGCGCAAATTACCCACTCCCGGCACGGGGAGGTAGTGACGAAAAATAACGATACGGGACTCTTACGAGGCCTCGTAATCGGAATGAGTACACTTTAAATATTTTAACGAGGAACAATTGGAGGGCAAGTCTGGTGCCAGCAGCCGCGGTAATTCCAGCTCCAATAGCGTATACTAAAATTGTTGCGGTTAAAAAGCTCGTAGTTGCATTTGTGCGCCGCGCTGTCGGTGCACCGCATCCGCGGTGATACTGACACGTCTGCGGAGCATATCGTCGGTGAGCCGGCGGTAACACGCCGGTTCAATATCAAAATCCTATCGCGGTGCTCTTCGGTGAGTGTCGAGGTGGGCCGACAATTTTACTTTGAACAAATTAGAGTGCTCAAAGCGGGCTCAAAATGCTGCTTGAATATTTCGTGCATGGAATAATAGAATATGATCTCGGTTCTATTTTGTTGGTTTTCAGAACTCCGAGGTAATGATTAATAGGGATAACTGGGGGCATTCGTATTGCGACGTTAGAGGTGAAATTCTTGGATCGTCGCAAGACGAACATCAGCGAAAGCATTTGCCAAAGGTGTTTTCATCAATCAAGAACGAAAGTTAGAGGTTCGAAGGCGATTAGATACCGCCCTAGTTCTAACCGTAAATATGTCATCTAGCGATCCGCCGACGTTACTACAATGGCTCGGCGGGCAGCTTCCGGGAAACCA
>OY856399.1:3823969-3826469 GCA_963693495.1 Malacosoma neustria | reverse complement strand
ATAATTTAGTTATAAATATAAATTAATAATATAAATTACATTAAAATATGTGTATGATATGTATCACACACACACGCGCACACGCGCACACGCGCACACGCGCACACACACACACACACACACACACACACACACACACACAACACACACACACACTGTCTCCGGTGCGGCCCGGAAGGAAGGGGGGGACCTGTATATAGATATTGCGTTCCAAATCCCGAACCCCCCCATTCTCCCCCCCCCCCCTCGCCCTGTCCCCTCTAACGAGACTACGGCACATGAGTACTGTGCGCGCGCACCGACCGACCGTAGGATGCTAAGGTGCGCATGCGCATGCGCAATGCGACCGCGGCGTCCCGCAATGTGTATATGAAGCTCTCGTGTAGTGTTGTGATGTTGTGTTGTATCGTGCGATACATAATCTCTCTGCGCGCGCGGCGAAATACGAATTTTGTGGATACAAAACAATATTTGATATTGTATACATATTTATATAATAATAATATAATAATATGTTATATAAAAATATATGTTATGTTATTATATAAATATAGATATTTATATAAATATAAAACTCTATATATTATATACTACACATGTATGTATATTATTATATAAATGCTTTATATTTTTATATATAATATAAATACAATCAATATATTATATACATATAAAGATTCTCTATCATTGCGTAGTTGGGAGTATGCTCAGTGTATCCGTTGTTAGAGTGTGTTTTGACACGCGACGCGGCGGTGCACGTATAGTAGTTGCTCGTAGCCGGCTCGTGGCCTCTTTCGGTCTCGTGAACGAGTATTACCATGTTCTACGCTCAATGCGCCTGTGAGAGCGGCGAGCTGTGGAATTGGGGAAACTCACAAGATAAAACCTATTCACGGTGTAGTATGTGCCTTTATTACGCATTCTTATTGGGACTCTATAACACCGGGCGTAAACGTCTATGTTCTCGCTTTTTGTGAGAGCCGATCGTGATCGCGTTCGAATGATCGCTTTCATATTTACAAAGTGATAATGTTTAAATCTCGGTTGTTAAATATCAACCCTTGTTGGACCAGCGTGTCCGACTCGTCGAACGTCGTAATGTTCGATTCGTGTTGTGTATTATGTTAATACGTATATATATATATAGGCAGGCCGCCGCGTCCGCGTGTCTATCGCGTGACGTTGCGGTCCGTATGCCGTGTAAAAACGTTCATCGGTGGAGATATCATCGGTACTGCGAAGCGGCTGAAGCCGCGACGCGTCGAGAGCTCCCTGGTTGATCCTGCCAGTAGTTATATGCTTGTCTCAAAGATTAAGCCATGCATGTCTCAGTGCAAGCCGTATTAAGGCGATACCGCGAATGGCTCAATATATCAGTTTTGGTTCCTTAGATCTTACTCAGTTACTTGGATAACTGTGGTAATTCTAGAGCTAATACATGCAATCAGAACTCTGACCAGTGATGGGATGAGTGCTTTTATTAGATCAAAACCAATCGACGGAGGGCTTCGCGTCCGAAGTCGTTAATTTTGATGAATCTGGATAACTTTTGCCGATCGCATGGTCCAGCACCGGCGACGCATCTTTCAAATGTCTGCCTTATCAACTTTCGATGGTAGTTTCTGCGACTACCATGGTTGTCACGGGTAACGGGGAATCAGGGTTCGATTCCGGAGAGGGAGCCTGAGAAACGGCTACCACATCCAAGGAAGGCAGCAGGCGCGCAAATTACCCACTCCCGGCACGGGGAGGTAGTGACGAAAAATAACGATACGGGACTCTTACGAGGCCTCGTAATCGGAATGAGTACACTTTAAATATTTTAACGAGGAACAATTGGAGGGCAAGTCTGGTGCCAGCAGCCGCGGTAATTCCAGCTCCAATAGCGTATACTAAAATTGTTGCGGTTAAAAAGCTCGTAGTTGCATTTGTGCGCCGCGCTGTCGGTGCACCGCATCCGCGGTGATACTGACACGTCTGCGGAGCATATCGTCGGTGAGCCGGCGGTAACACGCCGGTTCAATATCAAAATCCTATCGCGGTGCTCTTCGGTGAGTGTCGAGGTGGGCCGACAATTTTACTTTGAACAAATTAGAGTGCTCAAAGCGGGCTCAAAATGCTGCTTGAATATTTCGTGCATGGAATAATAGAATATGATCTCGGTTCTATTTTGTTGGTTTTCAGAACTCCGAGGTAATGATTAATAGGGATAACTGGGGGCATTCGTATTGCGACGTTAGAGGTGAAATTCTTGGATCGTCGCAAGACGAACATCAGCGAAAGCATTTGCCAAAGGTGTTTTCATCAATCAAGAACGAAAGTTAGAGGTTCGAAGGCGATTAGATACCGCCCTAGTTCTAACCGTAAATATGTCATCTAGCGATCCGCCGACGTTACTACAATGGCTCGGCGGGCAGCTTCCGGGAAACCAAAGATTTTGGACTCCGGGGGGAGTATGGTTGCAAAGCTGAAACTTAAAGGAATTGACGGAAGGGCACCA